>JBBMKD010000170.1:4871976-4924048 GCA_037834095.1 Argya squamiceps
TACATAACCGAGTTAGAAGGATACAAAGCGCTGCCTAACCTGACACAGGATCACTTACACGACGGCAGAGCCAAAGCTGCCTAAGGATGAACAAGCACCTACGTCCCTGCCCAGCCACGCTCCCGGCGCTTCATGAAGGCGGGACCGGAGGGGTCTATCAGTCCAGGCCCCCGTGAAACCTACTCTTAACCCCGTGGAAGGGTGACAGCGGTAGGGAAATCGCGGTGGAAGGGGCAGTACCGAGCGGCAGCGTGGGACCGCCCGTGTTCTCAGCCCCGCCGGCGGCACCGCCCGGGGGTCCGCGGGCTCCCTTCAGGGCGGGCGCTGTGAGGGCTGGCGAGGTTGTGCTTCCCGGGGAGCGAGGAAAACGCCGGGTTTACTGAGGTAAAGGGGAGAAAAAATTGGTTTTTTTTGTTTTTTTTCCTCCTGAAAACGTTAGGGGATGACAAAGTCCCGAAGATGCTGCGCAGAGCGCTGGCGCAGCTGTCGCTGAGCAACATGAAATCTGCGGATCTCTGCATAGGGAGGCCGGCCCTGCTCACCTCCGCTGATGGGCGGCAGGAGGTGAGACCCTTTCTTGACCCTTTAAAGTGCTTTTGTCGTGCTGTTAGCGTGTTCCTGTTGTACTCAATGGATCATGCATTGGGAAGGATGGTGAATGTGTTCTTCCATGTTTTCTACACTGTAGTTTCATCTGTAGTCTCTGTGGTAGAAAAAAATCCATGCAGCTGGGTTTTTTTCTATAAATTTATAAGTCATGTGTGACTAAACGGTTATGTATATATTATATATTTTATCTTATAAAACGGTTATATATTATAGAAGCACAAGATATATAAGCACATGAATTTTACTTGTAAATAAAGTGTATAGTTATTTGCTCATCTTTTTTTCATTGATGTGTTTAATTTTCTAATCACAGTATATGCTGTTGAGTTATCTGCACAATGTGTAGAGAGTCGTGGTGGAATTTTTTATCGCATTTGTAGGCAAAATGTGACCCCTTCAATTTTGAAAGTGTCTAAGATCAAATTTTAAGAGCTCAGTGCCCCTTGTGTGTTGCTCAGTGGAATCAGGTTTTAACCTAATCCTTCATATTAAAGTATTGCTTACCTTGACTGGAAATGAGAGCAGCAAGACCTCGACTGACAGGTGTGTGCTTTGAAAACTTCCTAGGTCTGTACTGCTTGGCCCACCACAGGCTTCCCAGGGGGGAAAATTGGGCTGGGTGAAACCACACAGAAGAACCTGAAAGTAAATCCAGGTGATGCCATCACTGTGCAGCCTGTGACTGGTGCAGTCATCCAGGCAGAGGAGGTCGATGTAAAGTTGAGGTATGGAACTTGTTACAACCTGCTTGAGGTTTTTATTCAACCTCTTCCCTTCAAAGTTTGTCATTCTCTTATCATTTCATTGAGTTGGCATTTGGATTGTTGCAGAGTCTGATTGTAGTTATTTCCTAAATAAGGTTACTTTACTGTTACTTTTGAAAGTGTCCTGGCTTAAATTAACATCACAGTTCCCAGGCAGTCAGTTGCAGATTTTTTTTTCCATGAAGAAATTCCTCCTGATGTCCAAAGAGCCATAGTTTCATGTAAGAAGCAACAACAAAAATTACTAAAAGAGTAAATTGAAGTCCTGTTGTTCAAGTGCTTTCTAGGTTTCTAGATACTTTACAGGTGTAGTTCATTCTCTGCAAATCAAACACCTCTGAGCAGTGCTTGTATGCATAAATTAGCTTTTCCTTCACTTAAAAGAATCAATCCTCAACTACAGACCCCAACAACACAACTATGTGTTTACTCATGGGGAAAGGCTGTGATATGCTAAGAGGTGCCCTCTAAATTTACTTAATTTAGTAAATTAATGATGGAAAACAGCTGTTTTCCATCAAGTTGCTTTCTTGAGCCTTGACAGTGAGGAATGGCTTTCATTTGCAGGCTTAGGGCTCCCTCCTTTGTTCATACTTGCAGCAGCTGCATCTGCTTTAAAGGCCTTTGGTGCTGCTGCTTTTCAGTGCACAGTGTGAGTGCTGATAGGAGTTGTGGACTTCCTTCTGCAGGATGGCTGAAGTGAGTTTTAGCTCTGAGTCAGCAAACTAAACAACTAGAAAATGCTTTGTGGGAAAACTTGGAGTGTTTTGATAGTGGATGTGCTCAAGGCACTGCTTTAGTCAGTAAAAGTTGTGTGTGTGTGTTTGCAAGGCTGAGAGAGGCCTGCCTGATCTAAATTCTTCTCAGTTCAGTACCTGTAGCAATGATTATTGTGGCTGGACAGGTGATAGCTGCATTGCCTATTTGTGATCCTAAGAAATGATAAATACAATTTAGGATTTTGTTTGGCAAAACTAGCCCCAGATTAAATAGGTGCACTTCTTTTGTTACTGTGTCTAATATCTTCAGGATAAAGTCCATATGATATGAAGACTGTGAAGTGCTGTGGGCTGTGGTTTTGTTTTTAAGTACTTGGAAAACCACTTTTTTTCCTTTCCTACCACAGGGACAAAGATGCCACTGTTAATGCTGAGGAAATGTCTGTCTGTCTGCTGAGAAACCTTGGTATGAGTTTTGCTGCTTCTCTTTTGACTGTTCAATTTTTATACTTCTGGATGCAAAAATTGGGAGTGTTCAGCACCCATTGACAGCCTTCAGGCTGATGCTGTGGTGCATTTCAGAGTTTGCTTTGCACTGTGAGGAAAACAGTGCACTGCTGGGCATTAATAACAAGTTAAAGGATCAACATTAACTTGAAATCCCAGTCTGTGAGTCCCTTTTTATGTGTTGGTGGTAAATAAAGTTGCTCTTTGTTGGGTGGTAGGTGTATGTAAGTAAGGCAAAAAAGCAAGGTAGGTTATTCAAGACAGTGAATACAAAACTTTTTACTTCTCACCATACTAATTCCAAACTCCTCCCTTTGTATGAAATTTAAAAAGCTGAAGTTAATGATAAGTTTATGTGTGGAAGATTACATATGATACTGATGAATGTTTATCCAGTAGAGTCTACCTGTGCACAAAAGGATCATTCAGAGAACCTGAAATTACCTTGTAGTTACCTCTTGTTATGTTGATTTATAGCACTTTCTAAGCTTCCTGGTAAAGAATTATTCTGATGCAAGAATGTCTGAGTGTTAACTGCTGCCAAAATAGATAGAAATAGCATCATCTTTGTCTTTTTTTTCCTTTAATCTTCTCCTAGATGGGAAAATAGTCCTGCCAGGAAACCTCTTGGCTTTCTCTTACTATGGCAAACTTTGCAACATCGTGGTGACGAAAGTGAAGGGGACTGACGGCGCAGAGCTGATTGCCCAGGGCAGCACCATTCCTGGTGATTCCAGTGAGCCAGACCTTGAGAGGTCTGATCTGGAGAGCAGTGCCTTAGAGCTGTCCCTGCAGCTGGGCAGGATGGACATTGGTGACACTCCAGAGGGTTCCTCCACGAGCACCCCGAGCAAAGCCGTGGATCCAGGATCACCAGTCACACCCGGCGCTCCCAGCTCTGGGCACGGAGACAGAACCCTCAGCAGGGGAGATGGTGCACACCTCACCCAAGAGCTGGAGTTGGCTGGGGAAGGCAGCACTGAGGGACTCCCCTCAACTGGCAAAATGGGAGTAATGAGCAATACAGATCGTTTTTACTTCATTTCTTCAAGAACTAAAATCAATTTTGTTGAAGCGAGGGCCAGTGTGGCAGAGGATAGCGAGTGTGAGTCCCGGGTCACCTATGACATGATAGGAGGCTTAAGCAGCCAGCTCAGAACTATTAGAGAAACTGTTGAACTGCCCTTGAAGCAACCTGAACTGTTCAAGAGTTATGGTATGATGCCTGAGAGTTGGCTTTCTTCATTAACTTTTTTCTTTAATGTGATTTTTTTTTTTTCTAACACTAACTGCTCCAGGATTGTGCACTGAATTTTATGTAACTGGTAAACTTGTGTGTCCAAACAATGTCCAACTGCTTTATAATTACACTGTATGGATACTGTGAAGTTGTTCTGGTTAGGCTATGTGAAAAACAGTTGAGCAGGAAGGAAATGTGTGTCTGTACCAAAATTCAGGCATGCATGAGCAGAATTTCTAGCAAATAGGAAAGACTTCTGTACTTGGACACTTGAAAGGTGCAGTTGTTTGTGTTGTCATAAGATCTTGTGTTGGTAGACTCAGTTAATCATATCTTTTAAATGGAGAAAAACTCAGATTAATTCTTCTGCTGTTTTTATCCCTGTGTATTCCTGCAAAATTTTAAGGAGGTCTTTTGAGGCTGTTTACTCAAACTGCTCAGTGTGTTTATTACAGGGTGGGAACCCAAATACAATTACTGTTGCCATACATAAAGTTACAGCTAATACATATAAAAAAGTGGAGGATTTTTGTGACTCTGTGCTGTGTATTTATCACAAAAGGCTGTGTACCTTGTTGAAGCCTGCATCACTGTGAAACAGGGCTCTTTTACCTATAAATATTTCTTTAATATCTTGTCTTGGAGGCCTTTTATTTCTCTCTCTGCCCTCTTCCTGCCCACATGCTTCAGCGAGGGGGTGATTTCAGTGGGGACAGTTTCCACAGCACACAGGTGGCTGTTTCCTGGCCATGATCCACAGGTGTCACTGAGGTGCTGTGAGGCATCTCCATTCCTGAGTGCTCCAGCTCCCTTTGGTCCAGCCCCAGCACCACCACGTGGTTTTGTGGCAGCAGAGTTTGCTTCAGCATCAGTGTTCTTCATACCTAATCCCTAAAGCTTGAGCAGATTCTCTGCAAATCACATGGATGGATGATGATGTTTTCTCAGATGTTACAAACCTTTAGCCCCCATCCAAACGTTGGGAATCCTTGTCTGCCCACAGGCAGTGAGGCTGGAGCTGAGGTGAGCCTGTGCTTGCACAGCCCCGTGTGTTGCCAGTGCCAGAAACGCCACAGGAGGGAGCAGCACGTGCTTTAATGGACTGCTGCAAAGGAACCTGCCCTAGAGATGCTTTTATTTTTATCCTTTGTCAGAGGGCAGATAATACACAGGAAAAGAAAAAACTAGTTTCTAAGATTTGGGCTTGTGGCCTGCCCTTGAGGCATTATTCCCTGTCTGATTCCCACTCCCACCTGATGTTTCTTTGGCTGTGGTTCAGCAGTGTCTTTTGTGCTGGGGTCAGGCTTTTGTCAAACATTTGTCTCTGCTTTTTGCTTTCTAGTTTTTCAACTTCTGCTTTTGGCTTTTATGCCCATTTAATTTGGTTTTGCTGATCTGAAACTTTCTTTGGTGGGCTCTTTACCTGGGATCACAGTAGTGTTTCTTGCAGTTTACCTGTATTTTCTGTCCAGCTTCAACTGCTCACAGCAGTACCTTGTTCTTCCAAATTCCCTTCTATTCTGTGCCTGAATGTTTCTGTCTCGTTGGCCCTTAACATGTGCCATTAAATAGGCAGATTAATCCTTTTAATGTGTGTTTTTCATCATTTTGTAAGCATACTTTCTTACAAAATTCTCACACTGTTTCTAGAACTTTTTGGAGTGTTGAAGAGAAGTAGTTTTCTGATGTGTGAAATTTGCTGTAATGGCATTGTAAGAATCATGAATAACTTAAAGTGTATTCATGGATATTAAATACTCAATCTAATATTTTTTTTGAGAAAGCACAGGATTATAATGAGCTACTGAAAAATAGAATGATTTAAATAGGTGATTTTAAAGAGAGTCTTTTGGACATTAAAAATAAAAAATGTAGGTGAATGTCCCATTTAAGAGTGATCTTTTCCCCTGAAAGCCTAATCCATCATAATGACACGTCCGTTACAGGAATTACTGCTGAGGTCAAGTTAGTATTGGTAGTAACAGGGACAGAGAAATGTGCAAGTGCAGGCTGGGGCTGGCATTTATCACCAGTAACTTCTGTTCTCTGTTTGCCTGCATGTGCTGGTCCCAAGGGATCCCTCCTCCTCGGGGAGTGCTGCTCTATGGCCCTCCAGGAACCGGGAAGACCATGATTGCCAAGGCCATCGCAAACGAGGTCGGCGCTCACGTTACTGTCATTAACGGCCCTGAAATCATAAGCAAGTGAGTCCACCTACTTTGTTTTCATTAATTCTGTAGATAGAGTAGCCCAAAATACACCCTGGCATCTGTCCATTGTGGAGGGATGTCGTGTTTGCTGTAGGTTACCTGCCCAAGAGAGTCAAAAACAAACGGGCAAGGGTTCTCTCAAGTCGGGCTTATGTTTCTTGTGTTAAAAGAGGTTTGTTGGATTTTGCCAGGAAATTTGTGGAAGGCATGGACTGAATTAAAGAGGGGATTAAAACTGCATCTGCAGTTGCCTGTAGGTTAGTTCTGCAATGAGAAGAGGAGCTTGTTAAAGCATATTTGCAGTTAAGGTGACACTGCACACACACTGATGTCTCCATAAAAGTAATTTTTTGTTGTTCTGCAACAATGTAGATAAAATTATTTCTAACACAGAAGAGAAGCAGTTTCCTTTATCTCTAATGGTTCTAACTTTGGCTGTGCCCCATTTCACCTTAATTTCTGGTCCTTGTGGAAATAAAGATAATTGCAGATTTGCTTAGACTCCAGGACTTTGAAAGTGTGTGCTGTGGCTTTTTGTAATTTACAAGCAGTAATTTTCCAAGTTGCCTGGAAAAGATAAAACCCCAAGCTTTTTGTTGAAATATTTTTTATTCTCACAGGTTTTACGGGGAGTCTGAGTCGAGGTTACGTCAGATATTCGCTGAGGCTTCTCTCTGGTATGTTCCTTTGGAGAATTCTGTTTGCAGTATCGGTTCCAGCCTTAGTGTTCTTATAAGAAAAATATTTGCAAGAAGCTTTGAATTGACTTTTTTTTTTTTGTCTAGTGCTTTTTAAAAGGAAATAAACTTGTTTATGTAGAGCTTAGCTAGGAGGAAAGCAGTGAAATTTTAGGATGGCTCTTAAATCCTTTTGGACACTGCCCTTTTTAAGGGGCTGTTAGGGAAGGTGCCAAATCTCTCGACCTGTGTCGTTAGTGCATTGTGTGCTTGTTTCAACACATGGAAACATGAGCCAGAGTTTCACCAGGATCCAGCTCTTCCTCTACTTTATCTTTGGAGGCCAGCTCTAAATGACTTGGTGTTGGTGCTGGATATGGCATTCCTTTGGAGTAGGGTGGCATCTTGCCTAAATTTGTTAGACCTGGCTAAGGCATACTTTAGACTTCCATGTGACTGGTGTTCATAGTACATTAGCAAAAGACCATTGCATACTGAAGGTATTAGTTGTCTAATATATTATTGTTTTAGTTTTCTCTCTGAGTAACACTGTATACAAGATTGAAACTTCCAGTTACCCAAAGGAATGGGATGCTTGTTAGTTTTTGGAGGAACTGGATGTTTTCCATGAAGAGCTTTCCTCTGCCTTAGTGTTTTAAATCTTCCTGAGCACCTTAACATTTCTTTTCCCTTATTTTTTCCCCCCTCAGTCGCCCCTCAATTATATTTATAGATGAGTTGGATGCACTCTGTCCAAAGAGAGAAGGGGCTCAGAATGAAGTGGAAAAGAGAGTTGTTGCTTCACTGCTGACATTAATGGATGGCATTGGCTCAGTAAGTTGAATCTAATGGGACAATTAATGTACATGAGGACTAACTGGACAAAATAATACTGCTTCTACAGTGGAGCCAATTTGAGATGTATCACTGGTGGGGAAAGAAAGCAGACATAGGTGAGACTTTATAGAATAATCTAATGCCTTTTTGGATGCTAAGCAGAGGATGTAGGAGAGGAATGTATCCTGAAAACTGTTAGTTTAAAAAAAAGTAGGTTTCTTCCATTCACTGCCTTTCCTTTGCCTTCTCCCCCTCTTGTAGTTTTGGCAATCAAACTGAAATTTCAGTGGTAGCCCATCATTGATTTCAGAGCACATAAAAATACCTGGTTTCGTTCAAAGTCACCTGAATACTTCTGGTGATATGTAGGCTGCATGATTAAAGGCAACAGCAGCTATTTCAGGATTGCCACAGCAGTGTGTAGGGTATAAACAAAAGCCTAATAAAGAAACAGTAAATTTAATTGACTTGAGTACATTATGGATTAAGCCCATAAAGTTTGGCAGTCTCTCATCTATTAATTTATGATTATTCACGGGAAAGATGAAAGAACTCTGTCCAGAGCATGAAAATAAGTTTCTTCTGTTTATGTAATCTGCAAGTTTCTCATCATTTTCCTGCATGGCAATTTGGGGTGCCCAGTCTGGCATTGTTCACAGGCAGAACATATTTTCTGGTGGCAAAGGCTGATGGATATTCTTCCTGGAAAGAGTGCTTCATTCACAAAAAGAGAATGACATGACGAGAGACCTCTTACTTTCCTGATTTAGAAAAGCAGATTCGTGGGGATTAAAGTGGGAGCGCCTCTTGTATGATCTGTTTGACATTTAACTGTACTTTGAAAATTCTATTTTGTGTTGTTTGATGCCTTCAGGAAGGCAGTGAAGGGCAGCTGTTGGTCCTGGGGGCCACCAATCGCCCTCACGCCCTGGATGCGGCGCTGCGCAGGCCGGGCCGTTTCGATAAGGAGATAGAAATCGGAATTCCCAACGCCCACGACCGCCTGGACATCCTCCAGAAGCTTCTCAGGAAGGTTCCCCATTCCCTCACAGCAGAGCAGTTGGCACATCTGGCTGATGGTGCACATGGTTACGTGGGTGCAGACTTGGCAGCCTTGTGCAAGGAAGCAGGTAAGGCTTTTTTGTCTTATTTAGGGTATTACTTTACTGTTAGTCTCTTTATTAAAGACAAAAAAGAATCTGCAGTCTGTACTAACAGCTTTTGAAACACTGAGGTTTTATTAATTGTTGTGTCAAAGAAAATACAGCCAAGTGTGTCTCTTCCCAGGCAGGTGGGAAAAATTCTTTGAATATTAAGGACTTTTAAAAATTGCAGTGTTAAGATCAGTAACCCTGGGAAATCCCCCATGCCATTTGTAGGATCTTAGCTTGCTCTCTCTCAGTAAACCAATGCTTTTGGGAGTTAACTAACATCCCTAAGAGTTCTACTCTCTAGACAACCCCTTGCACACAAAAATCCTAAGTCACTCTGGCTGCAGAGCTTGTTGTGCAGGTCCTTGTTTCCAGGCTGTGGGCCTCAGTGGAGTTTCCTGTGTCTCCCTTCCATATTTTGTGCCTGTATTCCATTTTCCTGCAGATGAGGAGCTCCTGGCAGGGGCGAGGGCACTGTGTGCACCTGGCTCAGGTTGTGCAGCAGAGCTGAGTGAGCTGCAGAGCTGAGCTGGGGGCTGGAATGTGGCCCTTGGCCTTGAGAACAGCCATAGCCCTGGGTAATTATCCATGCATCATGCAGCCAGGGTTCAGTATGTTCCAGGGAATGCTTCAGCATGAGTTCACTTCTGTTTTCATTGGATGAAATATTGCAAGGACGCTCTATCAGTTCCTAGGTTTTGCTAGAGTGTGTCTGCACAGTTGGGAGTGTTGGAGCTTAAATCTGCCCCTGAGCTGAGTCAAAATACAATTGTCCAGCTCTGCTTACATGCATTTGCTCCCTTGTAGTTCCCAAATAAGTTTGCTGCATGTGCTGGTTTTTATTTCCTTTGGCACTGGGTCAGTTTCCTCTGGCAGTGGCACCGAGCACAGATAATTCTTGCATCGGAACTGACTGTGAAGGTGACAGATGTTTTATTAGGGGTGATGGCACCTGGAACAGCAAGGTCTTTGCTTGCCAGCTTCCAGAATTTTTAAGGGATAGTTCTCAAGTATGAACTTGTGGAGTTTTTATGGATCAAGAAAAAAAAAAAATATGAGATTGTTCTCTAGCGCTTTCCTCTTGGCTTCAGTTGTGTTTAAAGCTCTGTTTTAAGTTAGGAAACATCATTATTTTTCCTGCTTGTATATATTTATCAAAATATTAAAATATATAAACTCCCTTTTTGTTTTCCTTCAGTCTGCCTGTGTCTCAGTACTCAAATAGTAAACACTTAACTAATGTAGTCTCAAGTTCTCAGGGGGAAGTGTTGTGGTTTCAATTCCAAACATGACCCAGATGAGGCTTTTACTTAGGCATGTGATGATATTATAGATGACATTCACCCACTTCACAAGGACCTCTTAGAAAACAAATCTGCAGTGTTGTGCAGGCTGAACACTACATAAATAAAAAACTTCAGGCATCTACCTGTGACTGATTGCAGGACGTGGTGTTATCCAGGAACTTTGCATCCAAAGCCAGTGGTGTGAATGAGGGGAGGAGGATGTCTCCTTCCTATTCCTCTTCTTTCTTCAAGTCTGAATCCGTGCTGTCAGACTTCCCTGTCGTCTGTTACCGTGGGGTGACCTCTGCTGGGGAAAGCACTGTCCAGCACCGTTAACTCCTTGTAGCTCATGTGAAGTTTTCCTCTTCAAGAAGTTGCAGCAGCATGAGTCAGTCGAGCTGTTGCATAAACTGAACTTTAGTTGCTCATCACTAAGGAATGCTTTTAGTTGGAGTCTTTTTTTTTTTCCCCAATTAAGCTCCTTATCTGTTTTTTATATTACATTTTCAACACCTTGTAAAATATTAACGCTTTCATTGGAGTTAAACTTAGCAAAGACTTTTATAATCTACTGTTTCTCCTCAGCAGAGCAAGATTCCTTCATGTGGCAAATTTTCCAGTGTTTTGTCTAGCTTTTTGTGTTGTTCCAAGATGCATGGGCTCCTATTGCTTCACTTCAGAAACTCTCCTGTGGGCCAAGCTAGCTTGCTGTCCAGGAATGCTCTCTGATACTCAGTCTAAGCTTTCCTTGTTTAGTTTTATCCCATTATTTCTATTTACATCCTTGTATAACACGTTTGCTCTCCCTCCTTAGTGTTTACACCCTTCAGATATCTCTAGGCTGTTCTCATGTCCTCTACCTCCTCATTCATTACTGAGCCAAACTATAAATATTTAGCTCTTTTAATCTTCCCTCATAAATAAGTTCTTCCTGCCTTCCGAGAAATCGCGTTGATTTTCTCTGAACTGCCTCCAGTTTGTCAAGAACCTTTTTGGTGGTGTAGGCCTTAGAATTGAACACAACATTTCATATATGTTGTGACACAAACATTCAACACAAAATGGGCATTACAGGCCCCCAAAACTCCTTCAAAATTCCTATGAAAATGCAGAGTTGCTGAACAGAATACCACAAAACATGGTATAAACTTACAGTTAAGGTGACTAATGCACATTTCTAAATGTCCAAAATACTTGGTATTGCAACAACATCTGAGTTAAGAATTCTTTCACAGATGTTAAGGTTATTGGTGCCACATTCAGATTTGTTGTGTGTGTAAGTCCAGGTGAAATGTGGAAACTAGCTTAGAAAAAGGATTTCAGGACTCAGGAGTACATGTTCAGTTTTTGGCACAGGATTACTGTTGCTTGCTGATTGTATTTCTTTTGTGGTCTGTGGGAGACTCTTGAGTCCTGCATGCCCCATTTATATCCTTGGGTTTGTGGCTGGAAAGACTGCAAGTTTGCAACCTAAATATGTTTATATTCTTAATACAAAGTTTAGATCATTTTCCAGAGGACTCATCTTTCCTTATCTTACTACTTCAACTCTGTTTTTTAACACATGTATTGTGTATACACTGCTTATATAAACCAAGGGTGGAGTAATTAGTAATGTGGTAAATGTAGTATTTGTAGGGCTTTTGCATCTCTAGTCAGGTTTCCTAAGATACCTCATTATAAAAGCTTTGATGTTTCCCTTCTCCATAATTCTGAAGACCATTTGTTAATGGAAAGTAAATAACCATTGTAGAATTAAACATATTCCAACTGGTTTTTTGGCAGAAGTTGTTTGTTCTCCAGTGCACAATTTACTTAGTGGTACTGCTGGGGTCAGACGGGCAAGTTTCATATTCTGTTCAGCAACTCTGCATTTTCATGGGAATTTTGAAGGAGTTTTGGGGGCCTGTAATGCCCATTTTGTGTTGAATATTTCTAGGCCCCCGTGACAGAATGGTGTGTACAGAACTGTGGGGTGGTGTATGCTGGGAAGGGCAGGGAGAGGAAAAGAGGACAAGAAACTTGGAGGACCTGTGCAGTATGATCTGGACTTTCCCAAACAGGATATTGTGGCTAAAACCCATGAAACCTTTATATGGAGATGCTTATAATAATCAGCTGAGAGTGTTTTTTATTTTATCTGCTGAATTTTTAAAACATCAGTGGATTTTTCTCCTGTTCCTCCACTGAAGATACAATTCCAGTCTCTCACAAAAACAGAACCACAAAACTGATTTTTCATAGGATATCTACGTGTCCAAGGTTAAAATATCTGTAATGGCTACACTGGAAAAATTATGATTTTCTGTGATTCTCTACTTCCCAGCAAGAGACTTGTGATTTCCACAGAAGTTACCAGCCACGTGTGATAAACCTGCAGATTCCATGCTGAGCACTGGGCCACTTCCCATGGACAGCAGCTTGCAGTAGACTCCTGAGGACTTGAGTACCATCCAAGGGATTTACACACAGAGAATTCTTGACAAGAAAAGGGCCTATTTATGTGTGTAGCTGAGAAAGTCGTATTCTTCAGACTGGGAGAGGTCTACTCTATCCTAAATTATTTGGTAGACTGGTTTTTAGTGTGAACAGCTGCCTTCTGAATTGTTTTATCTCAAGCAGAGGAGTGTATAGAAGATAGACTCCCATATCCTTGCATATAATGTCAGTGTTTGTATGCCCTTGAGGTCTTATTGCTTCTCCTTTATTTAATTTGCCATGTGGTCTTTTATTAATTCCCTAAAAAATTATAATGGTTTTAATTTATTGGCAAAGATAAGCCCTGTGCTTCTTTTATTAAAAAAATCCAAAACATATGAAATGTTAATTATGTAGCAG
Organism: Argya squamiceps; assembly: GCA_037834095.1. NCBI lineage: Eukaryota > Metazoa > Chordata > Aves > Passeriformes > Leiothrichidae > Argya > Argya squamiceps. The sequence continues at coordinate 4,884,815 of JBBMKD010000170.1, forward strand.
GGACATGAATGGTATAAACTGTACTGAATGTTAGAAGATGCTTAGCAACAAAGGTTTCCAAATATAGCAATTTATTATAAACTTATCCTTCTATGGCTGCCTGTAGCATTTCAAGAGGGTGAATATAAATATAGCTTGATTTCTTCAAGGAGTGGGTTCAGTCATATTGTTTACAGAGAAAGGAAGTTTTGCTTTGTGACTCTCAGGATTTATCTTGACCATCCTTGTTCATGACACATCATTTCATTGTGCTGATATAAAACACTTGGGCTGTGATAAGATAGCATCATGAGGAGAGGAAGGACAAATGGCTTTGTTTAAATAGTGGTCACTCTGGCAAGAGCATTGATTTGCTTCCAGTAAGGATGCTGTAACCACTGAGACTTGGAGACTTCTGTGAAAGAGGCACTGGTGGCTTTGTTTTGCATCAGAAGTTCCTTAATTCCCTGAAAAAGGTATCACCCTGCTTAGCCTTTAGGATTGGAATGGTTTACTGGCTTGAGCAGTCTGTTACAAAAAAAAATCTTAGAGAAATAAGAGATTGAGATGCATCTTTGAGCAGTGTGAATCAGCATCACTCTGCTGAATCTGTGAAGCCACTTTCATAGGCCTGTGATAATGGTCTCTTGTCTTGTAATTTTGAGTCCTGTTGTTTGGAGATCTTGTTCATTTGCCCCTTTAATTATCCCTGCATTCTGATGGATAATACAGGATGGAGAGGCTTTATGCTGCATAATCCATAGCTCTATATATTGATTTTATGTGGATATTAGGTGTGTAAAGGTGTAGTTTATTTGGGAGCATCCTGTACTGGGCTTTTTGTTGGAGCTGAGAAACTCTCTGCTGTATCTTCTACACCCCAATAAAAGAGTTTCTGCAATCCACTTGCATTAAAAGTAAGAACTAAAAAACAACACTCAACCAAAGGACTGTCTCTTAGGACTTTCCTGGTTTTCCCTGTAATTGGTGGGGACGTGAATTCCCCTGAAGCCCAGGAATGTCTCTTTGTTAGACCTGTGTGGTTTTCCCCCCCAGTTGTGGTAGGCTGGCCACCTGCAGGAAACATGAGCCGTGTGTGGGCTAATGTGATTAACAGTGAGGCTCTGTGCACCCTGAGGAGCAGCCCCTGCCTGCTCTTTCAGCCAGACAAACGCTGCCTTCAATCCCTCCCTTCCCAGCCTCCTATCTCCAGTCGAGCTCTTCCTTTCAGCTCAGGCACAGCCCCGATGAAACAGCCCAGTGTTAGGGCACCAAGAATGTCCTTCCTTTCTTTTGAGCCATTAAGATTCTGAACCTTTCCCAGCACTGTCTGGACCTGGGTTCTGCTGGGGGTGTGCAACAAATGTAGATATTTTTCTTGGATTGTGGAGCTAAATGTAGGAATGTGGGCTTGAGATGCAGATTTTGACAGAGGCAGTTGATGACCAAGGCAATGGGATTGTTTGTTTTGCAGGATGGTTTTTGGTTTGCTTTCAAATTAGCTGACTGCAGTTACAGATTTGAAAGGGGAAGCACTGCTTGACATGCCATAATTATTTTATTCCCTTGTGGGAAGTGACTGAAAATACCATGTCTGTGTTGTTATTTATTTATTAGTAGCAGGGACAAATATTGAAGCTATGCTGTTGCAAACAATCTGCTGTTGCGTTGTCTGAGTACTGGTTCCCATGTGACACTCAAAATGAGGTGGGAAAGGCTGCTTGCCTTTTTGTGAAAAGGTCATGTAGGAAATGTGGGAGTTTGGGGAATATTAATAACATATCTAGTCAGATGGTCAATACCAAAAAAAAGGTGTTATGAAATTTTTGCAGAAAGGGCAGAATATTGGATTTTGAAATGCATTGAAAAGCACAGACGTGATACAGGAGTAAAGCTACAAATGAATTTTTGGACTGGGACAACTGAGTTTTCTGGCAGTGTGTTCAATCACTCTCATTTATGGTGTAAGGAGAGCAAGAAAATCCAGTGCCCATCTTCAGTGTTCATGAGTGTTAAGCTGGTGCTGTGTTCTGTGCTGTTTAAATTGGGCCCCTGAAGCAGAGGGTGTTTCTAAACCTAAAGACTTGGCTGAGCAGGTTAGGAGCAGAGGGGCCCTGGCTTGCACACACACATGGCAAAGCAGTGTGGCTTTTTTGGCCTCTGTAACATGGGTTTTGGGATTGTTTCTTCAAGCAGCAGCTCAGAATGATGGCTTTTCTGCAGATGTGGCTGCTGCCTCTCTGAAGCAATGCCACTGCGTGCTGTGTTGGTTTTTGGAGTCACTTTTTTCTTAAAGAAAATCTTTGCCCATTTTTTTTTGTTTGTTTTGTAATGATACTTGGTTTTTGTTTTTGCAGGAGGAGCATTGCACTCACTGCAGTTGGGGCATGTGAACTTTCAGTTTTCATCATAACTAATTTTAAGTGTGTGTTTATCCAAAACTTGCAGCTAATTGGATGATGGGATTGCTGACTTCATGCACACAGTTATGGGTTGAATACTTAATAATCTGCTTAAAGCACATCCCATTCTGCCTGCTGATATTTATATAAGCAGGAAATAGGGATTATTTTTCAGAAGAGTTGATCAGTAAGTATAACTAATATTTTAAATGAACTGTCTTGGCAGATAAGTCACCATGTTCTTGCTTCTGCAGCTTGACTGGTATGGAAGAAATTATATAATTCATGTGTGGCAATGCAGTCAGCAGTAGGCATTTGTATGTAGAATCATTAGCTACTATTGGGGGACAGAGCTTAAACATTTTCAGGCAAAGTTTTCATAAGTCTCCTGACTTTAATTTTTAGCTGTATCCCTTGCCAACATTCCCAATTACAATTAGACTGGGCAGTTAGCCATTAGCTGTTGCTCCTTGTCTTCCTGCCCTTACTGTTTTGGTAGCCTGGTGAGTCCTTATTTTTCTCCTCACACGTGTGACCCCCCCTTAGGTACATTTCTGTCTGTGGGCAGGCTAGGAACAGGCAGTCTGGTGTTCCTTATTTCCCTCTGTTGTCACAGTGTTGGGATAAATGACGTGTGTGTGTGTACCTGATCCGTGAATAAACCATTTCCTCTACGAAAGAACTTCTGAAAATGCAGTTCCTCCTTCCTTCCTGCCTGCCTGCCTGCCTTGCCCTCCCCTGTCACACCTCTCAGCAGCTTTCAGGCAGCTCCACAGACATGTTCCAGCAAATGCCAGGGCTCCTCAGGAAGGGCCATAAATCGTGGATATAATCCCTGCAGTAGGTTAGTGTTCAGGTTAGCCCAGTGAATTTGCAATGTTATGGTTACAAGGGATTTAAGGGCATTATCTTTCCTGTGCAAGCAGTGCATGAAAGTTCTTCAGGGATTTTTCCCATATAGCTCTGGCAGCTAAAGACAGATTGCAGAAAATATGGATTTGAGAACAAAAAGTCAAGGTTTCTGCTTCCTGATTTTTTTTTCATAAATACAGTTTTACATAATGGTTAAATTTTAAAAAAAAAGTTTAAAATAGGTTTATAAACTGATTTTAAGCTATATGAAATGCTTTTTCTATGCATAAACCTGTTAAATTTTGAAGTGTAGTATGTAAAGATCTGGGAGCAGAGGAGGATGCCCCCTCCAGTGCCTTAAAGCTGGGATCTTAACCCATCCATGCCCTTCTGTTGAGCATCCCACTGCCAGCCAGGTAGAGGATCCTGTGGGATCTGACAGCTGTCACAGGGGAAACAGGGTGTGTCTCCTGGGTTTGCCCAGAAGAATTTGGGAGGGAAATGCCAGATTAGCAGAGAAAGAAGAAACATTTCCTTTGTAAACAATCTTACAAGAAGATAACAATTTCTTTGAAGCTACGTACAAATTCTGGTATTGAAATTCTGGTAGAATAAGTCCAGACAGGGTGGATTTGCAAAAGGAACAGCTGATGGGCAGTAAAAGATGCATGATTAACCATTTTGTTGGGCTCAGTTTATTTCCTCAAGTGTTGTGTATATATTCTGTTTTGGAAACCTAAAGTAGTATATATGTTGGTCATTCTGAGTGGCTGCTTCCCATTATTTACAATGATGTGTAATTATACACAGGCTCTGACAAATATAGCAGTGCTGTAGGGTCTATTTTTAGGCTGGGATATTTGTTATTATGACCTAATGTGCCAAAACCTAGCCAAGCTAGGCTGAAATCTTACAGGCAAACAATGCTGTCGACCTTGTGCTAGCCTGGTACCAAAGAAGGATCATCTGTACCAGGACAGGGCGTTCTGCTGGCTTTTTCCCCTCTGTCCACTTGGTTTCCTCTGTTCTAGACAGACAGGATGAGTCGGTGAGGTAGAGCACACAGTTGCTGGGCTGGAACAAACTGTTTATTTTCCATTGTTTGTAATCATGCATGCCTTATTATGCTTTTTTTTTGCCTTTTTTTTTTTTTTTTTCTCCAAGCCAGGATTTTCCATTGCTGCTTCACTGAGGATCAGTGTTGTTCACTATCTCTTTGCTCAAAATAGGTATCCTGTGCCTGTGTGAAGTCCCACTGACCCTTCAGCAGGATAACTGCACTTCAGTCCTTCCTCCCCTCATGCAGGACTGGAATAGAACAGGGAAAACCCACGGGCCCACTTCTGAACCCCACCCAGGCACTGCCAAAAGGGTAATTGATCCTCATTAACCCTGAAGTAACATCTGAAAAGCAGCAAGCAGAGCTGAAACAAATTCTGTGCTCAGAGTCAGTTCACAGCAATGACATTGAGCTCAACCCAAAACGTTGCCCTGTGGAAGACACCCAGGAGATGCCTGATGTTTTCTGAGGTGTTCCTTTTTTTATCTGCATTATAGCTTGTGTATTGGTGAACATGGCTTTGCTGTAGGGTTCCTTCCACCTCCTTTGCCTGTGCACTGCTTCTGGCAGCAGTGTTTGCATCCTGCCCTGCATTTCCTTACATTAAATCCATCTTTCAGTGTCTGGAGACAAGGATGTGTTTTCCTGCCTCTGGCAAGCCACTGGCTGTATCCTCCTCCTCTTACTGAGGGTCCCCCCCCCACCCTGCCCCTCTTGTTAGAGGTCAATCTGAAGTGCAGGAAAGAATGATTATGATAACAGGAGGAAACAGGAAGAATCATGCTTTCTTTTTCAATCTGTTTTTTATTATTGTTTTAATGTAAAACATTGTTTCAATTAAATGCTGACCTGTGCAGTGGCGTGTGCGTGCACATGCTGAAATGAATTCCGGCTTTGTTTGGAAAGCTGTGACCTCTTTATTCCTGTTCTGGATCAAGGCTGTTGCCTTCCAAACCCACTGCTGAGGACTGAAATTTCACTCATACTCCTCATAGCACTGGCAGCAACAAACCTTAAGAGCAGTGGTCTCCTTGGGCGTTTTTATTTGCTATTCTTTCTCAATTTTTAAAATAAGCGTGCTTGGTTTTAAGACTTACTCATGTCATGGAAAAAAAAATAACCATGACATTTAAAATGCATCAGATGAGTGCTGGGCTACACTGGCACTTGGTGGAGTAGATTGGTATAGAAATAAGCAGATATCTTTATCTCTTTATCATTTACTTGTTTTCCCTATGCCTTAATTTCATGTGATGTTATTTACTTGCATTTTTTTAAACTGAGATAAATGTGAATTGACTGCCCTGAAAGGAAATACAAGACTGGACCCCAATGCCCACTCTCACCCCATGAAGTCCTAGCTGCAATGATACTGGAATAATATGTTGAGTTTGTTATTTGTTTGGATATAAATGTTAAATCTGGGGGAGTGAATCTAAGTTGTCTCATTTGTTTTGGTTTTTTTTTTTTCTTAAAATGAACTTCTTCAGGGGAAGAAGTGGGCAAGGAACAGCATGAAATTTGCCTGAGTTGTTAAAATGAGTCAGTTTACATTTCATACTTGTCCTCTGGTGACCAGATTTTCCTTTTTCTCCTTGGCCTCATGGAATGTTTTTATTTATGTATCTTATTAGTTTTGGATGTCCTGTGCAAGGGGAAACCTGAATTGCAAACTTTTTTCTTTCTGTTATTGTATTAAGAGCCTGGCTATTGGATGCAGGTGCTCCGACTCTGCCGTAATTGGCACTTTATGGAGAGACACCAGCTGTTCTGCTTCACAGGGGACAGATTATGTCTCTTCACACGTTGTATATATTGTAGGAAATGCAGAATTCCTGTCATTGTCAGAAACTTTGCATGTCTGTGTCTACCAGTGCCTCTGCAGAAAAAAAAAAAAAAGACAACAATCTGCTGAAAGTTAAAACCACGTCTATTTTCAGAAACGGCTTATCCCTTTTATTGTCCTTTCATGTAGCACTAATTGATGCTTTGTTTGGTTAAATATAGAAGAGACTTAACAAATGTTTGTCTTTTTATGGTCATGCAAGGTGAGCTGGTGTGGTATGAAGTGCCTCATTTGTTTTGGAACATATGGCAACAGATGCTGCATATCTGGATGTGCATATACCTGTATATAAAATTATACTCATCATGTAATAATATACCCCCCCAAAAAAGAAAGTTTAACATTTTCAGTCACAGGACAGTGTTGGAAGCTGAAACAATAAAACTCTAAATTATATTAGGCCTTAAAAGGGATAATTATACAGGGGAAGCCATCCTGCTTTTGGGCATCTTACACAACAGGGGCTGCAGTTGCTCTCTTGGGAATGCCTGGGAGCAGCCAACGGTACTGCTCAGTCCTGCCCGAGGAGTATTGATGTGTGAGTAGGTGGGAATTGTGTGGCTTTTGAGGGATTGATTTATAGGAGGAAACTAAAAGTTAGTATTAAGATTTATAGATACTGTATGTGAGTGATTTGCCCAAACAAAACAGTGGGTAAAAGCTCTGCCTGCGTTTGGAAAATGTAATTGCTGAAGGGAACAAAGAACTGTTGAGTGTCACAGGGAATGTTTGTTCCATATCAAGAAAAATGCAGGTGTCTGGCATCTTACTACATGGAAAAATAGGGTTCCAGTGGAAGTCAAAGCAATCTCATCAGGTTTTTAAAAAAAGTTTTGAAGATACTGTCCTGATAATAGAGAAGTGGGCAGGGTTGCGGATTTCTTGTGAGCTGATTTAACATGTCCTTGAATGTTCATTGTCCCTCTTCCTCTGTGGTTTAGAAATGTGTTCAGATCAATGTATGGACGTTTGGAGGGTTTGCCCTGTGAGCTTCATCTCTGGGAAAACAGGAACAAAGCTGTTTCATTCTGTCCTTTGGAACAGATACAACTTGGTTGTTGTATAGGTTGTTAAATCCCCTTTTTTTGTGCTCTCTCGTCAGAAGTGTCCTGAATATTCTTTGACGTAGCTCAGGCCCAGCACTGAGATGATGCCCTTTTGAACATCATTTCCTTTCCAGTGCTGCATTATGTCTGTGTGTGGCACACTCTGCTTGTGAGGAGCAGGAGGAAGCCAACCTCTTTCCACGTTCTTTTGTCTCCCTAGGGCTGTCGGCGCTGCGGAGGGCGCTGGGGAAGAGGCCCGGCCTGCGGGACGCGGCGCTGGCTGGGTCAGTGGTGATTGCCTTCAATGACTTCCTGCAGGGCATGAACGATGTCAGGCCCAGCGCCATGAGGGAGGTGGCAATCGATGTGCCAAAAGTGAGTTGTTCTGTGCAGTGCTGTGGCAGCATTGTCAGGGTTATGGAAAGGGAGGGATTTTGTGGAGTGGAAGCCTTAATTTACTGCTTCGTGTTTCCTGTTTGAGTGTTTGTTTATTTGTAATTTTGAAGAACCATTTGTAGAATGGTTCCTGATGCTTCAGGAAGAGTTTGGAGTGCAGGATCCTATATCCTTATCTGTACTTTTTTATGCTGAGTGGGTTAATGGGGTAAAAATCTTCAGATGCTTGTTCAGGGAAGGTCTGGAACAGCCATGGAAGTTGGAGCCTTTTGGGAAGCAGACACAAAATAAAGCAGAAACCAACTGTTAGCATTTGTAACCAAAGTGTGTTGAAACAAAGCTGTGAAGAATTTGATTGCTCTGCTTTTAATGTAGATGTGGCCTGAATGTCTTCAGTGGCATTATATGGTTTTAAGTGAAGGCAGAATTCGATGCTGTAGGCTGATTATCACCTGTACTGTCATTATAGGAACAGTTCATTTGGCAGTGCCAGGTTCATCTTTACCCTGCTCTCTGCCCTCTTAATTACATATAGTAGTAGTTCAGTAGCAGACCTAAATTGGGCTGGAAACTGATCTGGTTTAAGACAGCTCTGATTTGTGTTAAGAAGATTGAGCAAAAGAATTTTGTATTTAATCTGACTAAATCCTGATTCTGTGAGCAGTTGTGCTGTTGTTTCTCAGCAGCTCCCCAAGCCCTAGAAGAAAACATTTATGTTTCATTGCATGAAAATGAGTCATTTGGGAATTAGATTGCACAACTGTAGACCCTTATGCCCAAGCTTCTAGGAGTGGGAAATAAAATCTGTGAACCGGATGCTGCACACAGCCAGCTCGGATGTCACACTTGGCTTGCTAAGAGTCCTTGCTGTGCAGGGTGGAATTGCCTGGGCTGGCCCCAAGCAGCTTTTCCTGGAAATGGTGTCATGGCACCAATATCCTCAAGGCTAAGTGGTTCTGCTGAGAGCCAGAGTGACTGATTCTTGCCTTGCTCGTTGTGCTACTGGCTTGTGGGCCCATGTTGTTATCCCTGTGCTGTGCCTCTCAGGCACTCCAGCCCCTCTGGAGCCAGGTGGAATGCTGCTCAGCAGCACAACACAGGCAGGTAGAAGCAAGGTCTTGAAGTACTGCAGGAAATCTGTTCTCAGTCCTGGTCATCCTACTCCTCTTGTCCACTAAACCATCCTGCTAGTGGCTTCCTTGATTGTCACTTGATTTTATTAAACACCCACTGAGTTATTTGGGTCCTGCTGGAATTCATTCCTTTATTAACAGTGTAGTGGAGATTGTTTTTGTGCTGACAGGACCTGCATTTCCACAAAGTAATGCATATTCTCTGAAGATTTAGGGTAGATTTTAAGCCATGTGCTTGCTGCCTGGGGTGAGTTTCAAGTAGAATCTAAAGTACTGGGAGCAACAGATTGTGTGTCCTTCCATATCACCTACCAAAGGAAAGAAGTTTGGAAGTAGATGATCTTCAGGGTCCATTCCCTCTCAAGATACTCTGCAAATGCTGTCATCTAAAAAATCCTTGCTAAAAATAACTTCTAAATAAATTACAAGCGGTGAGATTTTTTTCCCAAAGAGAAGACAGGAATTTGAGGTACATTAATAATATCAACTTTTTAGGTATTTGTTGCAGATACAGTACTCACTTGGCATCCCCCTTGGTGTGGATGGGACTTTTGGGCTATGTAGTTACTTACAAGTGAAACCATTGACATATGTGAGATTTTTTTGATTTTTAGCTTCATTTTTCAGATGGTGGGACTCTTTCATATTTCATTGCTGTGCAGTAGCTGTGTGCCAATCAAATGACAAGAGTTGAAAGTAACTTCTGAATAAAGCCACAATTCCTTCCTCTTGTGCCTGAATTTTGTTGGCTGTGACTGGGGCAAACACAAAATCCTTGCTGCCTGGTTCTGTGTGGCATCTTTTCTTCCATTTTTACACAGGCTTTCTTGAACTTTGCTGTGTGTTACAGCTTTTTTAGAAGGCTGCTTTTTTCTGCAGCAGGGATTTAGGAGGGAGGGGATGCACATTATAAATCAGGAAGTTAATACTGCAGTTCTTTGGAGAGTTGCACTACAGTTGCTGTTCCTCCCTCTCCTATGGGTCTTTCTGAATTTTTTTTCAGGGACTGCTGTGGGTTTTGCTTGCCTCTTTCACTCCCTTAACTGTAATTCAACACTCAGATTTGTGTCTTTGCAGCCAAAAGGTTCTGGATAAGACATCCTTTGCCTGTCTGCTTTATTTCTTTATTACTGGTGCTTAATAACCTCTGGGCAGCTGCTGCTCTGCATTGCACACTGAGCTCTGTTGACCTGGGGAGAGCTAAAGGTTGCAGCAGTAATGAAATGTTGGTGTCCTGCCTGCTGTAGCAGAGAGCTGGTTTTGTATGTGTGAGCCCAGCCCCAAGGCTAATCTTTAAAGCCATTTCCACAGTGTGGGAACATCACACCTCATTGCTGGTGTTGCAAGACCTCTCCTTTGAGTTCCTGAGCAGGTGAGAGGAGTGTAACTATTGCTGGTGGGCTGTTCCCCAACCTCTCTCTTCCCACACCACACTTACCTCCCTCCTATTGAGATGAGGACAAATTTGTTCTGGTTAGAATTCACCAGAATGTGAAGGTAATGGTTTATTAGCTATTTTTGCTGTTGCCCCACTGATTCCATGCCTTGTACTGTTGGAATTTAAAATGTAAGCCAGGTCAGAAGAAGTGTCCAGATTGCTGAAACAACCTTCATGGAAGGTGGCCTTTCTTTACCTTTTCTGTACAATTATCTGTCACTTGTGCTGGTGTTAAATGACATGTAGTGGATCTGAAAAATTACTTGAAGGATGCCTGAATGCTATTCAGTACACTGAATATTTGCAGAGGGTAAATGACTGAATATTTAAGAGAGTAAAAATAACATTTAAGTGTTTTCTCCCTGGCTTTTTACGTGCATGTGAAGTGTTGCTAATAGATCTTGCCTTCTGTTGCTGAAACTTATAGGGCATTCATGATGACCTTTTTAATTTCCAGATGGTCCTGTTCATGTTTGTCAAAGTCTTTGTCTAGATAGAAAGACGTGATGATAGGAATGACTAATCCATGCTTTGCCAGGTATGAGTAAGGATTGACACTGAAAAAAGGAGAACAAGCTTATGTTGTCTCCTTCCCTCAGAAAAAGTTGTCAAAGAGTATCAAGATTTAGTTTGTGCAGTTTACAAAGCTCCTACGTGGAATCAAGGGTTGAGGGGATAGGTAATACTTATTTTTAAATGGAATTTAAACCTGACCTTAGTATCTGACTCAGAAACACAAACTTTTGTTGTGTTTGCTGTTTGCTCTCTGCTCTCCTTGTAATTTTCTTCTACATCAAAGTCTGATAATCTAAGAGAAATTTTATTTGATTTGAACTTCACTTGTCTTTAACAGAAGAGCTTGCACCACATTCAAATGCTCTTTTTCATCCCTTTCAATAGCAGGCTGAATTGCTTTTTTCAGGGACTGTCTGCTTCTAGTTTCCACTCCTTGTCCTGGCATCAGGGGAAAATAAGGACAAACCAAGGGTGACACCAGATTTCAGCTCAGGGGAATGCAATACCTTACCTCTCAGCAACACTCTGCTTGCTTTTCACATGGAACTCTCTTTCCAGAGCTTAAGGATGATTTATGTTGAGCAAACCTCTGGAAGAATGTTTTAAGGCAGAAAATTATTTGATTTAGGTGTGCCTTGACATGTTTAATACTTGAAGTGAATGGGAGTGGATGGTGACCAGAGGAAGAGCAGGCTAGGAGGATGTGGAGAAAAGTCTCAGGCTTGTTGACAGCCATGTAGGAAGAGGTGTGGCAAGTTTTAGATCTGCCTGCTTTTTTGGGTAGGACATATGACATGCCTTTATGTATTCCTGACAAGCCTGTCTTGTGCTTCTTGCTTAATAAAGACTTTCTGAAGAAGTGACTCATTAAAAACAACTTCATTAAAGAGCTAGTACACATTCTACAGAGCATTCCTGATTTGTTTACTTTTTTAAATAGTTCTACTCCATGGTCTGAATTCAGCAAAAATGTTCTGTTCTTCAGGTATCTTGGTCAGACATAGGAGGACTGGAAGATGTCAAGCTGAAATTGAAGCAGGCAGTTGAGTGGCCTCTCAAACATCCAGAGTCCTTCACCCGAATGGGGATCCAGCCTCCCAAAGGTGTCCTGCTCTATGGCCCTCCTGGCTGCTCCAAGACCATGATAGCAAAAGCTTTGGCTCATGAAAGTGGCCTCAACTTCTTGGCAGTGAAGGTAGGCCATTCAGACTCACGTTTTCTTAACTCCTGCATAACAACTGATGATTTACCAATTGCCAGTGTTAAAATCCAGTGGCTCTTAGTGTTTCAGATCCCTGTATATGCTCCACTAAACACCCTGTACTTATGATGTAGATTTGTGTTTTCTTCTATGCTGTTAAAAGAATTGTTATTTATTTTATTGCAGGACATGTGTTGGATGGATGGGTAAGCTGTGGAGTGACATCTTAAATATTGGCATAGTTTAAAATCTAAGAATAGCAACAGTATTAATACTGCAGTTAAAGCAATGTAAATGAAAAGTGACTCTGAATAGTGGATAGCTGCTCTTACTGTAATAATTATTTGCATGCATGGAAATATTATCATCTAATCTCTTACATTCCTTTTCATTCCTCAGGAAGGTCACTTTCTTTATCTCACTGTTCGTGTTTCATTACAGATTTTTCTTGTCCTATTTGCCTTTTTTTCTGGGGAAATAGTTCTACTTCATCAGTTTTCAGAAAGCTTGCAAAATCGGTTGTATCTTGAATACTCTTGGATAAATGGGATATTCTCTCAGCGTTAAGAAGCACTTAGTATAGAAAAATTTTGGATTTTGTTGCCTATGAATCAGTGTAATTGATCACTGTGGGTTGTATGGAAAACACATGAATGGAAGTTATTTAATAATAATGCTGAGCTTCATTACATAGGAAAGAAAAAAAAAGATAGCAGAGTGATTCCACATGGGGTAGTCTTGCAGCTGTGTCAGAATGTTAATGAAGTGCAAGAAAAAACATTTGTTTAAGTATTTTGAAAGTATCTCCTCCTCAGCAGTAAGATCACGTCCCCTTCTCTATAGACCATCTCTTTAGTGACAAAGCCTCCTGTGTTAGTTTCTGCACAGCTTCCTCCTCCTCCCATCCTTTCAGGCACACTGTAGCTGTGGATCCTCTCTGGGAGCAGAGGCAGTTGTGTTGACCCTGAAGCCAGCAGCCCTTCACTGCCCTGGGACTGCAGGCAGCCCTCTGGGTCACGGTCACATCAACAAGGGCAGCCTTGGAAACCTCATCCCTTAAGAAACACTACCTTCACTGCCTCTTCCATAAAGACAAAGTAGTTCTTTGTGCTCCAGAGTTACTGGTAAACAAGGTAACCTTTTCCTCTGCTTCTGCTTAAAAGAAAACATTCCTCTTTGTCTTGCCCTAAGCATTGGTGCCTGAGAGGATGGGGAAAAAGGCTGGAAAAAAACCCCCAGTTAAAATGGATGTTGTTGGTATCTTGTATCCCTCAATCATAGCACTGTCAGACGTTTTTACTGATGCAGTTAATTGTCTGACAGTGAAGGGTGGCTCGTGCTGCCCAGGAGGTAACTGAGGGTGCAATGATTGGAAATGGTGGTGTACAGTAATGCAGCCTTTTTCCATGGTGGAGTTCTGCATGTGCAGCTTCCCCCATCATTGACAAGCTGCAGCAGAAGTGTCTGGCTCTAGGAAACTGCCCGTGATTCCCTGTTGGTTTAAATCCCCTGGCCTGCATCTGGTCAAATATTCAATGTACAGATGTTTCAAGGAGCACATCCCTGGAGCATGTCCAACCTTGGACATGTTGACTCCAGGAAGGGAACATAGCCTACTTTCTCTAACTTCACATTTGTTTCCTGGACAGAAAAGGACAACATCCATCATGTACTAAATGTGTTAAACATCATCTGTAGCACTTTTTCAAGCACAACAGGCATGAATTAATTTCCACTGCAAGTGTTCCCGCAATAAATCCAAAGTAGATGAATATGTGGGGTTTGGGTTTGTTTTGTTGGGTTTTTTTTTTGAGAGGGGATTTTTCTTTTCTTGCTCACAGCCCTATTAATTTTCCCATTCTCTACATTATGTCTTGAATATCCATCCCTGGAACTGACATCAGGCATTTTGAAATGAAAGCTGATGATTTACTTTTCAGACTTGCATTTTCCTGCCAGTCTCTCTCTCTGGAGTAAGTAATTCTGCTGACAAGTGTCTGCTGTACAGCTTGTAGGATACTCTTGTGGGACGGTGCAGAAGGGCAGAGGTTCTTGGGCCTTTTTGGAGCAGGGTCTGCAGACAGGAGGCACAGCTCTAGCTGGATGCTGCCTCTCCCTTTGTGAATCCTGAGAGAAAATCGATTTTGTTACATGCAGTGCTTGCTCAGTCCAGTGATTTTTGGAAGACTGGACCTGTTGTGTCTGCACACTGCATTTAAGAGCCACAGGCACAGTAAGTCCCAGCTCCCACCAGTGCTGGATGTGCTGTCCTTGTCTGAGCTTGCTGTCCAGCTCCAATGCAGCAGGTATTGCCCCAGCCTGCCTCCAGGAGGGCTTTGTTTGCCAGATGTGTCTGTGCAGTTTGGACAGCTGACTGTTCAGTGAGGTGTTTCACCTGGGTTATGAGCAAACTGTTCAAATGTGACCTTTCCAGCTGCCTTGGGCATGGGGAGCTGTCACAGGGCAGCCTCTGGCCTGTGTCTGACTGGCCTCTCGTGAGGTTTGGGAGATGGGCTGAGGCTCCATGTCATTTCTGGGCAGAGGAGCTGAAGAAAATAACGTGATAACAGATGTTTGACGTTGCATCCTGTTCTCTCCTGAAATCTATTGTGAGGTTTGAATGGTTAGTGTTACAATGAATGTGGCCCTTTTGTAAACATGGTCTTTGATACTTGGCCAAAAACTTTTTATAGCTGTATTTTCACCAAGATTGGTGACCTTTTGCTTTTCCAGAGCAAAGCAGCTTGTTGGTTGGTTTTACAAAAAGCAATCTTGCATATAATTCCTAGGGGGAATGGTTTATTTTTGTTACTTCTTTGGACTTTCTTTGTCTCTAATACAATGTGTCTGCTAAATTTACTGGGGAGGAGGTTGTCAACTGCTTTCCAGGGGATGGCTCTTCCTGCTCCTTCCTGCCAGCCCCTCTCTCTAAATCTCTGTAGCATTGAGGCTTTTCAGGGTTTTAGTGGTCATCTGGATTATTCCCCCCTCTCCAAATCTCTGTTACAGAGAAGGCAACTGAGTTGTTCTCAGCTGCTTGGAGATTTTTCAATGTTTTGCAGTTATGGATACAAGTGAGTGTAAGACTGTGTGGAGGAATGGATTAGGATAATTTTTTCATTCTGCAGGGTTGAACATCAGTCTTGACTTATCAATAGCTTTTGATCTGACTGCTTATTTCAGTCAGCCTTCTCTGCACTTCTTGTCCTTCACAATCCTCTTGTGCTTGTCCCAAAGTTTGTAATTTTCTTCTGCAATGTGTTTTATGCATTTTTTTTGTGCTAGTAGGAAAAAACCCTTCTATGCAGGTATTGGAAGTATCTATATTAATGTGATGGGGATAAAATTTTCACCTTCTGCCAGGCTGATGGCACCTTGCTGTTATATGCAACCTGTCTCTCTGACATTTTTGCTTTAGATGTCATCTAGCTTTCTGAAACTGAACATGAAAGAGATGAAACCCTTTGTCACTGTATTCCCTCTTTTGACTATTTATGTGGTAGGTATTTCTGTGCACTGTTTTGACAGTTCCTGCATGTTGGGTCATCTTTGACTGGCTGTTTTTTTGCACTACATTTTTGTGAGACCACTAGGATTTTTGTCTTGATATTATATTTTTGGAAGAAACTCACCTCTCTTGCTGTGTGGCATAGATAATTATCTCTGCATTTGTCTTGCATCTTAGTTTATTTAGACGTGTTAGAACTCTTGGATTTTAATTTTTTTAGTTTGTTTTATTTTTAGGAAATCCTGTGTCATTGTGTTGTGCTAAGAATCAAATGAGTGTTACTTTTCCTTACAGATTTTCTGTTGCTGTTCTGGGAAGCAATTTGCAGAGACTCTGTGTGGAATTTTTTTTTCCCCTCCTATTATTGTGCTACTTAGGTCATTAACTTTACTACCAAATAATAAAACCATTGAGGTTTTTTTGGTTTTAACCTATTTCAGAATGAACACTGGTGTCAGGCTGGGAGGCACCATCAGGGTACCCATCCAGATAAACTCCATCACCCAGCTCTGATGGTCTGATCCATGGGGACTTGGAGTTCTGTTTTCTGTCCAACAAGCAGATTACCTGAGTTTATAAGAAACAGCAAGAAAAATTATGTAACTTCTACATGCTTGTGAAGGTTTCAGAAACATCATTTTTCCTCTTGCTGCTTAGTGCTTTTTAACATTTGTCTGTTTAAAATCAAAAGTAAGGCCAAACCTCACTTAGGAGTAGTGACAAAAACCAGCTTAAATTTTAAAAAGTTAAATGCCTTGCAGTGCAGCTAAGTGAGACAGTAATTGTTGTAAACAGGATGAAGCAATACTTGAAAAAAAAAACTCACCACACAAAAGAAAACCAAACACACCTGTGACAGTAAAGAGTGTTTAAGGATGTCAGCACTGAGCAAACCACTAGTACAGATGATATGAACTACACTGTTCTTAAACTTTAATTTGAACCATTGGTTAGGAGATCCAACTACAGTGTGATTTAAAAAAAATTAAAAAAAGAAGAGAAAATATTCTTGACCTTTTATATGCTGTTACTTAAGAGCTTGGGCTGAGGAAATCTTTTCTGTTTCAATTAGCAGTAATTACAAAAATATACACTGTTCCCAGGGCTCTGACTTCACCTTGGCTTGCTTTGGCTTCCTGTATCACCCAGCTGATGCTTTTGTACCACTCCCCGTGCTTGACATGTGCTTAAGCTTAGGTTGTCATCTGGGTCAATTATGTCAAAATATTTTCCAATTCAAGTTTCCTCTGCTTTTCCCTTCAGCTCTTGGCTGTGGCAGCTCCAGCAGATTAATGAGGCTTGGAAAGGTCGACTGCTTTGCTTTGTGAAGAGCTGTCACTGAGTTTTGGGGAGATAGCTTGGCCTTTTGATGGGCATTTCAGTGAGCAGAAAAGCCTGAAATAAGAAAGCTTGGTGACTGTAAGTAGTTATAAGCAAGGCATATAAGACAAAAAATGCAGAAGAGAGAAATTTATGAGAAATTTTGGCAAACATTTGAGGAAATTTTTAAAAAGATCCACAGTAGCACGTTTACAGTAACATGTTAGTTAATTAGCAGATAGTAAAAATAACTCTATTTGAAAATTTTGACATTTTTACAAGGGTTAAGAAGTTGAGATACTTTGAGCTCTTTTAATCCTGAAGCTCTCTGCATATTTTACTCCACTAAAAAGAAATCATCCATTCTTACCATAAGTTTACCAACAGTGAATACGCAGGCAGAAAAATGGTTAAATATAATCCCCATCTCTATTTCTTTGTCCCTTCTCAATTACCTTGCAAATTTAGTTTTAATTAGCACTTAGTTTCTCTCCCTCTCTCTTCAAGTTACCAGTGGAGGAATGGAGTGTTGCTGGAGGTGTGAAGTCTCAGCAAATAGGTTTTGCAGCAGGGGTGGCTCGTTTTGTGTGCTTTTGCTGTGTGATTTGTGATCCTCTGTGGATCCTGCCCAGATGATGCCAAAGGCACTCTGAAGGCACTGGTGCATGCAGTGAGTGTAATTCAGTGTTTCCAGTCAGTTCATTCTGCAGTGCAAATCCTGGCTTCTGTCTTGTGTAAAGAAGCCTCAAAAGATTATTGGAAAACTCGTTGGAATTTGCTGGCCAAGGCAAACAGCAAACAAGGGGGCTCTGAGGCATGGCAGTAAATAACATTGGATATTATAGTTGCCTTTGCAGTCTGACCCTGCTGCTTGTAGCAACTTCACTGCAGGGATTGGGAATGACAGAGTTTTGCCAGTTTGCTCCCTTAAATACTTTGTAGCCCACAATCACCTGCTGAAATTGAAGTGTTTCAAACCCCAGACAGGTGTCAACAAGTTTTTAAGGTCCTCTGGAAGGCCGGGCAGAGGGAGAGGAAGTGATTAAAGTGGTGCATGGTGTTCAGCCTGGGGTTTCCTTGTGCTGGGAAGCTGGGAGTGATGCAGATTAAATCTTTAAGCAGCCCTGAAAAAGAAGGAGCAGGTTTTATTCTTAGCAAGCAAATAGAATGCGTTTTCTGAGCAAATATTTTTCTATGCAGCGTAACCAATTACCAAATCACACAGTGCAGCCTCTGCCTTAGAAAGAGCCTTGCTGCTGGAATAAAGGAAGTCTCAGTGTTTATCTTGTTAACTCTCTTCCCTGCAGCCACCCTGAGTCATGTGCTGCTTTGGTTGGACTGTGGGAGGGATGGAATAGCATTTTGCCACGGAGATTACTCTGCCAAAAGACTCAATAACTAATCTGTGAGGCTCTTCAGTGTTGTTGGAGTAGAGCATAAGGCTGAGAGAATTGGGATTGTTCAATCTGGAGAGGGGAAGTTTTAGGAGTGACCTAATTGTGGCCTTCCAGAACCTAAACAGAGCCTGCAAGAAAGATGGAGAGAGGCTTTTTCCAAGAGCATGTAATGACAGGATACTGGGGGGAGGGTTTAAAATGGAACAGAGTAGATTTAGATTAGATAGATTAGGAACAATTCTTTACTGTGAGGGTAGTGAGGCAGTGCACAGGTTGCCCAGAGAAGTTGTGGATTACCCATCCCTAAAGTTCTTCAAGGCTGTGTTGGATGAGTCTCTGAGCAGCCTGGCCTGGTGGAAGGTGTCCCTGCCCATGGCATGAGGGTTGGAATAAATGATCTTTAAGGACTCTTCCAACCCAGGCCATTCTGTGATTCCATGACTCTGTCTCACCTTCAGTGTCAAAACTTGAAAGAATTGAAAAAAGATGCTGGTTTTAACTCTGTGAAGGGTGTATTGGTGTGGTGGGATCAAACTTTGCTCCTCTGAGCTGAGTGTCTAAGCTTCTCCTGCAATCTTAAGAGAAATTGGCATGTGGCACCTGAGAGGTGAATGTCTGTCTGCCCAAACCAGTTAAGGTGAATGTCTAACTCAGACACCCACGTGTGAGTGTGGGCACTGAACATTGCCCTAGGAACAACACATTGGGAACAGCTGAAAAATAGTTTTGGCACCTCTGTCTTTTGTTGTTCTTCTTTTTGAGATTCACAATCCAGAGCTCAGTTTCTAGAGACATAAATTGAAATTAAATATTAATTATGACTGCTACTTTAATGTCTGATCACTTTTGCTTTAAGTATGGCAAAGAAGGAATTGTCTATTATCTTGCAGTAATAATCTACTGGATGGGATATAAACTGTCTAGTTGGATTTTTAGAACCTAGGAATTGTACTCTGTGGCTAAGACAGTTTAATGTGTCTGTGTAAGAGCCCAGAACAGGTATGTGAGGTTATCACAGTATTTCTGGAGAGTCTAGACTGAGCTGTGTGCTGGAGACTTCTGGAGCTGTGCCCCTGTGACTCAGAAAGCCTGAGTGCATAACTTGTCTGATTGTCAAAAGAATAATAAAAAAAATTATGGAAGAGAAGTCACTGACTAAATTTCCTACCCAAGTGGTGGAAAAAGATCTGCAAGTGGTCTTAAGAGCTGCTCAGAAAAATGACTGATACTCTTTAAATTCAGGGATAGCAGATGTCCCTCTTGCAGTTTAAAAAGGCTTTGAGAACTTCTGTCAAAACCATGTGTGGACAAGCTTTTCTAGTGTTGCTGCCTGTATACAAGGCTTTTATCTTCTGTGCAGTTAATCTTTCAAAAGTTGATTCTGATAATACTTTAAATGTCAGGAGTTTTCTTTTTTTATCAACATAAAAAATAAATTAAAATTCATCCAATCCAGACCATAAACAAGTAGAGGGTTTCGTGATACACAGGCATGTATCTTGTAAATGGGGATGGAATAGTCTTTAAGCAGAGCATGCCTGGCAACTCTCTCTACTTTGAGGCTGAATAAAGAAACCTCAGCAGTATCCAGTGGGCCTGAATTGGCAGATTTTTTACTGTCATTGTGGACTTGAGCTCACAAATGCTTATGTGCATGGCTAAGCCACAACTGCTTCTGCCAATTTTCCGCTCCAAATCTTCTGCTGGTTTTGGAGTCCCTGTGCAAATGACCATAAGGAACAGGTTTTATTTCTTCATGTCTGTTTGTATGGAAGATGACTTGTTGCAGATGAGAACAGAGCTGTACAGCATTAAACTGGCCCATTTTTTACTAGCACCTCTTGGTCAGTCTATCAACAGCTGTAAAAAGCTTTTAAAAGAATCTTTGTGCTCACCCCTTGGCCAGAAATGATCTTTCAACAAATGTCAGCTTGCTAAGTCAAGCTTATGTCATTTGATTTTTAAAGCATTTAGAAAGCACTGAAAAGTAAAATAAAAAAAACCTCTCCTGTTATTTCTTCAGTGGCCTCCAAAGAAGGTCTGCTAAAGGTGAACTTTGTGAAAATGAGAAGCTGTATCAGCTGCCAGCAGGTGACTTTGTGGTGGCCTGCAGACTGCCTGTCCTGCAGATTTGTTTTTCAAGTGAGAGCTGCCATCAATCTGAGCTAAAGGACAGCACAGGTAAAGACAGGGTAAGGCAGAGGCTCAGCTCAGGTGGGACCAGAGCTCACCCAGTTCATTTGCTACCTCTGCTTTGAACATTTCTGGTTTTTGTGTTGTGGTTTTCAGCGTTTGCATGATTGAATTGTACAGCAATTCCTCCTCTTCTGTGTGTCCTTTGTCTCACTTTGGAGCCTTTTCTTGCCATGGACAATAAGGATTCTGAGCTGCTTGCAATAAAAACTGTGACACTCAAATGCAGTTTTGGTATCCCTCATGAAGGGTGAACTAGGAGACTTTTTCAAACCAATTTTCATGAAAATTCTCCACAGAGAGGCACAGGTCATTAACATGTAATGGTCTTTTACCTGGAGTTGCTGCTTAATGAAGAGAAAAATGGAGAAAAGCTTCACGTTGAAGCTTACAGCAAAAGAAGTTGCATTCAAAATAATTCTCTTTGAAACATTTTAAATGGTATTTATTGCTTTGATGTTGCCTTCATCATATTTTAATGCTTAATTAAAAATAAAATTACAAGGATCTGAAATTATATTGTACCTTAAAGCTCTAAAAGAGTAGTTTTGGGTTTAAGTTGTTTTTGCTGAGACAAAAGAAAATGACAGGCTGTTTGATGTTGGGTCACAGGAGAGGAGCACGCCGTTGGCACTGATGTGTGTGATGTTGGCTTCCTTGGGAATACTGATGTGAGTGAGGGTTACTTATGGGAATAAAGGCATGAAAGAGAAGGTCCACAGGCTCCAAGGAAAAAAGTGAGAGAAATCTGTAATTGTGGGTAGAGTCTGCAGTGATTTCTCATTGTAACAGAGAGCTGGGTGGAAAGAGAGAACTCTGCTCTTGTTCCTTAAGGATTTGTCAGGGCCGTGCTATCGGATTCCTCATCTCCCTGAACGTGATGAACAACCAGGGCCTGGAGCAGCTGGGCTGTCTCTGAGCTGCAGCCTCCTCACTGACTGCTGCACATTCCTCATGGCCAGTGTCAATAGCAGCAGAAGGCTTTGTGCTTCTCTCTCACCTTGTTTTTTGTGTCTCTCTCTCACCTTGCTTTTCCCTTCTCCCTTTCCTGCGTCCCTTGGTTTTGTGTCTCAGTAATTCTGTTTCCACACAAGCACCCACCAGACTCCAGTTCTGCAGTCCTTGGAGGCCTCCAGGTGACACTTCAGCTACCACAGCAGTTGCTTTAAGGGTGGATGTTGCTGAAAGAAAACAATGCTAATTGTGTAATTTACCTTTCCTACAGGCAAGGCCCTATCAACCCTTCTAATGTGGCTTTGGCCTCTGGGGTGCTCTAGGTCTGCTGCTGCACTGTCTCACCTGGTCCTTTGGATAAAGGACAACTCTTTGAAAAGAAAGAAATAAAAATGGTGTCTATGCCTGGATGCTTTGCTGGTATCAGATAACTTGTGCTTTGCTTTTCAGAGGATATATTTTTTACCCCTACATAAGCACAGGTGTTTTCCAGTGTCAAGGTAAAAGTCAGTGCATTAACTGTTACTGCAGGAATGAAAATGAGCCTGGAGAGGGGAGGCTGCAAAAGCCAGTGTGCTGCATTTTTGCAGTGATGAATCTGTGTTCCACCGACCTGGGAACAAAGTCCAGATGGTGCCATTCAAAGAGGGCTTGTAACAGAGGCTCTGTCACTGCCAGTGCATGAATGTGTGTCTGCCACACATCCTGAATTGTGACATTCCTGCTGTTAAAGCTGCACTGCACTCTGGGCTGGGTGTTACCTGAACACAGCTGGGAGGAGGTGCTTCAGCTTTCTGACTCTGAAGGATGTTGTTTCTTCTGGGGGAATTACAAGGACACCTGTTGTTGCCTGGAAAATAGATTGGAGCCACTGGCTCTTTTCATTCAGGGCAGCAGACAGTGATCCTTGTTTGTGGCTGCAGGTCAGTGTTGATGCAAACCAGTCTGAAGTCAATGAGTCATTACCAATCCCAGGAGAAGCTGAGGCCCATTAGGAAGCATTATTTAAGCAGCCTATCCTACAGGATACAGCAGAACAGAAAATACTCTGAGAATTTGCCATTGTTCTACTTTTTATAATTGTAAGTACTTGTTCAAGACTGGAATGCTGACTTTGTGGTCTCCAGCCTGTTCCTGGTGGACAGGGCTGTGAGGATAAACAGGCACCACAGCAGCTGGCACTCCTAATCCTGCTTGGCAGCCTCAGCAGAAGAGCAGGAATGTGCATGAGCTCAGACACTGAGCAGCTTCCTCACTAGGGATGGGTTTCAGGTGTGCTGCTGTGGAGCTTCTTGCTTCACCTGCAGAGTGTCAGGTTCAAAGAAGTGCTGCTAAACATTGGTTTTTTAAACAAGCACTCTTGTGGTGCTTGGTTGGACAGGGTGCAGGTTGAGAGTGCAAGTAAATGCTTTATTGTGATTTGTCCTTCTGGCTGATTTGCAGCCCCTTGGTGCTGTTATTGAGCACTTTTAAGAACCTCACAGCATTTGTTTTTTTGTTTAATTCCATTTCTCATGAAGGTACTGGCAAAGTATTAGAATGAGAGGACTAACCAATGTGCATAGGTACTAAAATAAATGGAGAAAGCTTGGTACAGGTAGAGGGTAAGTAAAAGTGCACCCATAAGAGTAACAAATGATAAAATGTCAGAATTTTTTGTAACAGCATGACCAGTGTAGCACTGGCAGATTGTCTCAGTCATTTTGTACACAAATGTATCATGCTTTTTAATTTTCTATTTTGCAGGGGCCAGAGTTGATGAATAAATATGTTGGTGAGTCTGAACGAGCAGTGAGAGAGGTGAGAAAGGGCAAGCTGTGGCTTCCTTGGCTTTCAAATTCTTCTCTGCTTATGAGGTTACCATTCAGCTTTCTGAAAAACTCCTTCTGGTGTAAGCTTAAAGAAGAAAATGAAGCAGCAGGGATATTTAACTTTCTCCTGCATCAGCCTAGTTATACATGTTGAATTTGGGATCCTGTGATAGCTTTTACTACAAGCCTGTATTATTTTTAAAAAAAATGTTTTAAAATAACAACAACCCAAGACAAGACAGGCTGATGATATCTGTTAGGTGAAGCTCTGTAGCTCTTGGGGTGTGCAGGGGGTGACAGTGTACTGTAAACAGCTTCCATCCCTTAAAACTGAGTATTTCATTGTTGTTTTTTATAGATCTTCAGGAAAGCCAGAGCAGTGTCTCCTTCAATCCTTTTCTTTGATGAAATAGATGCCTTGGCAGTTGAAAGAGGAAAGTAAGTAATCCTGTTACAAAAATAACAGACATTATTTCCTGATAAATTATTCTTACACTGTACAATCACAAATTTATTTATCTTTCTAGAATTATTTTATTAAATATCTTCATTGTTTATACAGAGGGGTAATGTGTGGCTTTTACTCAAGCCTATTTAACTTGGCATAAACAGGTAAGCTGATGGAGTTCCTCCTTTCTCATCTCATTTGCAGGAATGAATCTACCAGTTCTCATGCTCTTTGCCTCTTGTCTGTGGTTTTACCTTTTATTTCCAGTAACTTAATACCTTTCTTTTCCCAGGGTTGTTGCCCTGGCCTAATTTGGTGTCTCCATCAAGCAAACAATATGATCATAAGTTACATAACACAAGTTTTCAAGGAGAATACTCAAATGCCTAAATTTACATCTATGTTTAAACATTTTGCCACTGGGAAAAGTGTCATAAAAAGATTTGGGAACACTTGTGTCCTTTCATGTGTGACATTAAGAAGGGATTGTTGTGCAAACAGCTAATAGTATTTTTTTTTAATATCCTGCTTTGTGATGATTCCAAGAGATGTTTAGCTCATGTCTGAAGTAGGATTATTACAGGTTTAAGTTGTTGCTGTAGCATTTAAGATTTGACAGGCTCTGTAAGTGGACTTTCTTAGGAGATACCTCCTTATAAATGTAACTTCTACTTGCTGCTGCAGTAAATACTTTTATCCTGTTTTATTTTGCATGAAAAACTACCAAACTGGTGCATTGGAAAGTGTTTGTCCTGTCTAAAGGCACATCAAAACTTCAACATTTTGCTGGGAAAAAAGCTCCCTCAGCATCCCTACAGATTCTTTTGTATTGCAAGAAGAACATTTGTATCTTCAGGAAAGGATAACAGGTGTCATTTTGATGTTTTGGTGACACAAATAAATTATTTGTGTCACAGGAGGTGGCATCACATGTGGCATAGAGCTGCCCTGTGAAGCTGCTAAGAAATGAACATTCTTGTTGAAAATGCTAAATCTGATTGAGGATGTTTTCCTCAGAATCCTTCTGATGTGCAATGTATGCAGCTGTGCATTTTGTGAGCTTCCCAGAAGTGCTATGCACTGAAGCAACAGAGAAATTGCAAAATTGTTTCCTTGAATCAAGCCAGCAGAGAGGGGAAAAAATACCATCCCCTGCTGCAATTGTGAATGTGTTTTGCTTTCAGAACCAGCACTTCATCAAGATCAAACCTCTTGGAATGTTAAGCCATAAAACCTTTTAAACAATCTTTTCACAGAGTGCTGTGGAGGTGTTGAGTTTGTTTGTTTGTTTGTTTGTTTGCTTTCTAAGGGAGTAAACTACCTGATTTTACCTTACCTGGGACTGTCAGTGAGGGGTAGTAGGCCTGGCACAGCTTGCTGAAGAATGTGGTGTGACCTGCTGCAGTCGTGTTGTGCTGGAGACATCTGGTTTTGGAGCTTTAAAAGGAACAGGGTGGGACACACAAATATTTCATTGTCAAATCTGAACCAGATGGGAGGTAAAATATGTAGCAGAGTTCTCATAAAATTCATCTGAAATTAAATGGTGTAGGAAACCAGACAAGGCACTTATTAGAAATGGCCCTTTTTTACAGGCTGACTTTGCACAGTAGGAATTTGCAAATGCACTGGAGATGCTAACGATTTGTGGCCTCTGGAGATCCATTTCCTGTGCTATTACTGACCATGCTGAAGTTTTCAAGGAAACACCTGTTTATATTGTCTCCCCATTCCCTCTGTTGGCTGAATTAGTTTTCTTTGCCTTGGCAGTGAAAACACTCTGTGATACAGCTTTGTGAGAGTTTAAATCCTCTCAGTTCAAATGCTTCATAGGATGCTGTGGGCTGTGTGCAGAGTGTGCCACGTTCCATATCCCCTGGGTAGGCAACCTCTCCTGATCCTACCAGGGCATGTCCAGAGATCCAGAGAAGCTGGAACTGTTAAGTTGTGGGAGTAATTTTACATGTAATTCTGATCAGAAATACAGATGTAAAATAACCTTGAGTAAATCACTTAATGCTTTTGTTCTTCAAAGCACCCTGCCAAGTATTCATTAACCTATTATTTAGATTTGACTAAAGCTTGTGGGTTTAAAACACAAATGTTTTGCACTCAACCTTCTGTAGAGTGTAGAGATCACTAAGCAATCCCTTCTCAGCAGCAGGCACATATGAACTAATAGACTTGGTAATTAAATGAGTGTAGAGGCAGACAAAGAAAGCATAGGAATTTTCTTGTTTAGACCATTCATAATAATGTCTCTTCACATCAGGTAGTGGATTCTGTCACTGCATAAGCCATTACTCCATGGCAAACACGGTGGTTGCACTCAGTTATGCCACAGTGTTTTATTCATTACACATTCCCAAGGCATAATTCTTTCCATAATTGTAATACATCTAACTCTCTACCTCATGTAACTGTCTTGTGTAGCAGTTTTGTTTTGCAAAATCTATTTGTTTATTAGTTAGAAGTAATAATACAAGTCAGCAAAAATTATAGTAATTGACATTGATCATTGTCAGAATGTTTTATTTCGAAAAGATTATTTCTTATCCAGCCTGCTTAGAAGTTCCATACATTTTATGGATATGAACTAAACTCCTGGATTTTTTTCTTCTCTGTCCACACCCTCCCTATTTTGCATGTAGGCAACACACTTCTACATATTAATCAAGGAATTAAGAATGTGGGCTGGATACATACCAGTGTTAAAGACAGTTTATGAAGATATAATCCTACAGCTCTGAAGAACAATAGTCCAATGTAAGGAGCAATTGCTTGAGAGAAAAATCTGATTATCCTTGATGCAAGAAGTCAAGAGGGTGATTCTGAATGGACTTGAGTTTCCAGTGTGGTAGTGAGGATGTAAAGATACTTTGAGCTGTGTTCACTTCTGCATTTTGTTCTGTTACTCTGAGCTTCTAATGCTCATGGAGGATTTTTCCATCTCTTTCTGATTTATGTTGAAATGTTAGGGTAAGTTCAGAGAGAACTGAAAAGGAAAAATTAGTGGCTCAGTGGCCTGACTGTAGAGAAAAAGGGAGGCATTCACCATGACTGTTTCTAAAGAACAAATGATAAACCTGCAGCAGAAAAGATGGTAGAAAGTTAGAGGTGTCACAGTGAGGTTTGAAGAGGAGAAATGACTGAGAAAGGAAAAACTTCTGCAGTCATGCACCAGGAGAGGTGAACCACGAGATGCATGGAGCCTTTTCTTCTGCTTCGTGGTTCTAATTAGCAATTGCTTGCACAAGCAGATGATGACTTTTTCTTTTCTTTCCCCATACTTCTGAAAGATGCTGTTATGACTTTTTGTAGCCTGGGCCAGATACAGCAGAGTGTGAGCAGGAAGGTTTGCCATAAAGTAATCCCGTGCCTGCACAAAGGTTTGGGAGGCTTTACAAATTGCACAGCTGCTAAGAGTTATGGGTATTTGTTCCCCTCAGTATCCTGACTATGTAAAACCTAATTCTTCTGGCCATTAGGGGTTGCCAAGAGGGAAATGGCTTGGTAATTAGAGTTGAAAGTGATGAATGAACGTGGGTCTGTGTAAATGCAGCTCAGACAGTCTGTTTGCTGAACTTCAGAAATCTCCGTGCTTTGGAAATGGGACATTGTTTATATAAGTAGGATTTTTAGGATTTTTCAGCAAGAGACATCCTTTTCTTGTTTTTCAGAAGCAAAGCATTTCCCCTTTAACTGCAAGTCTCTGTAATGTAGGATGGGAAATGCTGTAGACTGCTGTAAAAAAGCACTCATAAATTCTATTTTCCAGGGGGAAGGAAAAAAAAAAAAAGACAAAGGACAAAATCAGTACCTTGCATTTGACTTGTGGAGGCCAAAAGCTGCTAGATGAATGTTGCTAACCTTTTCAGAGTGAGGGTAGGAGTGACAAAGTAAAGGCACTTTGGTACCAATCCCTTGAAATCACAGCGTGATGATGCTTTTTTTTTTTGGGAAAATATGTAATCCTATATGTTGGAGGGAGGATAGGTAGCTTCCTAAGCCACAATTTAAAATAGTCAGAACCACTGAAAGACACACTGTTTTCACTTTAGGTGTTAAAATCTTTGCAGTCTCGAGTTTTGAGGCTCTCAGGCTTTTAGAAGAACCTGTGAGGAACAGCAGCTTCTCTTCTGTAATGTGCCACCTCTGCCTTGAAGAGAAAATCTTCTCTTTTTAAACCAAGATATCTTTCTAGGATATTTTAGCTCATATTTATTTATTTTCTACACTTAAATTTGTCATTGTGTTTTAGTGCCTGTGCAAATTCCCTGGTGCAATGGGCAGTGTCTCATTGAAGGAGGTCAGTGTGTTGCATCCAGTAATAAAACCCACGGGCTGGATTCTGTGGGGATACAGCAGAAGAGAGGTTTTTGGCAGAAATCCACCTTGCACAGGATAAATTAGCAGTACTGAAGCTGGAGGAAGTATTTCTCATGCAAAGACAGAACAATGTGAACAAAGTATACCTGGAAGAAATGGAGTTTCCCCCTGCCATGATTGCTGTGAGGGTCACAATTCTTGTTCAGCTCAGACAAAGGACTTTGTGTTTCTGCCCTCTGTTGGCACTGGTGTCCCTGAACTGGGGAACATCAGCTGATTCCCTGCAATATCTGAGCTATGTTTGCACATGATGGAGAATTGAGGCATTCAAAAACGTGTGACTGCTGTATGAATTCTTTAAAATTTTGGAATTTGGTATCCAAGCAAATATTGTCTGGGGAAAAAAGCTGCATACCTAGTGCCAGCTTTTTATATTAGGCCTAGCAAGGAGTGGTGAAAGAGGAAAGTTTTGAAACAATTTTATTGTACTTGTAATTGGTTTTGGAAGAGCAATTTTAACAAATAGCATTACCCATAGTTCATGTGTGTATACAGTAAATGTCTGCAATCCCTTTAATTTTAAAGTAAACTTGTTAGTGCTTTTGGCTATCAAGAATCCTTTATCACAACGTGGTTTTGAATCTGTGTTTCTTCCTTTTTATTTACAAACCCCAATAATTTGTAACTTCCCAGCCTGCATTGTAATTTGGATATTTGAAGTGAATAGGGACTTTCAGTGAAAACAGGACTGGACCCATAAACCCTTTTCTTGAAGTCATCATTGTAATGATATGCAGGAGAAACATAATTGTAACTAAAATTTATAAACAGTGAACCTATTATACATAAATATTGTTGTAATGAAATGAAATCTGGTCCAGTGAATTACTTCTAAATCTAAAATACAACTTAAACTGTACTTGCTTGCTTGGTAGACATGATTGATTACACGTTTAAACTTGATTAATTTCCAGGACTGCACAGAGGAGAAATGCTGAGAAAAACAGAATGAAAGGAAGTGGGAAATTTACTGTTCATCAGGTGTGTGCTTGGTTTGGGGTTTGGTTTGGTTTGGTTTCACTGCTTTCTTTTAAGGCAGCATCAGTGTTAGAAGAATCGGAGAATTCATGATGTTAGCATCCTTCCTGTGTCAGCCTGACAGTGCCAGGGCCAGCTGAAAGTGTGGGCTAATGCCAGTCTGCCATGGATGTGCATCTGGACTGAGCTACAAGCAGATGGAAATGCCTGGTGGATCACCACCTAGGCACTCAAGCATTTGGAGATGTACTTGGGGAAAGCCCTCTGGAAGAAAGCCTGTTGATTCAAACCTGTCTCAAACTGGCTCCTTTCCTCCTCTTCTCTCCTTTCACTGTGTTTCATTTTCCTGGGCCTACTTCATTAACTTTTGGAAGCTACAATAATGAGAAATTTAGGGAGCGGGCAGGTTACACAAGCGTGAAGGATAATTAGGATGTGCCTGGAGGCCATTTGTTTCAAAGTCACCTGCTGACAGCTGAGCACTGCTTCCTGTTTTCACAAAGCTCATCATCTTTTTAGGAAAGCTTGCTTGCAAGCTGGAGACCACTCAAGGAGTACTTGGAGTTCTTTTATTTTTCTGTGCTCTTCTAATGCCTTGAAAACCAAATTACATGAATGGCATTTAATCAGTGAATCCACAGTTGGCAAAACATCATTTTGGCGTGGAGGTGACCATGAAGATAAATATTCTACCCAGACTGAATTCCCCAGACTTTGCCTAGGTTTCCTCTGGATATTTTTCTTCTGTGATACTTGAATTTTGTGCTTGAGAAAACAGGGAAGATATGAAGCAATGTAGTGGGTAATAGTTGATACAGGTGCGTAGAGAATCCAACAGCATCTAGTTGTAGGCTGCTGATGGAGGGAAGGGTTTAGGATCATCTTCTTGCAGGGTTTTCATGATCACACAGGCAGGAAAATTCCCTGTCATGGGGAATGTTTCTTGTCTGGACACTGAAGGGGCTTGTGTACTAGTGTGTTTTAGGGTTTGGGTTTTTTTCAATGAATAGTGAAGCTTTAGGTGATAATATTAAAGATTCGCATGCTGTATGTTGCTCTTAGGCTTTTTAACAATAGTATCTGTAGTGGTGTGAATAATGGTAAGTAAAAAATGTACAAAACAACATTCACAGAAATAAATTTTGCCCAGTGTTTTAATATTGGACAAGCCTTCTTTTTCTGATGGCATGGCAGTGTCCATTCTGCTGGACAAAATGCCCCAGCGATGGAATTTTTGCACAGAATTTGATATCTGGGACCATCCTGCAGTTTCCTGTCTTTCTGGTAATGCTATTGGAATAGATAACTTTTTATTTTTCAAATGCTGTGGAAAACCTTGACCTGCCAAAGCCATATTTCACCCAGCTTCATGAGGGAGAGCAGTAAAGGAGTGTGACAGTTAATTAGGATCGCGGCAGCCGGATGGAAAAGCGGGGCTTGGCAGGTGCTCCCTGCTGACAGGTTCCCCCTGCAAAGCCCCAGCACAAATGTCAGACTCAATAAAAATCCTTCAGGCTCTCGTGTGGGAGTCTGCTGGCAGGGCTCTCTGTGTTTCAGGAACCTTTTTTACCTCTGTAGTTCACAGAGAGGTGGAGAGTCCTGCCAGGAGGGTCTATTACAACCTGTTCAAATCTTTTTGATACTGAGCTTTTTGTCATGTCAATGGGGTTTACATTTTGTTTTGATATGAAATTATTTCCAGGGGTTGCAGTGAAAAGGTTATTTGAGACGATTCAGTGTCCACAAGTATTTTAAAAACCTATAAATTTTGATTGTGATTTTTCTTGTTTGAGGGGGGAAAAATAATAAAACCAGTTTTTATCTGTATGTAAATCTTGCCTGATGAGATGTTTTGGAAGAGGAGGTGGGCTGGACTCCCTTGTCAAAAAACCTGCATTATAAATTTCAGCCATGTGGGGATTAATCTGTCTGCAGTAATTTATCCTGGATACTTCTCCTGAGGCCTACCTCTGACCTCACTGCTCTGCCTGAGGTAGGGTCAGCTGTGCAGGAGAGAGGTCCTCCCAGACTTCCTCCTGCTTTTGCAGCCTCACAGTTGCTGTGATGTTAACAGCTCTCAGAATGTTATTGTGTGAAGTTTTCCTGCATTTCCACATCTACAATTTAGTAGTGTAATTAAATTAAGGTCCTGATTCTGAAGCCAAGGTGGTCTGACAGGCTTCAGTGCCATTGAAGTTAGTGGTGGGATGGAGATTCACTTGTTCTCCTTTATGAGATTTAAGTGGTGGTGGAGACTTAAATACATTTTTCAGTGAAAATGACGTCTGGTGTTGGAAAGCCAGTGAAATGAGTATTTTTTCAGAAGTGCTCTAGATGGTCAGATGTTGCAAATGTATGTTTGCTTTAGCTTGGAGTGGTGATGCTTACCAAATTTCCTTGTGGGGTGAAACCGCAGTGACTACATTCTCAGACTGTTTCTAGTTTTCAAATATTAAAAAATCTGTTAGAAAAAGGGTGGGGGGGAAGAAAAGGAAATTAAATAACTAAAAATGTACAAAACAAGAAGTTGCTGTAAAAAAAAAATGCCTATAGCAGGAAGGGTAACAGATTTAAATGTGATTTCATGCATCTGGTTATGTCTGGAAACAAAATCTTCTTGGCTTGAAGATCTGTATAAGCTAGTGAACTGTATGTACTCCTTGGTGCAGTGATAGGATCAGGCTGTGGTTGCTTTTATATCCTTTGGAAAAAGTATGAGAGTGGTTTAAGGTGTCCAGGGGGAAATTTCAGTGCCCACTGATACATGACTCCAGCTGGCTTGACCAGTCATTGGATAAGGCCAGAGGAGATAGAAATAAAAGCTGTGGAGAGCCCTCTCCTGCTATATTGATTTTGGAGCTGGTGCTCCTGATCTCAGACAAAGGCAGAATTAATTCAGATAAATCGTGAATCTTTGGTAAACTGTAGAATACTTGGTTTATTCTGCCAAAATGTGTATTGGGAATGCCTTTAGCCAAAGTAAAATACCAAGAACAGGTTTGTCTTTCACATTCACCGTGGATAGTCTTACCTGACAGGCTTCAGGAATCTTCTCTGGTGGTCAAGCTGAATGTCTGTGCAGGAGTGCACATGTGCTTTGTCTGAAACTAGTGGGACACTTGCAGGATTAGCTGGAATATCATATAGAGGAGGATTTTTCTCTCTACCTGCTGTAGTGACCTTCTCTACCTTTAAAAACTTCATGGAGGATTGCAAATAAAGTGGGGTTGGCGAAAAAATAAAACAAGCCATAGCCTAATGTCTTTCATTAGGGCAGCACCAGTGATTGCCTGAAATTCTCAGGCAGGCTCCTCTTTGCTCACACGTTTTTTATTTGGAAGGTATTTCTGGTTGGGGCTGTGCACACAGCCCTGCACACACATGGCCCTGCGTGGATTATGTGAGGGGCTTAGCTCTGGCTGCCTGGATTTGCAGGCAGCGTGTTGACAGGAAATGAGTTTGTACCAGGACGTGCCTTTGGAGGACCATTTCCAGGCAGTTGTGAGGATGACATCAACGTGTGCAGGTCAGGTGGAGGTGGGGAAGGGGGCCAAGGCAGCCCCTTGGCTCTGAGTTGGTTTTGGCAGTGCCTCCGTGGGACTGGAGGGTTAATGACGGTTTGTTTCTCTGGCTGCTGTTTGTGTCAAAACCCTGGGCAGCCTTAATGAACGTTGCCTGTGTTAATTTGGAAGCCTTGCTGGGAAACCATGGGAAAATGGAAAATCCTTGCGTGTCACCCATGGAATTAACGGCTCAGGAGCTCTCAGAGCACACTCTGAGAGGCAGCTCCCAGCAGCTGAGGAGGAGATGTCTCCCTGTGCCTGCCTGGGATTTTTATAGGGTGTCCTGTTCAGCCAAAAGCTCATTTTTTAGCTGTGCTAAAATGGTGCAGCTTTGTGTGATAGTTTAGTGAACTATGTAAATAAAAACACTGACGTTAGAAATCTGTGGTGTCATAGGACCCAGGCACTTCTTCACTTGATACTGGTTTTGTTATCGATATTTTTTTGCATGGATGCACTTAAAATTGTTTACTTCACTTTTAAGAGATAATAATAAAGCCCCTAATAATGTCCTAGAAGCCCTGTTATTGTTTGAACTGTATTATACCATCACTGATTGCCTAACTGCAGTTTTCTGATGATGCCCTAATTGCATGGAAGTCTTTGCAATGAGCATTCCCCTGTGGGGATTTTCCTTAGAATAAACACTTCTTTAATTTGTTGTGGGTTTTTTTTGTTGTGTTTTTTTGGTGTTTTTTTTTTTTTTTAAAGTCAGAAACTTGTAAGAGAAATGTTTGTATTGGGGAAAGATGTAATATCCATTCTAGCCACCTCTCTCTAAAACTAATTATTTCTTTTTTTTTTTTAAGGAAACAGAAGTTTAGCATCTCCTCCAGTCTTCTAGCTTCAAATCATGTCATATAATGTTAACATTTTTGTCCCAGTTATACAATTTTTTTCCTTTGTTTCACATTTTCTTTTGCTCAGTCTGTTGGATATAAAGTAGAGTAAAATTGAAACTCATGCAAGATGGGAGGCCTGGATCCCTACAGAGACTAACTAAAGTTACAAAGTTGATTTTAATTTCCTTTAAGCTGTGTGTCTTTCCAAAAGCATTTGCTATCCATGTCCAACACCTGAAGTGTTTTATCACACTCAGCTCTCTATAAGTCAGTAGGACTCTGACCCAGGGGTATGTTAGAAATGCTCAAATATAGCTTGGGAATTTCCAGTGTGGCTGCAGAACCCCCAAAAGCTGACAACCAGGTAACCCAAGTCCCTTCTCGAATATTTCTTAGCAACCTAAATATTTTACTCTCTTAGCCAACATTTATTATAGCTCCTTGAAGATGTTTTCCAGACTGGGTGTGTTAAGTTCATTGTTTTGCTCTGGAAAATTGCAGAACCAGTTGTAGAATAGCAAAGTTTAGGGGATTTATTTGGAGCTGTACAACAGTGATGGAGCCATGACTGTTGCTTTGGCTCAGGGACATCACTGTGGTCACAGGCAGGCTGGTGGTGGGTGGCAGTGCTGCAGAAATATGTGAACAATAACTGTACAACTGTATTTGTGCACTCTCTTTCTGATGGAAATAATTGAAACACATTTTAGTATATTTAATATTTTTATTTTTGGAAAATGAAAACATCAGGATGATCATACTGCACTTCTGTGTGTGTAGGTGTCTGTTTATCTGTATAAACATTAAATAGAACTTTTGGAAAAGGACTTTCAAAAAATTAAAAATTAAAAAATTATCTTAATCCTCCATAGATTTTATCTCGTTTAGGTATCAGACTTCTTTTTACTTCTTAGTTTATAGGGATCCAGAAGAACTGGAGAGATTAATTTTTTCAAATTGTATTGAAAAGAGCCTATTTAAGGGTAGGGAAGTGAAA
Source organism: Argya squamiceps (assembly GCA_037834095.1). NCBI lineage: Eukaryota > Metazoa > Chordata > Aves > Passeriformes > Leiothrichidae > Argya > Argya squamiceps. Next base: position 4,919,084 of record JBBMKD010000170.1, read on the forward strand.
CCTTCCCCTGTGCAGCAGAGGAGGGAATAGCCCTGGAAGAGCAGTCCCACTGGTGAAAGATGATGGAGATGTGTGCCTGCCATCCACAGGAGAAGGTTGTGGGGAAAACAGTGAGGTTTTGGTCTGTGCCAAGAGTAGGTTTCCCAGTTTTTGGCAAAGGAGGATAAAACTCACATTTTGGTACAATCTCCAGCTGCTGTCCCTAGGCTGCTTCAGTTTCCCTGCCCCTTCTCAGCAGAGGGAATACTTTATGCTTGTCTGCTTAGGTTTTTCACATATTGGTGATTTCAAAACTGGAGTTTTCAGTTTTTGCAGTGTTGGGTTTTTTCCCTGGTATCTGGAAAAGTAACTGAGTTGAAGGACTGACAATGCAATTATGAGGCAGTTGGTCCACACTCAATTTATTCTCATGTGATGGAGAGAATATAAAAATGTAGAGCAACTCTGCAAAACACATAACTGCCTAATACTTTGTAATGCATAGGGTTGTGTAAGCTCTCACTTGGATGGTGCTAAAAAGGAAAGTTCATCTGACTAGTAAAGAAGCTGCATGAATTCAGTTTTCTTAAAAATGTTTATTCCAGATACCCACATTGTGCTAAGTTCTTTACAACCTCCATAGCAGGGCAATAAGTGAAAAACATCCCAAATTTCAGTTGCCTTTCTGAATACCAAGGGAACCTATGGAACTCAAATTCTCTGATTTGGTTTTACTCACTTCATATCACTGATGCTGTTTCAAAGGTTGAAGGCGAACACAAATATTATGAAGAATTAAGGCAAAAAGGTGCATCCCTGTAAATTGGAAAGAATAGTGTATCTTTTCTCCTATTTCTAGGAAGGGAAAGATAATGCTGTGACTTTTTTTTTTCCTGTAAATCAGCTCTTCAGGTGCTGGGAATGTGGCAGACCGTGTCTTGGCTCAGCTGCTGACGGAAATGGATGGGATAGAACAGCTGAAGGATGTGACAATTTTGGCAGCTACGAACAGACCAGACATGATAGACAAGGTACAAATAGATGCACTGTCTATATCCTGTTCCTCTTGAAAAGACCAGATTTTGGTGTAATTCCGTCCTCTTTTACTCTCCAAACCGTTGTCTGATCTATTTAATGATGAAGAGTGGAAGTTTGGAAATGAAGACAAGGCAGAGGAATGGTTCATGTCACTCAGTTTTTTTCCCCTCTCTACAGAATTTTTAACAGAAAAAAAAATGTTATGGTACTGTTAAATATCTGTTTCCTAGAGGAAGCTTTCCTTAAGTCAAGCTCATTGGACTTGTTGAGCAACATCTGTGTCAAACTGCTGCTGTGGTTTTTGCTTCTGTTGTGTTTGTTTATGCAGGAGTTTGCTGGAGTTTGTTGGTTTCATTAGTTACTTCCTTTCGAGGATTAAGTGTCTCAGCAATTCCGTTTCCAACTGTAAACAGGGAAATTTCTCCTCAAATCCCACGGCAGCTCTGCTGGTGTGACAAGAACATTTCAAGTTTGTAAAAGCTGGAGGGTTGTAACACTTAACTGCAGAAAACCTCCAAGCACAAGCTCAACCCAGCAGCCCTCTAGAAAATCCACTTTAAAACCATTTACCACTGCTGTGTCTGCTCACAGCTAAGTGCAGTAGATGGATCAGTCTGAAGTGATTTCCTTTAAGATATGATTTGTAGTGTTGGAAAGGTTCTTTATTCCACAGCCTTTTGCCTTCACAACATTAATGAATTTGATGACACCTTAATGAATTAAGTTTTCATGATTTTTTTAGTGTTTCTTATAAGTTTCTTAAACAATTCTCACATTCTAAGTTGGTTTTGGAATAGTCTTTTCTGTTTGTCTTGGAGCATTCAGGCATAAAATACATATGAAATAGGTGTGTTTAAGATATGGTTTGTATGCACATGGATTCTTGAGAAAAAAACTTGCATTTTGGCTCCAGAACACAACCTCTTCCCTTTTGAACTGAAGGAAGCCACACAGCTGATGGAGACCTGACAAAGGCTTCCTCAGAGCTTGCTTGTACATTTATCTGTGAACCTGCCACAGCAAAGCAGAGCTAGCAAGGAGTTTTACTGTTCAGTAAAAGATACTAAAACTCATCAGTGAAAAGTGTGCTTGAGCAAGATTGAGACTTTCAAGATTTCACTTTTGTCAAATTGATTTGGGGTTATTTTGGTGACTGTTCTTTGAGGTAAGGCTAAGCTGAGTTTGAACTAAACTGAATTTGAAAATATTCTGATAGTTGAAGAGCAGGGAAATTTCCTTTGAAGTCAGTTCAACATTCTTCTGTGTTGTCTCCATCTCCACCTGGGAACTGAGTTCTCTGTCAGTCTCCCTTTTGCTGAATTTCTCCTGGGCACACAGTGAGTGCTGCTTTCTCAGATTTTAGGTTTTATTTGAAATACTGGCAATATTGGAACAGAACTACCATGAGTTAAGGGTGCCACCCTGCAGTACAGAGGGCTTTAGGATAGAACTTAATTTACTGTGTACTGTGCCTACATCACTCCAGGTGCAAATCCAGACCTCTTAGCCTGGGAATGAAAGTTTTCATTTTGATATGATGCACAGAAATGTAATGTCACTGTACATATGAATTTTATGGGAGTGATGAACTTTTAAGAATGGATAATACAGTGTTTTTATCCAGACCAGACAGGCTGTACCAGGCCATGGTCTTCTCCTGGGTCCATGCAATATTTGCAGTGCATGAGTTGTATTTTTTCCCTTCCCTGGAAGAAAGAAGATGACACCAGAAAGCATTCTACTTCACTAATGGGAAATCTTTCAGTTGGGGCTTTTAATTTACTCTCTAATTGGTGATCCCTTTGAGAGGTAAGAATTTGTTAAATTAATATTTTATATAGAAATAGTTACGTAAGACAATAAGTGAGTGTCCTGTTTTCATAGGTAAGTATGGTGACTATACAGTAATTTTTTAAGGTCTGACTTTTGCATATGGTATAAAAGTGCAATGCAGTTTCTATTCTCTACTTCCAAGGACTGGGAGAACGTCTGGAATACTTTTTTGTGATTATTCTTCAGTTTTCAAAGCAAAAAATGCTTGAGGAATGTGTGTTTTCTAAAGGTTTCTATGCCTGCAAAATTGGTAACAATCCATCCAGCATTTTAATTTATGTGGCTCCTGCTTAACTGACAATGATGTGATGATTAATCTCTTGTGATTTGCAAACAGCACGTGGGGATATCAAATGTAAGGGTATTCCCCAGAGCCTGGTGCAGACTTCATTATCCCTGGAAACATTACAGAATGTTGCTTTCAGAGAGTGAACAGATTTGAGTCAGACTCAAAGTTATGTGTAATGGGAAACTTGTTTGGACTTGTCACAGATGCCTATTAATAACAACGTATTTCTCTAAGATGTCATGATTGTATTGAAGTATTGTTGTATCTTAAAGTTGTGTCTCGTGTTTGTGTCTCAGCTACTTTATGTCTCATTCATGTGATGCTGGAGAGGCTTTGGAATAGTTTCTGTTTTCTGTAAGAATACAAACCCAGCACGTACTGTTTTCAGCCATGTATGGTACAGAAAGTGATTTCTCTTGGAAGGGAAATATTCTGGAACAAGATGTTCTGAACATTCTTTGAAAGTGATACAGAAACAAAACACTCTGAGTCAGTAATAGTAGTAAAATCTTTCCTTTTCTTCTTCATTCTATAAGCAGAATTGATGAGCAATGACTGGAAAAACTGTCTTTTGGTTTTGGTGACTTACCCACTCAGGAGTGATTTTTCATGCCTAAAATATGTAGCAGTAACTTTATGGAGCTGCCTATGATTCAAGGCCTTGTTTTTATTTTCCTATGCATCCGTTGTCCTAATGAGAGATCACTCATCCCCACCTAAAATTTTTTGAACCTTGTGTATAAATTGCTCAGCTCGAAATGAAACATTCTATCCAGACATACATGTGAACAAGTTTTCAGGTGTGGTGTGACAGTTTTCCATGGAAAAAAACCTGCACTAACTCATGAGTATTTGTGTGCCCTATTTTTCCTTTTCTCAGTGGAACCTATTTTCTTGTTCTTTTAGTGCTGGACTTACTTCTAGTGTGAGAAGGGTGAATTGGTATCATTACCTACCCACACAGATATCTTTTTTCCCCTCTTAAGCACCGTTTCAAAATCCATTAGCAAGGAGTAGGGAAAAAGAGGGAGACTGTCAGATCCCCGGGGACTTGGGTGAGTGTTTTAGCACAGGAAGCAATACACACGGTTGCTGCATCGGATGGTTTTCCCTCCTGCTGGGTCAGATTTGAATGTCAAACACTTTAGCTGTGATGTAGGCGCTGAGTGAAGGGATGGCCCGTGGTACAGGATGACATCCCGGTGCTCCTGACAGCTTCACTTCTCCTTATCTTGGGGTATGCTATTTGCATAAGAATGACAGGATGTGATAGGACAAATGAAGATTAATGGGAAGCTGTGCTGTCAGCATTGCCCATTGTCTCCAGATTGATGATGGTCTGGATTTTGTCTGCATTCATGGGCTTCACTGTGGTTGACACTGGGAGCTTGTCCTGGTACCAGAATACTGAAGAGCTGCACCTTTACAAGTGCTTTGTTAGCACAGGAGGGCAGTGCTCAGCTCCCCATTTCCAACCATCCTGCTTGTTGCTATAAAAACATGTATTTTGCATATTGTGCTGGTGCAGGGGATGTTTCCTTCTTCCTTTTGCATGTTTATTTCGCTTTTAAAAAACTTCCCACTCCCTAGTCTTCCTCCTTACTTTTTCCTCTTCCATCACCTGCAAGTTCTGCTGCTCCTTATGTAGGCTTTGACTTAGTTCTATTAACCACTGCCTTTGAATTCAGCTTATTTAGTTTAAGAGTCACGTGGATAACACTGAGTTTTCTGTTCTGGTTGCATGAACAAAATAAAACAGAACTGCAGCTGATATTCTTCCTAGCAACTGCCAAGCATGGGGAAAGGGAATAAAAAAGGGAATAAAA
>JBBMKD010000170.1:4924148-5051670 GCA_037834095.1 Argya squamiceps
AATAAAACAGAACTGCAGCTGATATTCTTCCTAGCAACTGCCAAGCATGGGGAAAGGGAATAAAAAAGGGAATAAAAAAGGGAATAAAAAAGGGAATAAAACTCCCTTCCCCCATGCTTCAGCTGGATTTGAAGAAGTCTTCTGGGCAGAGAAATCAAGCAGAGGTTTATCAAATTGATCTGCCCCTCAAAATGTTGATTACTATGTAGTTATGGGACAATCTTAATTTAAAGTGGCTTGTTTTGATGAAAATAAAAAAAATGTGCGATAGAAGCATTTGGCAGAATCAGTAAAGAAATTATAATTTCTTGCCTGCGGCAAAAGTGAATAATCTTTCCTCTTTAAAAACATCAAAGTCTAGTCTTTCTGAAGGCTCGTGGAAGAAATTCAAATATTTAAGTTTGCAGTTTTACAAGTTACAAGGAATAGGAAAGAATCTTGCACATTTATTTGTTATTGTCTGGAAATGTGTATGTGTTGTTACAAAGCAGGTGATGCAGTGGTACAATCTGACCTCAGTACCATGTCATATATTCACCTATTTACATATTTGCCTGTTTCTGATTTCTATTTTGGCCAGATACATCTTGCTAAATGTTGTTGTAACTCTGACTTAGTAGGATTTCAGTTTTCCCCAATGTTGTATAGGACTGTAGAGTTAGAAGCCACACGATCCATCATGGGTCTTGCAGTGGTAGGGAATGAGCAGAGTAAGGAAATCTTGCTGCCATTTCTCAGCAGTGCAGACTCCAGTCAGATTTGGAGGACTTGGGACACAAGACTGGGTGCTTTTTAGAAGGAAATGGTGCAGGAACATTTAAGTTTCCCAGCTGTTGCATTCTTGTGATGCAATATTTCAGAGCAGGAATGGAAGTATGGGAATGCAATCACCACATCTCTCCACACTGCCGAGCCATTAATTATTATTTTTTTACTTTAAATGCTGAAATGCTTCTCTGCTTGTCAAAGGACACTCCTAATATTGTTGTAAAGCCCCGGGATTAAAAACAGAGGGTGAGATTTTGTGGGTCCTTTTCAGTCGGCCAGCACCTAGAGCACTTACATCATCTTGCCCAGGTGCAAGTAGGGCTCTTTGAAATACAGAAGATGTGGGATTTCTTTTGAAGACAAGATTGTTCTGGAGCATATAATAAATTTTCAGAAAATGAAGCTTTAGGGAAAAATGATATCAAACTACATGACATTGAAAAGAGGATCTGATATTCTAAAATGCTTTCACAATTTTGGTGCCATCACGTTTTCCATCAATTGGTTTTCTCTGGTATGTGTTTGAGTTTTTCCCCTTAATTTTTTTAAACCTGTAACTCTGGGGCAAAGAGGTGCTCTGGAAAGATTTTTAGAGGTTCAACTTTCCCTTTATTAATATCAGAACTTTATACTTGAGGGTGATTAGAAGCTTATTACCTTTATTAAAAAAAAAAGAAAATAAAGATGACCAAAAGAGTTAAAGGAAATTATTTAAAAATTTTCACATGTTTTTTTCACCTGCCAAACTGAAATGAGGGTTGATGAGCAGTGCTGTTTACTGGCTGAGACTTTCAAGGGGCTCAGACCTCCAGAATTTAAGGCTGGATTACATAGCAAATCCAATATTTCTAAAGATCCTGACCATTCTTACTGTGCAGAGGTAGTTTTGAGGTTCATATATATATATTTGTCTCTTTAAGTGGTGAACTACGTTTTGAGATTCACCTGAACCTCCCTGTCTCCCTTCGCCCCCACCTCCTTCCTCACAGATGAAAACTTTGTTTTCTCATGAGCACAGCAAATAAAATATTTCCAGGTGTGCAAAAGTGATTTTTGTTTCCAGCTATTCGATTGTCAGAGTGTGGAGGGCTGAGTAGTAAATCAGCCTCAAGGCTGCTATGGTTTTAGAAAACAAAATCTTAGTGGTGACAGCTGAAGAGCACAGTGACTTTTTCACTTAAGATTTATTACTTGCCTGAAAAGAAAGGTTGGAGGGAAAACTTGCTGGGCTGCATATTTTCTCCCTTAGCAGATATGTTATAGGGCCAGGGCAAGTTGGCTTTATTTTGTCTGTGAAAACATACATTTAACCAACGTATGTAAAAATATAATAGTTCTACTTCAAATAGAACAGAAAAGTCAATACACCCTTCTCTTGTTTATAGTGGAAAGCATTCCTTGCATCTGCTCAGTCCTGTGTTTTAGCATCACTTACACTTTTATAAACTTCCCTGCAGCACATGCCAGAAAATTTGCTTCAGGGTATCAATGTGTATTTATTTTGTTCCAGGGATGGAAAGGTAAAGGCCAGGGCCGAAGTTTGTTCTTATTCAGACCTCTTGCCTGGAGGTCACAGAGTCCATCTAAGGTACACAGGGTGCTGGCAAGCCTCTGGACACAGTGGGAACTTGGGAAGGCTTGGATTCATGTCTGTTGTGTAAATGCCATCCTGGTTCAATGAGTCTGTAACTGTGATACCAGGTGTGGTTTTGCAGGTTTGTGGTTGTTTTTTGTTTTGTTACTTTTGTGTGTGGGTTGTTTGTTTTTTTTTTTCGACAGTGATGTGGAAATTGTGCTGTATTTCTAAGATAACAATGGGAATATCTGGGGTTAAAATGAATAATGCTTCTAAAAATGAGGGGCATGTAAGCAGTGCACGTAGACTGGGTGTAAATTCCTCAGTGTAGGTTTAGTGACAAAGCAAAAAACTTCATCTAAAGAAGTAACACTAATTTTATGTCTAAGTGTAACGTACCTACACACCAAAGTACAAAGAGGCAAAGTGCAGCAAGGCAAATGTCATTGTCACTGTGCTAGATGGCATGAGTCTTGGTTCTATTTAATTAGCTTCATTAGGGTGGTGATAACAGTTAAAGGAGAGACATTCCAAACAGGCTTGGGTTTTAAATATTTATGGGAGTGATGCTGGAAGGGATGTGAGTGTAATACTGAGAGCTGCAGAAGCTTGAGGAAGGGCTGCAGTTATGGTACTTGGGCTGTAGCCACAGACACATTTAGAGCTTGCTTTGCACTTGGTCTTCTGCCCAGCTCTCCTCTTTGTGGATGCAAAATGCACAGTGTTTGTCCAGCTTTTTGTGTATGCTATATTAAAATGGCATTATAGAGCATGTTGTGTTTGTTGAGCACTCGTGAGTTAAGAACTGGCTACAATCTTCATTCATTCATCCTCTGTGTGTGCATCATAGTGCAGTCTTTATTTACATTAATTAAAGATGTGTGCATTGTGCACAATTAATTAAATTGCATTCATTTAGAAAATTATTTTTGCAAGTCGTTATGATTGCCTCTATTTTAATTACCTCAATACTCACATTTCCTTGTTTTTGAGGGCTCTGATTGACAGTGTTTAAAATCAGATGAACCATCACTAGTTTCGGGGGGGGGAATTATCAGGTTACATCATTTTGTGTCGTACTGAGATCTTCATGGTTATCAGGAGTACAGAACCCTCTGGATCTGCCCCAAAAAACTTGTTTAATTGAAATAGGTGATAAATTGACAACATTAAGCTTTGCTGGTTTTTGATGGTGTCTGCTGTGCAAGAATGGGACTTTTGCCTGTTACCCAGGATACTTTCTGACAACAAAAGTGCTTTTGCCCCAGTGTCCAGACTCTTGGTTTTCAGTGTGTTCTCTCTTCATGTCAGGCTTTTCCTTCTGGTGTCTTCTTTCTCCTTCTGCTTGACTGTATCCAAAGAACTCCAGTAAGGGGAGAGGTTGCTTCCCTGCTGTCATTTTGGGAGCCTAAATCCAGCATGGGCTGCAGACTCCTTGAGCCTTGGTAGCATCAGTCTTTGAGTGGGCAAAATTTGGAAAATGCATCTACAAAATGTCAAGAAGCCTCACAAAGCCTTTTCAAATTGAGATGTTTCAAGTCCTCCATGATGTGGTCAGGTCTCAAGACCTCTTTTCAAAGGTTAGGGTGAAAGAGTTTTATTTTTATTAATTTATAAGAACTGTAAATAAAGCGACATTTTTCCTAGTCTCCTTCTCATGCAACAGCTGAAATGTTTTGACTGGAGCATTACAAAACAAATCAGTCTAAGGCATCCAGCCAGCTTGGAAAGGACAAGAAGGTCAACGCTCGGAATAGCATAAGCTACTAAATGGATTATTTTATAATATAAAATGTTGAGTGACTTCTCTATTAACTGTTGATAGTTATCTCTCCCCTAATAGGGTAGGGAGCTGTTCCAGTAGAAAGGGAAGTCGTGGTGAAATGGAAGGTCTGGCTTTGTACAGGTCACTGGTTTGGTGTCAGTCAGAACCAAGGGCAGGATGAGGTGGCCAGTACATGGTGCCACTAGTTGGTTGCACACTTAAAGACTGTGACCTTTTCACTTCTTATTTTAGCTTTAGGAAACCTTTGACCCCCAGAGCTTTATAATGAGCAAATTGAAATAAAGTCAAGCTCTTTACATCAGTAAAGGACTCTAAAAAGCAGCTGAATTTAGGGATTAGGTGCTATGCACTTGTTTCTCAGTAAGGATTTTATCTTTCATTTAATGGTCTTTATGGATATTAGATGCCATCATTAGTCCTTTCAGTTAGTTAGAAGCATTTCTTTGTGAAATTTTTGTGGGGAGAAGGAAAAAGAGGCAATCACAGGCAGAATTTCCAATAGCTGATTCTTATAAATTTTTTATTGTGTTAAAGGAGATCTGACTTTAGCTGCTATTTGCTCCATCAGTGATGAAAGATGGAAGTCTTGCACATGTGATGCACATACTTTCAGGGATAAATGGAAATACCATTCCTGTGCAGTACATATAACACTGAAAGACAATAGGTTTGTTCAGGAAAGACAGGTTCTTTCTGTAAGATCTTCTATAAGTTAAATTCTTGACATAAAGCTGAATGTGGTACTGTAATAATGTAGGAAAGGGAGCAATCTGGAGGCGACTGATTAATAATGTATCATTTCATAAGGTGTGTGGAAGGATTGATGTGCACTGGAGTGCAAAGCTAGGGCTCTCCATGTCCATGTGAAATGCTCACGTCTGTGAACAGGGCTTGGGGACACCCAGAGACCCCAAACTTTGGGGACACTCTGAGGGCTTGGGGACACTTGGAGATCCCAAACCTTGGGGACACCCTGAGGACACCCAGAGACCCCAAACCTTGGGGACATTTTTAAGACTTGGGGACACTCAAAGACCCCAAATCTTGGGGACACCCTGAAGACTTGGAGACACCCAGAGACCCCCAATCCCGGGGACACTCAGGGACCTCAAATCCTTAGGGACATTCTGAGCCCTTGGGGACACCCAGGGACCCCCAATGTTGGGGACACTCTGAGGGCTTGGGGACACCCAGAGACCCCAAACCTTGGGGACATTTTAAAGACTTGGGGACACTCAGGGACCCCAAACTTTGGGGACAATTTAGGGGCTTGGGGACACCCAGGGACCCCCAATCCCTGGGACACTCAGGGACCTCAAATCTTGGGGACACTTTGAGGACTTGGTGGATGACTGCTAGAGCACTGGATACCTCAGGATTGGATTGGATATGCATAATAACAAAATTTTGGGTGTGTTTTAGGCTGTGTTTGATTCAATGTATAGGCAACTGTAAGAGCTGGCTCAGGACAGTTAGTGGTATTTTTTGGGATAACCTAGAAAAACATGTCAATGACAAAGGATCTGAAAGTTAAATGGGTATTTTGATTGAGTGGTGCCAGGCAGGACTCAGCCGTTCTGGACATCTGAAGTGACTGCTTCTTTTGGGGGTTATATATTACGTATTTTTACCTAGTTGAGGAATTCAGTTAAGGAGGGTGTAGTCACTTCTTCCTTTGTTTTGAATGTAAGTGCATTCCTTCCATGGGAAATGAAGTTTTGTGCTACAGAGAAGCATAAACCAGGTGTATGTGCTTTGAACACACTTTACAACAATGCTTTGCTGTCTGCAGCATCTTGTTGAGGTACTGTTCCCAGTCAGGTGCTGAAAAAGATAATTTTGGGAGCTGCCCTTTTTTGGAGGGGTGTTGATGGTGTGATGTTGTTCTGTGCAGAAGGAAAGGACAGTCAGCTATTCCTAAACAGAATTGGGTTTATGCCTTTGATCACCCTTGTGTCCTCCTTTGAACCTCTTCCAGATCTATTACATCCTTCTGGAGAGAAGGGGACCAAGCTGCACCATGGGTTTGTGTGGGTGCACAATGATGTTTTCTGGTTTGATCTTTACCCTTTTATTAGCAGTTCTCAGTTTTTAATACCAGAATTGCTTCTTTGACTGCTGCCAAGAACCAAAGTAGAGTTTTCATCATTGTCTATTAAGAAGAGAAATGGTAGTGATTCATCTCATGGCACATCTGTTTATTTATGAAGAGAATATTGAATTTCCTGTGTTTGGTGCTTTGCTGCTTTGCCTTTACTTACATTGAATGTTATCCAATTGCTGTCTCCTGAGAGTCTTGGACAGTTCTTTACCATCCCTGTTGCTTTGAATAAGTCTATCATTAGGAATTATGGCTCCTCTATGAAATAATTTCTCTGGTATTAAACCTCATAAAGGAGGTGTAAATTTTATACAGGAAAAATAGATGGAGATGAAGGGGTCTGTATTGTGTTGCAATAGAGGTAACAGGAAAGGGCTCTCCCTGCCAGTGCATGCTGTTATCTACAGACAGATCCTGACAAGCACAGTTGGACTCTTACTGAAAACAGAGGAACAGAAGAATGAGAGATAAAGCATCACACAATATAATGAGCTTGAGGGAATTTGTATTCCTGTGCACTGTTGTTTACTGGTTCTGAAGAGGAAAGGGAGAAGAATGAGAAGCCTGGCACTGTTTTTGGTGCAAGTTTGGGTGCAAAATAAGCAGGTAGAAGCAAAGCAAAAATTAAGGAAATCTTAAAAAGAATGATCATTCTAAAAGAAGTTTGTCTCTGTATAACAGTGTACCTTGTAGTGTGCAGAGCCTAAGCTTGCCTATCTCTTTATAAAGAGTGAAACAGGCAGATATTGAGATTTAGGAGGTGGTAGGGAAAAAAGCAATCTGTAAGGAAGGCTGTGTCTTTACAGTAGGCAGCAATGCACAGGAAAAGTACTGAGTGCCAGCCCAGTCTGGGGGAAAACACTCCTGAGAGTGGCACAGAAAATGGAGGGATCACAGCTTTGGTTCTTGCAGACAAGAGTGAGTCTTCTTGAGACTGAAAAGAGCTTAGCTGTGCTTCCCAAGTTGTTTTTCTTAGCACTGAATGCTTTCTACAGAAGTCACTGAGCGAGGAGAGGCAGTGTCAGCCAGTTTGCAGGGCAAGTCTTATTCCATTACTTAACAGGGAGGCACGTGAGCTATGTAAGCAAGCACACACGCCAGGGTGTGTGTGTTCATCAGTCAGCATGTGGGGTGTGTGTAATTGGCAAACACACACCTTGGAACATGTTCCTGCACCTATAAAATGGCCATTTATTTTAGTTTTATTGAGGAATGTAAATACCCTCTGCTAGCTTACAAAATTCTCCTTTTTATATCTATAAAATTGAAACACTGTTCTTTCATGCATTTAATGCTGAAGTGTGTTAAAATCTTTAAATACCTGTTTTAGTGCTTAAGTACTACTTTGATCTGATATCTGAGCTTCTCTGTTGTCTTCATGCACTAGCAATTCCATTTGAGTGGGTGTGAGGAAATGTAACTTGACTTCATCCTAGATTTCCCCATTGAGTCCTATTCCTTGTGCTCCTCTGAGCCTTCCCACCTGTACTTAGAAACAATACATTTCCCAGGGGAGCTGCAGTGCAAACCTTATTCTTCACCCAGAAGGACTGGCTTCAGAGGATGTCACTCTTAAATGATGGTTTGATTGTGTGTACCAGCAGGGAGGGATTTTATGATGTTGCTTCAACCATCTGCCTGCTCTCCAGAAAGAGGATTGTCAGGGGATGGAAGAGTGCAGAGAATCAGTGACGTGGAGATAGGTTGTGCTGCTTGCTGCAGTTACAGCAGTGTACTGCCTATGGAAGACTGACACCTTCTTATGGAAGGCCTCTGTCTCCTCTGTGCATTGTGAGCAAGAGTGATGGGAACAAAGTGAAAGAGCTGCAATTGCTGTAGGCACTGTAACTGAGGCATTAGGTGCAGTTCAGTCACTGTTTCTCCAGCAATTGCTGATTAACATTCACAGAGCTCAAAATTCTTCCCTCTGTGCAACCCACTGCGTGTGAAGGGATTTCAGAATTACAGCTGAAGGGGAAGTCTTGTGTTTCTTCTTTTTTTTGGGTTACTTTGAGTTACTTTCCAGTGGACAAAGCAGGGAAAAGAAAGAAGCCACCACTGAAGGCTCTAGATCATGTGCAAGACTTGTACAAGAGCATTTACTGGCTTTGTGGATAATAGGGCTCTGTCCTGCCTTTGTTTTTCATGTGAAAACAGAGTGTGTTTTACAGGAGATGCCACATCACAAATAAAGAAACTGTTTAAGCAGACACATTTCCACAACAAAGACATATTTTGACGTCATCTGCCAGCAATGCTGTGACAGAACATAAATAATGCAGGCTCTTGGAAAAGGAAAAATATTAATTGGAACCATTAACCTTCTGAGACAGTGAAGACATTTAGAAAGAAATGATTTTAATTAGTACTGTTCTAAGAGAAGAAAAGTTGTGGTTTGATTCAGAATCGCCAGAATTTGTGTACCTGGCATGCCACCTGAAACTTTGGGCTCACAGAGAAATGCAAATTCATTATTCAAATGGCAGCCTGGTTTGTTTTGGTTTTTTGTTTTACTTCTGTGGTAGGATTTCCATGGGTTTACATTTTATTCATGTGGATCTTTTCCCATAAAAATACTAATGCAAAAGATCTTGACCTGGAACTCCTTCAGTCCATGCTCAAACCATTTTCTTTTCCCATAAGCTGAGGATTGCATTTCTTTCCAACACTAGAATCATTTATGTATATGCTTTACTGTGATGCTCAATGTGGATTTGAATGTTTGCAGAACTGGAATTTCAGGAACTAGAAAAAGGTGACTAAAGTCAGTATCTGATTAGGCAGAAATACACCATGCATACAAACGGGGCTGAAACAATGCTTGTTTTGGCATTTCTGAACCCTTTGACTTTCAACATTGTCTGCTTACATAAACATAACATATTTATATAATATACATACATAATTATTAATATAATCACTTGCTTTTCTATTTTTCTCATATAATAATGGAGTGAAAGAGCTAAGCTTTGCTGAGTGAAAAAATTGAGAAAAGGCTTGTGTGATATAAGAGTTCTCCCACCTCACCAGAGAGGAGAGAGAGTGAAAATGAACCTGGTGCTTTCTCAGGCAGATGGTCCTGATGCCCTGGGTTGATAACATCTTTTGTAGGTGCACCAGATAAAGCTGGTTTTGCCAGAAGAAATGTTCTTGTGTGGAATACGAGAGTAAATCTTACTGCTTCAATTTCAGCTTTGGGCAGTAGTGGTGTCTAAATGTTGGCTTGTACTCATAAAAAACATTCTGGGTTAGGAAAAAAACTCATTTCAAGTCCTGTCCTCACCCACAGTGTGTTCTCTTCCAAAGGGGTGGTTGGTGTAGTTGTATTCACATCCTTCAGCTCTTCACCAAGTATATCCTATCTTGAAGAAAATAACAAATGTCAGGGTCCTGAAGATGAATTTACTTTCCTTCATGAGTGTGTGTGTTTCATTGGGGCACAATGAAACAAAGACTTTTTATAATATCAAATATTTTTTGTGGTAAAACGGGTTGCTGTGGTGTACACCCTTGTGAAAGAATATAAAGGTAGCCTATTATTACTCTGTATTTTCCTTGTTTTTTAATAATTGCTTCAACTGTGGTTCCCTTTTCTCTAAGGAGCAGCTGTTGCACCTGATTCTCTGTTTCTTACTATCACGATGGTCCTGGTCATTTCCATGGTTGTGTTTCAACAGTCATCTTTTCATGCCCATGAAGTTATTAAATTTTCTGTGTCTGCTTATCTGAAAATTAGCTGAACATCTGGACACTTGGTCTAATTTTATTTCTTTAAACAAAGACACCTGCTATCTCTAATTATCTAATTTCTTTGCTACCAAGAACTGGAAGAAGAAACACTGAAGATTTTGAAAGTTTTGTGCACACGTTTTTAAATTACTCTTCAGGTTCCCAAAACTTGGGATCAGCAGATGGCAGTCAAACCAAAGTTCCATCTCAGCTTGCACAGAGATTTCCAAACCTGTAGGAGAAAGTTGGAAGAGAGACTCTGTGGCAGAGTTGTGTCAGAAGAGATGTTCTTACACGTGTCTAAATAGATACAGGTTTGTCAGACCTTACAAAAGAGGAGCTTTGATTTCTGTCTGTCTGGGACTTGCAGAGGGTATTTGTTTCAGGTTTTTGGGTTTAGGAAATTCTTGAATTTATTTTTTTTTTTAAGCATCTGTGGATGTTTTGAAAAGAGCAAATTGCTGATTAGGTTGTCTCACTAGTGCTCTAGAGGTCTGCCTATTTAAAAATATTTTCTTATTCAACATGTTTAAAGAAAGAGCTTTGATTTTATATCTGGAGTGTCTAACACTACGGATATGTGTTTTTTACTAATCAGTTTATTTTTTTTTAAATAAAAAATATGTTTCTTTAATTAGTGATGGTTAATGCTTAAAAGAAAATATTTTTTTACACTTTCTGCTTGTAGTTTAATTATTTTTTGGTGGGCTATCAGCTAAGTGGCTGAAGATTGTTCAGTATCATATGGTCTTTTTATTTACATCCTGTTCTAAATAGTTGTGGCACTTGCAAACCAGTACAGCTCTATTTAAGTTGTCAATGGAGTAGTTTCCTAGAGCTGCACCTTCCATATAACACAGTTATTCCAAAGCTTAGTTACTGAAAGCATGAGGACTGAAAGGAGTTGTAGGGTTTGAAGTACCATTATGCATCTACTGTACTATTATTTTATTGTATTTTCATGTTTTTAAATTTACAATGGTGTTGAACTTCAACCTTTTCTTGTTTAATTTTCATTTATATTGAAAATTCTATCTTCTGTTTTCTCCTGTCCACTATTGGGATGGGAGCAGGAGAAAATCTCCCTAATGGAAAACAAACCAACAAAACAAAAAACTTTGTGGGAAAAATACTCACAGGTTTTATCATGAGTCAATATTTTCAGTTCACACTTCACATCTCCCTTTCCCCTGGAGGGATTAACACTGCCTATTAATTGAAGAGCACAGTTTATACTGAGCATTATTTAACATATTCTGGTGGAATTACTGTACTTCCTGTTTTGTATTCACAATAATAGGTTTCTGAAGAGTTGCCTTTGTATAAATACCTCACTGACATTTTAGGCAAGTGTATTCATGTCCTGGAGTAAGCACGAAAGAGTAATGTGTTGGAACACTGCTAAAGAAGGAAATCTCTTTGTGTTTCATAAATGATACCCCTAAAGCCTTTTAAAAATCTGTGTTTTTAAATGACAGCTCTGCAATGGTTTTGTTTCTTTGCTTTATGTTATTCTGGCTTGAATTTGCTCTACGAAAGCATAAAAGGAAAATTGTGGCTTCAGCAAGGAATCTTCTCTGCACCTGGAGTGCTCTGCCAGGAAGCCTGAAATACTGTCACATGGCATAGCAAATCTGCAGAATGTGTAAATGTTAAAAGGAAGTGAAAACGTAATAACAAACGAGCTATTAATGCAAGTACTAATTTCCTTCTATGTCTCTTAGTCCCACTTAAAGTCACTTGCAAAAAATCAGGGGGCCGTGGGGAGCCCAGGGAGTGAAGGTTTCCACCAGACTTTGTGTCCAAGTTTTGTCTGTGGTGGTTGTGGGACTGCAAAGTTCTTATGATGGCCAAAGCTGATAATGCATGATGGAGATCAGGTCTAACTAATTAGATTTTATTATCAAAAGTCATTTGCTAATGCTTACTGACCATCTGGTTAGTTCTGAAATTTATTTTGAGTCTCTAGAGAAGGAGAAAAAGATTGGAGATAACAGAAATAGTGACTTTTTTTAAATGTTGAAATTAATAGGAGATATTTAGCCTCTGTTAAGGGGTTGTGAGCCCTCTGATCATGTTTAGATTTATTATTTATTTGTTTAAGGTGCACAAAATTGACACTGGGCTGAATCACTGGTTCTGTTTTCTTTATCTCTCAATTAGTTTTTCCCATGTTATGTAGGCACACCACTGCTCTCCAGGATGTGTGAAGTGGTTCCTTACATTCCAAAATGTGTGGAAAAAGTAAGAAATGGCAGGATATTTTTTTCTCCTTCAAGTTAAAGCTGCTAGGTGCAGCTTTACAAATTTGCCACTTAAAATCTCTGATGAAAATACTGCAGGAAAAAACCCCAGTCTTGTGTTTTTGTGCTCTCAGTTTCACTTCAGTTTTCACCTGGTCTGTAAGTGACACTGCAAAGATATCGTGTGTTTAATCCTGAAATCATCTTTGTCCTGTTTTATAGTCTGAGAGGGGAAAAGAATGTGGGGAATTTCCTTTTAAGATACCCTCGTTTCCTGCCTTCTCTTTAATCTCCACACAAGATATGTTCCCCAGAGGAGTGTCAGCTAGCAATTGCTAGCAGTAGCAATGCTGCATGTGCAGGCCCTCAGCTGAAAAGCAATCAAATGACACCTAAACCTGAATTCACAGAAATTTAAGTGACTTGGCAATACATCTCCCCTGTGCATGAGTTTTGATTTGCCTGCCTGAAGCTCTCCCTGTGTCTGGTCTGCTGACAGGGTTTGCACATTTGTGACACTGCTGGTGTAGCTGAATGTCCAAGAGCTGCATTTCTCTGGCTAAGTTGGCAGAAGGCTCTGGAGACTTTTTGCTGATAAAGCTGTCCTTTTCCCTGAATGATGTGAGCCAAGCAAAGCCAAAAAAAAAAAAAAGGCCTTATTTCTTTTTCAAAGAATTCTTTCCAATTCTTTGACTGCTGTGGTACCAAACCTATACACTCCTAAAAAAATAATGTCCAACATTAACCACTCTGACTGAAACGTTCTGGGCTTGCTCTTAGTTCTGGGCTGATTTGTCTCTTTAATAAAGTTTTCACAACAATCAACAATGTTGCAGATTATTCTGAGAATTTTAAAAAAAGAAAAATAAGGGCATAATTTGTCTAGATTTAATCAAGTCTGTGAAGAACTCCAGGCTCTTTATCTTTGGAGCATTGGTGATGATCCAAACAGGAGGATTGCTTTCTCTGGAAGGATTCACCTAGATTTGGCCATGGAAAATACATTTGCTCAGCAAATTTAATCAGCTTATCACAAAGTTCTGCAAGCATCTTCTCTGTGTTTTGGGTAGTCTGGAGAACATACTGCTTTCTGAGTAACTGCAGCCCCATGCTCCATGGTGTCTTGTCTGTAAAAAGCATACAGCTGGATTTTGGGCTTGGGGAAAGAAAAGAGCTGGGAATTCTGAGGTCCCCCTACTGTCCTCTGTGGCAAAGAAAAAGGCAAATGGATCCAGAAAAATCTTAGTTTCTTGACTGAATGTTAGTTCTCTGTATTTTATGGTCATCAGGGCACAGTACTGCAGACAGAAGGCAAGCAGGGAGCGCTCACCCTGTTTGCAAATGACATGATTGAGATGTTGCTTGTGGTCGTATTAGATGCTTGTGGAGAAGCAGAGGTCTAATTGTAGCTGCCCCAGAGCCCTTAAATAGCATCCATTTAGTCACCCAGGCTTTGAGAGAAGTCTGTGCTTGGTTGTGATGCTGGTAACCACTGCACCACATTCCTCCTTAGGGGCAGCAAAAGAAGCCAAGTCTTAAAAGAAATAATTTCTCTGCTGCCTTGCAAATAGTAGTGCAATCCACAGGCTACGTGTCTGTGGTAGGGTTTTTGGGTGGCTGGTCCATGCACAGAATAACATCCTCCTGCTACCACAAATTGTCCTCCTCATCCAGATGGAAAGTGTCTGGGCTGTGGATTGGCTATTTCTGTTAGTAAATTCAGGAAGGCTAATGGGAGCTGTGATGGACCAGCACCACTTTGGGCATTCTACAGGAAAAAACCTGGTGAGGACCCCAAACTGCCCTTCTGTCAGCAGTGTGCCATGGGATAGACTCTCTGCTTTTCCTTGCAGGTCGCTCTTCCTTTAAGCTTCAGAAATCAAACCTACACAGAATCTGATAAAAAAAAGACACTTTAAGGTTGTAAAGGCAGATGCTGGGAGTTACCCAGACCTGCATGGGCAGCTGCAGCTTGATTTTTGTTCTCCTTTGTGTGTGTGTGTGTTACAGGGTCCTGCCAGAGATTTCCCAAGTGCAAAGTATTTGTTTGAGGGATTTTACTTATGGATGGCCCAGTGCCAGCGAAAATATCTGCTCTGAGCACAGCAACAATCAAAACCCAAACAAAGCATTTTAAGATATATGCTGAGCAGTATGGGGATGATATAAAAATAGTTTGGTGTTTTGCTCTGGGGTGGAACAATGTCCAGTGCCCACATGGTGCTGTGGAGATCAGCATCAGTCCTTCAGGGAGTTCAACCACTCTCAGATAAGGGAACATGGCTTTTATTGTTACAATTTTGAACTTGGCTAATTATAAAGAAGGCAAAAGTGAATGGGGAACAAAGATGGAATAAAAATACCTATTTGTATTGCTTGTAAGTTGGAGGAGATAATTATGTTGAGTGGATAAGCAGCTACCTGGTGACTAATGGGGATAAGTGGCTAATGAAAGAACTGACTTCAAAAAGCTATCAAAGAGAAAAACAGCTCATAGCAATCACTGCCATGCAGTGTCACTGAGGGAAGCATCTTAGCCAGATTACACAGGGGATTTTCTGTTTGTTCAGGTAATAAAGTTATCCAGATTTTTAGAAGAAATATTATATAAATGTGTTTTGTCATGTCTGTGTTTTAAACTGACTCTAAGTCCTTAAATTTGATTATACTACTCACACTCTGCTTCCTGGAGTTTGGAGGGTTCTCACCAAGTGGAAGCTGAAGGTTTTGACACAACCAGCAGCAAAGTTGTGGTAACTCTTCCTTTGCACAGCACATTCTTTATTTACTGCAACAAATGTGTGGTAATTTGCTCATCTGGATTTGAGTCATACACTGCTTCTCAAGAAAAATGTGTGTTCCAGCCACCATGGCAGGGAACCTGAAAGATAAAATGTGGTTGCTATATATAAAACTGTCAATAATGCAACTTCTTGTCATCAGATGAGTCATGGTGGTTCTAAGTCTGTAAGTACATGCTCAGCTTGAAGGATGGAGAGTACACAAGTAATATTTCCTCTTTGACAAAGGTGTGTGTGAAATGACATGTTAAAATAGGTGATTTTTTAATAATAATGGTTGCTCATTTTCTAGTTTGGAGCAGTTTTCTGCTTTATACAGTTCTTTATGAGGGAATACGTTGTTGCAAGCTTTTTTATTATTATTTTATTTTTATTATTGGATTTATTGTGTTGACTGTGGAAATATTGCCAAATCCTTCATGGTGAGCTGTAGCAAAAACACATGGGATTAATCAAAATGCAAAATAATATATATTATTTCACTTTTATAGGGTCGAAATCCCATGTGTGCATGCCAGTTAATTTTGTTCAAGGAAAACTTTCTCTTGCACTGCTACTTGTCACAGAAGTAGAAATAATATTATAGTTGCATTTTTAAAAAACCAACACTTTGAAGGTAAACCGGAATTTTTTTAGTTGATTTGTTACCATGCTGTCAATTAACTGCAACGAAAATAAGAACTCCTTCTGTACAGTGTGAAAAGGGAAGCAGAAAAGCAATGCAGAGCTGTTGCCCTCTTTGCAGCAGGTGAATATTAACATGTACTTGTAGGTGCAAATACCTCTACAGAGGCATGTACAAGTTACATTTTTACATGCCCAGATCTATTTGACAGCTTTTGAAGATACAAAAATGGTGCAGTAAGGAACGGTACTACAGACAGGTAAGATCCCAGCCATGATTGCAAACATCCCTGTGCAACTTGGATAGTTTCACACACAGTAGCAGACCAGTACCTTTTGTAAATAAACAAATGTCATAGATGATGAACAGTTAACTAATTGAAACTGTCCACCCCCAGCCAGCTTTATAAATGGACTGCCATTTAGCAAGTCAGAGAGGGCTGCACATTTTTTTTTTCTGATGATTAGATGAAAACTATTTTCTTCTAAGCTATATTTTCAATAAAGTAGATTGATGTCAGGTTCAGTAATGCATGTAGAAGAACTTGGTAATTTACTGAGGTACATGATGGTTTTGCTGGCTCAAGTCTGATGTAGTTGCATTACTTGAACTGTGGCTGTAAGGAGCTTTCTTTAAATCTGTGTCAGTACAGTATATAAACCACACCACACAAAAAACCCCCATGGAGTGCCATTTTTATATGTCTGTGCCATATAATTCTTTGAAAAAGCTTTGTTGAATGAAAATGTGTTGACTGTCCTTATGATACCTTTTAGTTAATCATGAGACTGACTCTTCCTTGTGCTTGTAAGAAATGACAGTATTTAATTAAGATGGGGTAAGAAGTAAATCTAAAATACATAATAATATCTAAAATAATCATAGAATCGTGGCCTGGTTTGGGTTGGAAGGAACCTTAAAGATCATCTAATTCCAAGGTAGGGACACCATCCACTGGACCAGGTTGTTCTTGAAGAAGAAGGTCTGATGCATTGCAGCCTTACCAGCCTAGGAAAAAAAACCAAAACAAAACAACAAAAATCCAGGTTTCATGGTGAATTTCTTTTTTTTTTTTTGGCTTAGTGGTAGCTGTCTGGACTGGCAGATTTTTGAGGAGTGTAACTATCAGATGGTGTGCAGGGCAGGCAGATGATGGTGTCAGGAGTGCCCTATCCCCTTATGTGCTGCTGGAATTCTGGCTGGCAAGTGTCAATAGTAGCCAAACGTAGACAATGATTACGTTCTAGTTACTCAGACTTGAATAATGTAATTCTTCATCTTTTAGTAGCTATCTGTTGAGTCTTACTTTAGCTCTATCTCCTGCCCCCCCTTATCTCAGCTGTTTCATTTTAGCATGTCAAGGGAGAAGAAGAAAAGAGGCTGCAAATGTGTGGGGACAGCCTTGTGCCTGTGGAGCAGATTACCTCCGGGACATGCAGCTGAAGTGTTTGAAACTCCCTGGAGTTTGGCAGCTTTCCGTTTGCTTTCCCTTTTCCTTCCTTTTTTTAGTCCTCCAGTAATAGCTCCCTTGTTCCAAAGAACAAAACCAGCACTTAGTGGTCATTCAGAAAGATTCATTAAAAACAGGAATGGAGTAATTGTAAACAGGCACCCCCCTCCTATCATTCCTCCCCCTTCTATTCTAGCCCAGGGCACAGCAGCCTTGTGTTGTCTGGCTCCAGACAATTTTTGGGAGAAAAAAGGGAACAATAGCCTTTGGAGGTTAAAATAACCTTTCCTTATTCAGCTGTTACAGTACTTTCTTAGAAAACTGAGAAAATAACTACAATTTTAATTTTTTAAAACCACACACATTAACTGATAAACGTTCTCTTGTTGTAAAATCATAGTGTGACTTTTATAATAAAATAGAGGTAGTGATTGTACTAAGATTTCATTACAGAAGGTAAGAAAGTGTGAAACAGCAATGAGAATGTTAATAAATGCAGTTTTCTTATAGACTGGGGTAATCAGTGGCTGATAAAGCTGTGATTTACTCCTGATTTGTCTTTTTAACAAGAGCTATCCAATAATATTGCACATTTGTAAACTTTTGTGCTTACCAGGAACTATTGGCAGCGATGTAGGCTGCAAGGAATAGTGGTGATTTGCTGGATAGGTGATGTTTGTGGCAATTGTTTCATCACTAAGAGACTTTTTAAATTATGCAGTTATGGAAGGGAGTTGAGGATGTGCTCTGGGTACCTCCCCTTTGCCTCGCAGCTGTAGAACCCTTGCAGAGTGTCTGCTGTCTTCCCACTCTGTCAGCTCTGCCCAACACTGACCTAGAGCTGATAAAATGCCATGGATTTAGATGGAAAAACAGGTGCAGAGTTACTTTAAGACTTGCAACTGCTCCAAAATTGAGCTTATTATTGATTGCAACCAGTCCACTGGACAAGGGGTGTGTACTTAGTAAGAATTGTGGCATTTTTGATTGACACATGGCTTGGCAGTGCTTCTTTTATAAACTATTTTATCTGCAGTGGTGTGAGAAGCTAGAGTTCAGCTGGAGAGCCAACTGACTTCAAAGCAGGACAATCCATGTATTTGTCTGACCTTGCATGGGGTTGCTGAGAGATAAACTGGATCTGAGTGAGGCATACCAGGCAGTGACACTGTATGGCAGTGATTGCTATGAGCAATTTTTATTTTTCTGTTTGATAAACAGTAGAGTGGCAAAACCAGCAGAGCTGCTCCCCGTGGGGTGTGGAGAAATGTATTTAGTCCGAGAGCTGCATTAATCAAACTGATGCAGGAATTAACTGGGTGTGAATCATCCTGAGTTCCTTGTCATGACCCACTGTTTTGCCAGGGAATATCTGTGTGGAATTGCTGTGAGGGGATGGTACTGCAAGGTTCAGGTGCAAGGATGTTAAGGCCAAATTACAGCCCTGTTGTTGCCATCCTGACTGGGTGGTGTAGCTGCTTAAAAATAAATACCTTTAGGAACAGCCTAATCCATCTGATTATTCACTGTGTTATGCAAGTGATTGGGAAGAAATTAAATTATTGGCATCCTTGGGTTAGGATCTATCCTGTGTATTTAGAAGCTTCTCAGAGTGACCCATTTTCTCTCTTGTTTTCCTCCCTGCCTTAAGCTGAAGAGGCCAGAGCAGGAAGGCATGGGAAGGACAGCAAATGTAGGGTCTCTTCCCATAGCAAATGCAAAGAGACAGGTTTTGTGTGCTGGATTGATGGGATGTGGCACAGCTCCCCTCACCTCCAGCCTGACCCTGGTGGCAGAGGACAGTGTAAGTGGCCCCAGAAGTGACAGGTCTGGGATGGGAAGTTGTGCATGGCTGTTGAGCTGAAGCTTCACACCTGTTCTGTGTCACAGCAACTTCCCCTGCACACGGGGAGAGTTCTGTGAGTTATTTATTTAGGTGTTAATTTCTGTTCTATCAGCAAAGCTTTCACCTAAATCTTTTTGGCTTGTCCTCCTGAACTTCCATGTAACCCTGTGCATGTCTGCAAAGACCGTTATTGCAAAGGCCTCTGACAATCATCCTTTGGTTAAGGATAATAATTACTTTTTTCACAACTCTTTTATTTATTTAGTCACTTCACAAAGTAAGCATGAAGAAAATTGGGAGAATTTTTGAATGGGTTATGGAAGAATATACCAACCCACACTTGACTGGCCATGCTGTTACCCCATTTACCCTTCCTTTAGCTCTGGCCTTGACTAATCTGTTACAGATTAGTGTTTTCAGTCAGAGCCTGTAACAGCATCACAGCTTGGCAGCATCCTCACACCCACATAACCACATTTTTCTGTGGTTTTTGACTTGCTAACCTCAGTCCTTCATTGGTTCATACCTATTTAAATAGGTGGTTGTGCTGTGTCTTCAGAAAGCATCACCAGAGCTGTGTGCTTCAAATTATGCTTAGGGAAGATGGAGTTTCTTCCTGAGCCTGTTCAAATCACAGGGGAAGTGGATTATCATTACCTTAGTATTGGTTTGGGTGAGTGTCACACACCAAGGCTAATATGCTTTGGTAATGAATTATAAATACAAGGGTGTGAATCTTGAGAGTGGTACTTGTGGGCTTTCTTTTGTAATAATGCATGTAGTCAGTTTCTTTTGGTATAAAAATCTTAAAGCTTGATTTAATATTGTACTAAACATCTGCATACCTTGTAGTCATCAACCTCATCCTTTACTCGGATCTATTTTATAATTGTTTTACATTTTTCTGTGGTAAAAGACACCTAATGAAAGTTATCAGCCTTGGGATTCAGTGATTAGTGCTATTTTAGATCTGCAGACACCATTTATACTGATGGACTCAGCTGTTTCTGCCTGATTTTGATTCCAAGCTGCTAATTGCTGTTGGCAGGTATTTTTTACTACTGTGCTGCCCTTGGTTGTCCTTACAGTTTGGAACTGTCAAAATATTGGGGGTTTGGGGCCCTCATTCTTCACTACATCACAGTTGTTGCCTTGAACCTTGCACAGGTGGGATGTTGCAGGGATCATCCTGTCTGGATTTGTGGATGTGAGGAATTACTGAAGTTATGGCACACAGGGAAATATGAAGTACAGGCATCTTTAGAAAACAGGATTATTGGCCCCAGAAAATCCAAAGCAAAAGCTTCTGCAGCCTGACCTGTCATCAACGTTGAGGTATAAAAGAAATTTGAGAAATTGGTGAGAATTTTGAGAAACCAGGATTTCTGAATGTGCTATTGAGAGACTAAAATCTGTGTTTAAATAGTCATTGCATGTTGCTGCTAAGACTTAACAATAGGAAAGGAACTTGAGGCACACGATTTTCTTGTCATAGAAAATGCCTGTGCTTTTGGGTATGAAGACATATATGGAATCTCTCAACTTTCTATGTGTGCTTTTGGTTTTGACTTCCACTGTTGGCATTTTGCACAATGGCTTTTGTAAGGTGCAAATATAGAGAGTGTCCAGCAAAGGGTTGGAGGCAGGTCATGGTATTGCAGAGAGGAGATAATACTGGATGGAAAAGAGGAGAAAGAGCACGGAGGCAGTGTAAATTATACTGATTCAGTTACTTTTGAAGTGGTAAGTGCTGTAGTATTACCATAGTTGCTCTTCCTTGCCTTTGTTCTGTCATTACCTAAGAAAAGATTGTTGTTTGATAAACAATGTGCAGCATTGGATGCCAGATGAAAGCATAGCCAAGAGATTAGATTACATTATCAAGGGAGAGAGGAAGGAAGATGCATTGAGAATGGGTCTGTTACAAGTCACCAGGTAATTATCAAGCTCCATAATTATAAAGGGGCAGCCTCTCCCTTCTAATGTCTGTTTTAAGTGTTACTTGTGATTAAAAGCAGATCATTTGGGGAGGGAGGAGTGAGCTTTGTTATTTCTCCATCCAGATTGTTGTTGAAACAAAGAAAAGCTGCAAAAGTGGAAAAACGTCCTCTGATGGTGTGTATACATGTGCATGTTTGGAGGGCAGAGATGGGATTGTGAGAGCTCTGAACTTTGGATTTCCCAGGCAAGTGGATGTAAAAATCAATCTGAAAGTAGTGTGGCATGGCGTAAATTAGGGGTTTTTTTTGTAATGAAGGCACAGGTCTGGTTTAGCTAATGTGAAGAGTTGATGGTGGTGCAGTATGTTGGGGTGTCCCCACAGGTCTCAAAACTGGGGGAGAGATAAAGTTCAAAATGGCAGGTAGCTTATTCTGTATCACACCTAATGCTGATATCTCCAGTGACAGATAATATAATTTTGCCATATGACATGTTTTTCCTTCTATGTCACAGGTCATTAGAAACATAAATTTTCCAGCTCCAATTACTGTAATCTTAAATAGAAAGACAGGCTTTTCTCTCTTTAGAATCACTAAATATGTGGTTGAATAAGGGCTGTTTTTCAGGCCCATTTCCTGAAATGGCCAACCATTGAGGTTGAGCTTTCCACCCACCTAAAATTGTCTAAAATCCCACAGGTAATGTTATGGAAATATTTCCATGACCACCACTCCACTCTGTTGGATTCTCACTGGTGATCTGTGAGGACAATGGGAAAGAAGACAATCTCAAAATTATGCACAACAGTTTAGAAAATGCCTTTTTATGTCTTCAGTGTTTCTAACTCTGACATGCTAGGAAGATTGCCTGGATGATGGGACTGCCATGGCCTTTGTACTGATAGAATTCTTTATTTTCTGTTGTTACTACATTTACCTTTTCAGCCTTTTCTACCTGTCCATCCCCATGGTTGAGTATGTAGATGCTGTGGTTGCAAACATTTCTCCAGAGAGGTGAGGCTCACCAGGTGCAGGACATCTGTCGCTGCAAAAAGGCTCAGGAACACCTTTCAGGGATTAAATATGTCCTGGAGAGCCAAGGGAAGGACAGACTATGGCTAGAAACATACTTTAATTGGAAGAGCATTAAAGTGCTACAGAAGAGGAAGAAGAGAGAGAAAAAAAACCAACAAAAAAACCCCCAAACCAAACAAATTAACTAAACAGCTTTCAGAAATATGAGAGAAATCTCCTAATTTGGGTTTAGACCTGGAATATGTCTTAAATCTCAGACCACTTCATCAATTAAGTTCAGTTGCAAAAGGAGAGCAGGCACATGCCTTTGGGAGCCAAAGAGAAATACTGATAAATAAACTGCAATGGGTAGTTCTTCCATTCCTTACAAACAATGCTGTTAAAGAGGACAATGGGGTGTTGTTTCAATGAGATTCTAATCCGTGACTGGAATAACTTTCCCTAAAACATGGAAATTTTGCTTTGTCAGAGGCCTGCGAATGGCACTGAAACTGTAATTGTGGTCAGGGCTGTTGTGTGGTGCAAGCACTGGAAGATGTGATCTCTGCCATGAGTTTTCACATGTTCATTTCGTGTGCCTGGTGGCTCATGTATAAAAGCCCTGTGATAGCTGGTGGAGCAGGGAGCACATGGACTTGCTAATGCCAGAGTCAGCCCTCAGCTGGCATGTGAATGGCTGTGGACTCAGCAGCATTTATTGCTCAGTCTGCTGTGTTTAGCCTGTTACTCCAGAATGAAATCTGAAATTCTGAGAGTCCCTTGTTAGACCTGATTCTCTTTGAACTAATTAACATGATTCTTTCTGACATCCACTACCTTATATAGTCCATGACTAAATAATAAGGTCCCAGCCTTCCTAAAAAGCTTCTCCCCTTCCCACACCTTTTTTTTTATAAGTAAGTTATATGGAAGTGAAGTATTACTGTGGTATTTCAGAACAGAATCCTCAGATCTTAAAAAAAAAAAAAAAAAGAAAGAAAACCAAAAGCAGGGGACTAGAGGGATGGAGGAAGAGAAAAGCTCTGCATGGCAAACCATTGTCTCTGGAAATGGAACACGCCCACTAGGTATTTTTTCCATGGGGAACCATTGAATTAGTCCTCTGCATCCTGATCAGAGAGATTGTAAAAGTAGGACGCTCGCAGTGAATAAACTGGTTTTTGTCAATGACTTTGAAACTGCCTGCCGGGGTTTGCATGCTTTTGTGCAGCAATTTCTTTATTATTATTTCCTTCCTATGAAAAAAGGAGTGATGAGCAAAATACACATTTGGGTGAGATTTTGCAGTTTGAAGACTGAAGTGTTTTGTAAGAATAATTTGATGGTCGTGCATTTGTTCCCTCATGCAGTGGGAACCCAGAGGGGAATGTCTGCTGGGGTGTGCTCTTCAGGAAATGGGAAAGCAGCAGGATGCTTCATCTCTGCAGGGGACACAGTCACTACTAAGATGTGAGAGATTGCATTGAACTCAGTTTCTTGAAATACTTTGAGATACCATTAAAAAACCGAAAAAACCCTGGTGCTTGGAAGCCCAAATTAGCTGCATCTCGTGGCTACAGCATTGTGGTGAAAATGTGGGACAGCAATGACAAGCTGCAGACTCCCCAGGTTGTGTAACTTTCCTACCCCTGAGACAGGAGTTGCTGCTGAGAAGGAGTGACTGAATTACGAGTGGGTGGTTCTCCTGTGCCAAACAACATAACTTGAGCCATGAAGGTGGTTTACCTGAGCTCATTTTACTCATTTTTTTAATGTGCAGACTTTAACTGGGGTCAGAACTAAGGCCTGAAATGTGAATTTAGGTGAAGGATTTTAACCTCCAGGTAGACAGCACTTGGTTGGTTCTTCTCCTTTGGCTGTTGTGTTGATGGCAGGGGTGATGTGAATGAACAACCACTCACGGTAGCTCAGCACCATCATGTTTAACCAAGCAGCTGTGAGGGAAGTTTGCAACTTTAGATTTCTCTTAACATAAGTTGCTGACCCTCAACATTAGGCACTCCTTACCCCACCTCTTGAGTTGCCTGGTTCCTGGAGGCATACGTTTGCTAATGTATTTTTTTTTTTTAATTCAGAAGGGAAGACATAATTTCACCTCACTTCTTCTTTAACAAAATAAGTTACAAGTACAATGCAGACTTGGTTAAAAAAGTTGAAAGTGCCTATTGGTTTTTATAAGTATTTGTTAGCTATTAATTTCTATTCAGATAGCATGCCATGCCTGGGGTTTGTTTCATGGAGGCTTGGCATAGTCAATGATGAGACCATCTTAACCTTGCAGCTCTCAGCACCAGTGAGGTGAAGAGAGCCTGGAAAGTGGGACGTGTTTTCCACATCGAGTCGTGGGTGATTAGCAGTTGGCAATGAGCTGATATGAAATGATAATGCAAGAGTGGCTGTGGTAATTGTTGTGTTGTCTGTGTCTCAGGAAGAGGTGTGTCTGCCTCTTGCCTGCAGTAAAATTGATGACATGGTCTGATAGACAAGTGCTACATAAAGACTGAGAGGAATTTATAGGCACCTGAAGGCAATACAAGCTAATGATGAAAGGTGTTCTTGGTGTTAGACACTAATTCATAATGAAGTGAAATCCTCACAAGGGCTTTGTGTCTGCTGTGCCGCTCACCAGGGTGAAAGCCCACCTAAATGGCAGCAGATTGTAATTCAAACACATTTTGGTGCCATGTTGAACTCACAAGAAAAAAAAAAGATAGAAATATTTATTAGATCTTCACTGCAGACTTCTTGCTGCAGCTCTTTCTTAAGAATCTATTCAACTACTCCACCTTTTACTCATCTGTTATTTTGGTATCTGCATTTTTCTTTTTGGTTATCTTAAATATGTGTATTCAGTGCACATCAATAAATGCTTCTGAAAGATACATTTGAAGCAGTTGGGTTAGAATTTTACAGTTGCCTCTTTTACAGCTAAGTAAGCATTTTGTTCTGGGGAATAACACATTTTCTCGGTCTTGTTGTCTGTCTCCAGAATCTGCTTATGTAGTTCATCAGGTTTCTGTGAAACGGGTAAGGTGACTCACTTAAAAGACTCAGTAGTGCTTATGAGCATTTTCACATCCTATAATATTGCTTGTGGTTTAAAGACTGCTGTGAACTAGTCTTATTACTTTGTTCTCTTCCAGAAGATATCAGTTTCCAGTGATAAGCCAAAGAATTTTTATAATATCAAATGCAGAATGGAAGACTGGGGCAATTTATTAATGGAGCAGATTAATTACTGATATGTCCTGTGCTGTAATTACATTGTTATGGTCATCGTGGTCTGGGTCTGTAAGAGAGGCCAGGCTTGTAGAGAAATACATGAAGAAATGGAAGGAGTTACCATGATCTGGAAAGTGGCATGTTTGCCAATAACCTTCATTTTTCCCCTTTGTCAGCTGATTCATAAAAGTCAGTGCTTTTCCTGTATCTTCTTGGAGAGAGAGTTACAAACTGCACTTTGGGTGACTGTAGCAGTCTGAGGTAGTGAAGAGTTGGTGTTGGTATTGCATTGTCCATTCAGAACCATCCCAGCAGATGCTCAGTGCACTGGTGGAAGGACACGTTCTTTCATTTCTCAGAATGCTGAAATTCAGAGACTACATTTTTATGTATGTATGAATGTAATTACATTGTATAATTGTCATTGTGCTCTCACTTTTTCCCCACATAGTCAAAATTTGTTTTTCTGTTTGTGGTCTGTATCATTACGTTTGCTTGCAAAACTAAAAGCAGTGAAGTTGCAGAATTCTTTTAGAAACATTAGATGTGCCAACAATAACGGTGATGATACAAAGTTCATAAATATTTTTATTTATTTCAAAGCTAATTTCTTTCACAGTCTTTCTTCGCACTGTGTCTTCTTGTAAGTTTGAAAAAGAAAAGTTGGACTATGTCATTACATCCCATTAAAGGAGGTCAGGTTGTACTCTAATGCCGAAAGTTTTCTGAGAGTCTTCTCAAATATGCCCAATTCTCCATTTCCAAGGTCAAAACCAGCTAGATTCCAGTGACTCTGGAAGCTGTCTTTTTTTCGTTTTGGAGCCATCTTTCTGTTCCCTGGATGGCGTCTCCTGTTCACTCATTCAGTTCATTCACTTGAGTTAGTCTTTACCAAACTCCGTGTGGGTTTCCCCCCCTCCGCCTCCAAATCTTTCTCAATTGTTTTTCTCTGAACCACAACTTGCCCTTTTCCACCACTAATGATGCTTTTTTTTCTGACTTGCTCCTTTTGTGAACACTGGCCTATTCAAGGCTGAATTTCTCATTGCTCCCAGCTTGACCTTTCTTCATTTTGTTGACTTCATGCTTTCAAATTTTGCCTGCTTTTCCTCCCTCTCTTTTTGTTCTTCTTTTGTCTTTTCCCTGGCACTGTATTTCTCCATCTTAGTGTGTCCCACCCTTCCTGTTCATGTCAGCTACCTCTCATTTTGTCACTTCTGGCGACATCAATCACCTTGGTAAGGAAATTCCCAATTATATTGTATTTTCCTTTTCAATTATTTGCTTTGTAAATTGTTTCTCTGATTCTGTCCCTTTTCCAGTAGTCATTTACTGTCTCAGGTTTTACAAATTGATTAGTGAGAAGACATACACTTAGTCAAAAGAGTTTTTATTCTCAAAAAGTGAAAGTGTATCATAAACTGAAAAAATATGTCTTGAATTTATCCATGGCAAAAGAATCAGCTTTTTCACATCAACATCCTTTCTTCCCAGAGCTAAAATGGGAGCTTCCACAAATCTGCAAAACTAATGAAACGTCTGATAAATTTGTGTGTCTGCTTGTTGACTGACTTCTGCTGAATTTTAGGAGGGCTGTAGCTGAACTTCTGGTGTATTAAACAACATAGAACCTACTGCAGGAAAGAAATATTATACCCAGTGAGCAAGGGCTAAAACCTTAGCTGGAGTTATTGCCAGTGCTGGATAATTCACATGGGGATGGCATTGGCTCTGTTAAACTTGGACACGGTGTGCTGGCACAGACCTGATTTCCTGGTGAAAACAGACCAAAATGTGTCAGTGGTCTCAGATTTGGCAAAAAAAAGAAAAAAAATCAGAAAGTTGATAATATGTTGGGTGTGTACTTGTTTGCTGCTGTAGTTGTTTGGTTTTGTTTTTGTTTTTTAGTACCTTGTTCCAAGTGTAAAAGCTTTTAGGTGTTTTTCTAAGCTTTATTTTCCTGATTCCTTTTACCCACTTCCAACATTTTCTTCAGTTGCATTTCTTTCCTTACTGACTCTTGTCCATTGCTCATCTCTGCACTTTCCCAGATTTCCCTTTCCTGGTATTTCTTGCTTTGAAACTGATGGTTGTGTTATATGTAACAAGCCTTTCTGTTTTTTTTGTGAAACTCTTCTAGTGGGGTTTTTTTTTCCTATATTACAATTTCTACTCTTCTTTCTTATTTCTCCCTAGTGCTAGCTAAAACAAAGTCATCATTGTTTGAATTCACATTATCACTGTCTTTTGACCGTTCAGATCCTTTTCTGAACTGGACAAGTGGTTTCTTCAGTAACAAAAGCAGTGATGCCACCCCAAGTCTCCTTCCCCCTCCTTGCAATACCCAGTGAATTAAAGTTACAACAAAGGGAGACAAGGAAAAGGACTTGTGATGGCACAAGTGGGCAGCAGCATTGCTTTGGTTGCTGTAGCAATGAAGTTGCCCATTTTGGCATGCAAGCATCAAGAGATTTAAGTAATGACATCCATTAAAATATAGTGTGGGTTTCCTGCAAGTTGGCAGCAGGGCTGCAGGGTTATTCTCAGCTGTCTGGGCTTTTTTTGTCTGCTCTCTTAACCTTCCTGATTGACCTGTTTGCAAAAACATTCTGTATCCAGTGGCTGCCTTCCAATCGGAGACAGCCCCGAGGGTAAAGTTCACTGTTTAATTCCACAAGTGCTTATGGACAATGCATATTATAAAGGTACACAGAAGACTGTTGTGCTTGCTCTGCCAGTGTTAATGGAACTAATGTATTTGTCAGGAGAAGAAAATACAGCTACCCCTGTGTAGAGAGTAAGCACAGATTCTCACTGAAAGGAGAGAAAAGGTATTAGAAAAAGTAAATATCAGGAAAACTATATTTTTAGTTACATTGATTCCCTCCTGGTCTGTTGGATATGTATACTTGGAGAAGAATAAAATGACAGTTTTAATTTTATCACTTTTAAATGACAGCTAAATCCTTCCTTCAAAAATAAACCAGAAAATGAAAATCACTTTTTAAAGCATCTCATTTCTTACTTACTGGATTCATTCTTATTTCCTGCTTCTGTTGCTTTTGCAGAATTTCTCATACTTGAGATATTCAGCTGTTTAAAAACCTGGTAGGAATATTATGGATGTATTCCATGGGAGAGATAGTGGCTATTAATTTATTAGGGTGACTTCTGAAATACATTTTTTTGTTGATGGGGACTTCTGGTGCTGTTTGCAGATGTACCTGAGGTGCATTCTCTCAGAATGTGATTCTTCTTTTCTTTATGGCAATATTCCTTCCGTAGATATGGAGCTGTATTTCTTTTATTTACACTCATTATTTTTGCTAGCAGAGGAAGCATTTCTGGATATTGTCATCACATAATAATATTAAAGTAAGCATTGATTTTTCTAATCTAATCTACTCAGAAAGTAATGTGAATGGATGGAGCATTTTCAGTTTGTGAACACTTCTTTGTTTTTACTTCTGCTCTTACAAGTTGGAGTATTAAATATTTATTTAAGTATTAATATTTAAATATTTTTTATTTAAAGCCCTGATATTTTTCTGCTTGATTGTGCAGCATGTGCTGTACTTAATTAAAAATAAAAAAAAAGAAAGAAAATTGGATCCCAGCTGACTGCTACTGTTGCTCGTAGAAATAAAAAAGTTAAAACTTGAGCTAAATGGTTGAAGAAAGTGTGAGTTTAGACAGAGCTAATTAATTATTATTTAGCCTGCACCAGTATCAGGGAACACCAACGTAAGAGTTTTCATGTAAACCTGCAACCACAGCTACACAAACAAGTCTCTCAGCTCCTTTGAAATCACAGGCAGCTCGAAACCATGAGCAAGTTTCCGATGGAAATAACTAATGTTTAAACCCTTTTAAATTCCATTGGCAGTTGAGAAAATAACTTGTTATTTAGGTCATGGAACATTTTTGTCCCTTATTTTGCTTGTACCGATTGCATCAAATGAGGCTTCCCCTCCTCTTAAATGTGACTTTTTACCGTTGGTTTTATGCCTCATGTTTATTGTAGCTGATGGTGGGGGGCAGTGGGGACTGAACACGTTCTGAGTCTAATTGCAAGTGATTGGTTTTTCATTTTTCCTTACATGTCATTGTTTAAGTTCTGCTCTTTTGACGTGTTTTGTCCTAAAGCACTATCTGTTTACAATTCAGTACTTCTATTAGCTTAAGGCCCAGCTAAGCAAATCCTGTTCTGTGTTAGTAAATGTCTTAGTTCCTGACAGATGCTGCAGCAGGAATCTGATGGATTTGACATTTATGGCATTACAGCAGCAGTGATGAGAAATAATCTATATCTTGTCAGTTTATGGTAGAATCAAACCTCTCTCGGTGGAATTAAACAGTAGCTGTTTCCCACTGAAAGTAAGAGATACATTTTTGCTTGGTTTTATAAGGAGGGGTTTTTTTGTGACTTTTAAAAAAAATTAATAGGAAAAAAACCAACTCTTTCCCACAGTCTGAATTTGTAAAATAAGTTGTGGTTATTACAAAATTTTTATAAAGTGTTTGGATCCATAAGCATGAGGAGATAAACATAGTATTTCTCAGACTCAGAAGACTAATTACAAGTCTTTGTTTTATGCACCCAGATGTTTTGGATTTACTGTGTCTACACCAAAAACTGTGGGTGAATGTGGCCCAAAAACTACATGACTTGATCATAAAAAGTTGTGTTATCTTATGAGAAAGAATATTGTCATGATAGATGGAATAGTCCCTGAGCTGTCCAGCAGTTCCCAAAGTAGCAGACAGGAGAGCTGCTGGTCTTGGCTTTCCTTTTCATTTCAAGTTAACAGGAAAAGAACAAATGTGTGGAGATAAAGGCTTTATCCTCCAAGGAAGTTCTTTGATCCTGTGGTAGCTATCCCGGTGTAACTCCTTATGAGGACACTTGTATTCCAGGATGAAAATTCCCCTTTTTTTCTGTGTACAAAATAATGCAGAAGAGGGTAGGGAGCGTTAATCCTGGAATACAAATGTCCCAACAGCGTTAGCTTAACCATTAATGTCTCTGTAGACAAGCCTGAGAGAAGAGAGAGAGTTAAAGCAGTCTGTATTCTCTTAATCTTCTTTTTAAAGCTCAAAACACTCCCTGCCATGCCCGAGGCCAAGTTCAGTGTTGAGGGATGCTTCATTGTCAGTGTTTTTCCGTACCTGCCATTGTCCCTTTTGTATCACAAAGAGGTGTCACACCCAAAATCTGCAGCAGGCTGTTCACCTGTCCCAGTCACAGACCCTGCTAGAAGGGAGTGTTTGCTCTCAGGTGGGGTTAGATGAGATCTGTGCTGCCTCACTTCCAGGGCTCGGGGTTATGTAGCATGTACATCATTCCCAACTTGCCTTTTTTTCTTTTACTCATCAGTTGTAGATGTGTTCTTAAGGACAGAAATCTCAGTGGCCTGAATAAGAAGGAAGCTGCTGACAGCTTTACTGCTTGTTTTTAATTGCTGTTATTCTCTGCAAGCAGTGTGGCTTGTCCAGAAGTAGTTCTGTGGAATTCAGTGGAATTCTGAAAATCATACCCCGAGTGTTAAAAAGGTGCTGTATTTTATTGGTAGCTCTTTCTTACTTATTTTTGTCCCTCCCAAAATTATGCTGATGGAGAGGTTACTGTTCACTTTTTGAGCTTTTATTATTCTGAAGTTGTCCCCACTCTGCTTCATAGTTGACATTCTAATTTGAGCACAAGTACTAGTTTTTTAGGAATACTGGGTTTTTAACAGTAACAGCTTGAATTTAAATTATTTCTCCAAACTCCCATACAGGCAAAACAATATCCCTGCTTTATAAAGAATTGACAGAATAGACCTCAATTGTCAATCATGGGAGCATTCTGAAAACCTGTGTGACAAATTCAGTTATATTGAGGGTGTGATTTTTTCCCAGGTTTTCATGTTTTAAGGGGTCTTCTGAAGCTCATTCC
Organism: Argya squamiceps; assembly: GCA_037834095.1. Lineage (NCBI taxonomy): Eukaryota > Metazoa > Chordata > Aves > Passeriformes > Leiothrichidae > Argya > Argya squamiceps. The sequence goes on from JBBMKD010000170.1 coordinate 4,955,209, forward strand.
ATTTGTAATCCATATGCAGAGCACTGTCCTTTATTCTTTATTACACTTGGCAGGTTGTTGACTGCATATACCTTTTGAGTCTATCCTCTGGCATCCAGGAGCATAAACAAAGCTGCAGACACTGTGTTTTCCTCTCCCAGCAGCATGATGTGTTTGTGAATTAACCAAGTAGCCTTGGGTTCTACTTGGGTTTCCCCATTGTTGGAAAGTTTATTCCTTTAATGAGACCAGAGATTAAGGATTGAATTAAAGGGAAAGTGTGGGTTGATACAAAAACCAGTTAATAAATAAGTTAAATTACTGGTCTTTTCAGTTTTAATAGCTGATGAGGTGTTGGCTTTCTTTTGATAGTGTTGAATTGTTGGGAGTGATTGTTTTTTTTACAGTTATAACCTCTAAAGAATACTGTGCCCTTAGTTTTTCATAACTGAGAAACCACTGAACTAAAAAAGTAGGCAGCTCCAGAAGTGGGAGTGTGTGATTTAGGAAAGATCACGTGAAGATCCTGTGGTTTAGAAGAGATCAAGCTGTGAGGAGAAGAAACCACCCATTTTTCTAGAGTGGCATAAAAAGATTCACTGCAGGAGGGATGTTTTGCAGCCATGTCTGTGAGCCTCCTTAGCCCAGTTAGGCATACAGCCACATGAAAATTTAAATAGGGAAACCAAACACAGCTCCCAGATGCATCCTAGAGACAATCAGGTGTTGGCTAATGGACCTTGTGTCTGTCTCACTGCTGGGTACTGTGCTTATCCTTTGCCACCCTGCGTTTTGTCATATCCTGAAGAGAGTTTTATCTCACTGCCTGGTGGTTTATCTCCTGTTATATGGGTGCTTCTCCCTCACGGCTCCTCAGGGGACATGCGCATTTTGCCTTTCCTCTTCTCCTCACCTCCCTCTTTAGGAGAGGGACACTTCAGAGCCAGCTGCTCTTACCAGAAATCTGCACAGTACCTGGCAGTAGAAGGGGAAAGCCTTTGAAGTTGTGAGTAGGAAGGAGAAGGGACCCTCTTGGGACTCTGGTGTGTGTTTCCTAGGCATGGCCACAGGCTCTGAAGTCACGGGTGACAGGAGGGAGCCCCTTTCAGCCCCAGGTATGTGGGCAGGAGGCCACCCCACAGGTGGAGGAAGCCGTGGCACTCCTGAGCCATCTGGCACAGGTTAGGCATGCTCATGGGTTTGTTCCTTGTAGTCCCCTATGGAGGTACAGCAGGGAGTCAGCTATGGGCCAGGTCCCCTTTGTAGTTGCAGAGGAAGTTGCTGGCTGGAGATAAGGCTTCCAAAGATCCGGCCCAAATCAGACTGGATGTCTGGCACTGGGCTGCGGCCGCGCGAGGAAGTCCTTCGGCATCGGAGTGAAATGAAACGCGGGTCAGAGACTATGGGGTCAGAAGACAAAAATTGCTAAGTTAGCTTGAAATTCCAGGTCAAAAGTTTTTCCTCCTTTCATTAAACACAGCAAAAGGCATTTCTGATTACCAGGGATACTGATAATGCAGTGTTCTAGAGATCCAGATCCTTTTGTACTCTGGCCTTGCACTGCTGCCTGTGCTCTGAAGGACTTTCTTGAGATTGAGATTGGTGCATGGAAACAATATTCCCTGGGGTTTTCTGCAAGAAAACTGGCATATTTTAAAGCAAGAAAAGTACTGAAAACCATGATATAGCCATGTTTTTTTACTCTCTTTAAAAATGACTTTATTATACCTAATAAAAATTCCTTGATCATATGCAGGGTGAACAAAACCCTGTATGTTCCAAGGCCCCCTGTCTCATAACCAAAGTCATCTTGGAAAGGAAAGGGGGATGTTCCCCTTGACACCATTCTCCCTCTTTACTGTGCTCTTCTAGACTTGTCTCCCTCTCAGTGGCTTCTCTTCTTGACCTCCTGTCCTGTCCTTGCCCAGCAACTACCTCAGGGACATTAGCATTTGCCCTTATTGGAGTTTCAACCCTTTTTTCCTGCTCTTTTCCCCACTCCCCTGCAAAATGGACTTGCTATTGGTCTGTAAAACCCCACCAGGTTTTGGTTGTCTCTTGAATGGTTTGGTTTACTTGCTCCAAAGGTCTGAATGACACGGCTTTCTGAATCATGTGGCTGATAATATCCTCTTCAGATTTTTGCTAGCAGTCCAAATTACAAATAATAGTTGTAAGATGCATTTGCAATCAAAGTACAGCGTGTAATTTTCTTGGAGCCACTCTCGCTGCTGCCGATCTGTCTCGTTGTGTACAATACTGTATTTTTCTCCACATTTGAATATTTTGGTTCCATCTGAATTAAAAAGCCATAGAACAGCTTTCCCTCTCAGACAGGGCAGTCCCTCTTTATGATGTTTAGCCAGTTCTAGTTGGTTCATCCCTTTGAATGCACCTTTCCAATTTACCATTTACCAAGGACATTTACCTGTCCTTGTTTGTCTGTCAAGTAACTTCTTGATGAGACTGCAACCCAGTGGCAGCCTGCCAATATTTTCTTAGTTTTTCTTGGAACATTCAGTTTAGGAAGTGGACTAATTAGTGCACAAACATTGTTTAGCAGAAGGACTCCAATTAGCACTGTTTGGCCTGTCTTCAGCGATAAACAAAGTTTAGATGCACGTCAGTGTTTGTCCTAACAGTTTATAAAGTCCATTTTGTGGTCCTAGAGGACAGCACACAGCAGATACATTAAATAGTCACTGCAGTTGAGGCCATGAGAAAAAGCTTGCTGTGTCAAGCTTAATAGGCTGTGCATGATACACTAGTGAGCTACTTTGGAAGTTTTCCATTAATCTTAATTATTTTGGAATACTAACTAAATCTTTACAAATATGTCTTTTTCATGTTATTGTCTGTCTGGTACCATAGGAAAAAAAAATATGACACACACTTCAGTCCTTGTAAACTAATGGAATTTAGGTTTTCAATGTGTATTTTTGTGTTGCTGTATTTTTTCCCTCTTTTGTTAAAGCCTAAAACTAAGCTAGATTCTTATCAGTACAAGCATAGGCAAGCTTCTTGCCCCAAGAAAACAGCTATCCTCGTTTTGGCATGACAAAATTAATACTGATAAATGGGTGGGATAAGCTTGGACTACCCTTATGGTGATACTGCAGGTAGCCAAGTGTAGAAGCATACATTTGGGGGTTCTATGGGAGAGGTGCTTGTCCAGCCACAATCAGGAAACTGAAGACTAGAAACTTGTTGAAGTGTAAAATAAGCATTCCTCCTTCCCTGCTCCACATGCCTTAGTTGCAGTTTTGTTGACTTTTTGTCTGGTTGTCCTGTGAATTCCTTGAGCCCATGTATGAGCAGGGGAGTTGGAGAGAGTGGATGACTTCATGTGCCCATCCCTTGTGTAGGGACTTCTAATTTATTATGTAGGCAAACTGGCTCAGGCGTTGATACCAGCAGTGGTATCTTTAGATCATAGCCAGTATTAGATTACTAAAGTAAATATGAAATATTCTATGGGTACTAAAAATATTTTAAGTAATTGACGTAATCCTAACTCTGTGTGAGAGAAAGATGCATGGAAGCAGCTGTTAATGTTTTGCTGAATTAGCTCTATTTATATTACAGAAATTACTATAACTAGAGGATCACACAGGACAGGTCTGTTCTTAGCTGTAGGGTGGCGTGAAAATCTCTTTTTTTGCTCTTGACAGCAGTACACAGACCACAGAGGCAGCCCAAGAGAAATCAGAGTTTTCTGCTGGAAATCTTTGCAACCAATTGAAAGGCATTGTTAAAATGTCTAATTCCTATCTCATCAATTAGTTAACTGAAGAATAACAGATGCAAATAAAAGAAAACTATTTCCTCTCTCCTTTAGACAATGAGACAGATCCAGAACTTCTAGACAGCCATGCAAGGGTGTCTGTTCTTCACTGCAGGATCCTGTTGCATGCATATTACTTGTCATTAAACAGTGCAGGATGTGAAGCTGCCCTTTTCCTCAGCCCTGAGTGATTAACTGAGAGAGTGAAATAGTCCACTCACCAGGGGAAGGAGGAATCTAACCCTAATATTTAACTATTTATTGCACCTCAGTGTCACCCATGCTCTGCCATGGCAGCTTCCTTGTGTACGGAGTCAGTGGATTGCATTCTTGATACTCCAGCTGCATAAGGATCATGTGTTCTTCAAATTAAATTTGTTGCAGGTTTTTTATAGCAGTTTGAGAAAATTCTTCCTTCAAAAATAAACATCAGAATCTACTGTTGTTCCTGAAAAGGATGGGATGTGACTGGGGGCATGGTTTAAGTTACTTGTTAGCTTTAACTAAACACATTCACGTTTTCTAATTTTTTTTTCCTTTTATGAATATTTTCATGCTTTGTATAATATACTTTGTAAGTTACCACTATGTTGCCTCATTCCCTACTGTTCTTCATTGTCTCCCTCTTTCTCTTCCTCTCATGACTCTCCTCACCAACCAGATTTTGATTTAACAGTTTTGTGGTTGATACTTTACTCAAACACTTGAGGTGTGAATGGTGCCAGGGGCCTATTGAAAGATTTGCTCCTTGGAAGTTCTTTTGTCTCCTACAAACAGATCAAATAAATTAACTTATAATTACATTAATTAGAAAATAATAGACTCTTACCTGCCATCATGTGAAGATACTTCAGAGGAGTAGCCACGTACCACTTAAAATTCATTATTTGATTTGTAGTAGTGGAGTTCTCTATGAGTTTAGCACATCTGAAAAGAAGTCTTTCAATATATGCCATGTGAAAAGGTGCACAGAAATTAATTTCATTTTGGATGTACAAATTTCCTAATTATTCACATTTGCAAATGTAATCCTCACTTGCAGTGAACTGATAGATGGTGTCTCATTAATTTCCAATTTGGCCAAAGTTTGTTTGTGGTGGGTTTTTAATTAATTTATTTTTCTTTTAATTACAAGGGACTACTCTGGGGAAATGTTCCAAAGACCAGGTTAAAAATGAGCTGTGATAAAATAGGTCCCATAAAAGATGGGAATTGACTGATGGCAAGGTGAGTTGATAAAAATTGGTCTCACATCAGAAAGTAAGTTATTAACTGCTTGATTTTTCTTGAGGTCTACTGTTCCCTTGGGCCTTGGAAACTTTACTGGGGTTCTAAAACAAAATACACCCCGATTTAATTCCACCACATGCCACTTTGGTGTTGTGCACTTCTCCTGCAGGTTTTAAAGAGATTGCAGGTGGTTTTTGTTATACTTGCAGTCTTAACTGTGGGACTGTATTCTGGAATGCATCTTTGTGAAAAAAATTTAAAAATATACAAACCATTAGTGGAAAAGCCCGTGAGTGATACCTAAAAATATAGATGGTTCTCTTCACTAAAATATCTCAGGAGCTCACATTCATACAGTCATGGATGGTGTTTTTACATCCAAGAAACAGGTGAAGCAGTGAGCAGCTGTGGCAGCACAGGTTAAACTGTACAGGAAACTCAGAGTGAGCTAAGAATTACATCCAAGTTTCTTCAAGTCCAGTAACCAATTTTGCTTAACTACTCTTTTATGGTTTTTTCCCCCTCCCTGTTGATTTTTTTTTTTTAAAGTCAGCTATAGAACAGGGCTCTAGTGAATTGAGCAACAACTCATTTCCTTTGCGATCACCAGGAAATACACTGAGCAATTAAGGGTGGCTGGATGGGAAAAAGGCTTTCATTTCACTGAGATACAAAAGTTCCCAGGCTTTCCTGGCTTTTCAGCAGCCTTCCAGGTGGTCTGACTTGGAGCTAAGTCCCTCATGTTCCAATGTCCATGGTAGCAGCAAATTTGAGGAAACAGGACTGACAGCCTAAAGGATTCAATTTTTTTTCTCTGTGTTTCATTGTTTAACAGCTCTTGTGCAAATCTCAGCTTCTATTTCTTACCTGTTTCTTTATTATCTAGATAAAGACCAGAGAACTTCCACCAAGAGCCTATAGATTCACAGAGACTAGTTCCTTATTAATAAGGAATATCTCCCAGTAATGCTTGAATTCTCAATTTGTGTAAAGATTAACAAGTGTGGGGCTGTGTTTTAAGGGAAGGTGACCATGTGCTGATCCTGTTTTGCACACAGATGCTCAGTGGCTGTTTTTATTTCAAATGTTGACCTAAAATTGTAACGTTTCCACACAATCTGAGCTCTATGTGACAGCAAGTTGTAGCTTGTTGAAATGCACTGTGCCCACTAGTGTAAAATGAGAGTATCAGGATTTCATGTGGAAACATGACTTTGGCTTGAAACTGATACCAGAGATTTACAAGATAAAAAACCTGAAAACTCCAGCAAGTCCTAACAAAATACTCTCTTTAAGTAACGCACACTAAGTAAATATTATTGTTTATTGGAAACCCTTTCCCTATATCTATTTTGCTGTTTACTTCTCTAAGAGCTGAATAATGCCAGTACTATTTTCTAGGAGGCAGAAAAAAAAAATCTGTGTTTTATATCTCTTTTAAAAATTCAGAGTTTCTTTTTTCTTTGCTGATTTATCCGACCTGAAAGAAACTGAATTACAGACATATCTATATCTGATAATTTGAGGTGAACTTCTGGTCCCTTGCTTCCATGGTTGAGAACTCACTATCCGCTTTTAAAAGAGATCTCACAGTCCTAACAAATGCCAAATTTACTGAACTTATTTGTTCACTTGCTGATAATACTCTGGATTTATTTATTGTAGAGGGGTTTGTGTGTGGTTGTGTGCACGTGTGGATTATTTCAATTTTGTGTTGTTTCCCTCCTTTATATCAATGTTCATGCCATGGCTGTGTTTTTTCACCACCATTTAGAATTCTGTTTAGAGTTCCTGGCCAAAAAACACTGTTCTGAATGTTAATTCTCCTTTGAACAGTGGTAGAGTTCCTGTGTCCTTCCTCTCTGAGGCTCTTAAGTGCACTGTGATCTGTAAGACCCATCACAGGATTAGGGAACAAGGAGTGCTAATCTGGGTTTTACCTCTTCCTGCCTCTGTAGCTGAGGCTGCCTGTGAAAGGAGAGAGCTGACCTGGGTTTCTCAGAGGGGTGGGGTGAGGATTAATTAACTGCAGACACGAATTGTTGCATGGGTGCTGGGGAATGTTTCACCAAGATTTTCAGCTGGTGCAGTTCAGCTGAACTAAACAGAAACTTGCATTTTGTTACAAGAAATATGTAATTGTCTGATGGAAATAGATCTGAAATGTATTTAGCCCTGTAAAATGCAGAGGAACAATTTCATTAGTAGCTCACTGTTCAAAATACACACCAGATTTTAAAATTTGCCTGCACCTGTTTTGGCATCCAATCCAACTAGAATTTTCTTTCTAAAAGGTAGGAGTGCAGTTTGTTACCTGGAATTGTTAAAATAGAGATTGGAGATTGGTGCCTTTTTCTGTATCAGCAAAATGTGTCTTCAGCCTTCAGGAGGGAGTTTTGAATGCAGCTCCCAGCAGTCCTCCACTGCCTGAGACTTCCAAAGGCTCTGATGCCATCAGCTGGAAATCCTAGCCTAGAAAAATTTTAGTATATTTTAATTTTTCGCCTCAATTTTCAGTAGGTGCTCCAGTTTACAATAATATTATTTGTTAGCTGGAGTCAAAACCAGGAAAATATGACTGTTGTGTAAAACCTCTGTGGCTTTTGTGGAGGTTTGATAGCACTGGTCACAGAGAAAACTGTACTCCCAAAGTAGTGTTAATCATTGAAACACCTGATTTTTGTATAATCTCCTATTTTGGAGAGCAGAAGAGGGAGAGGGTGCTCCATACATGTGCACATAATAAATGTCAGTCTGGTTTATTCCTTCAGAATTAATGTATGTGAGAGTGGAACTTCTGTGAAAGGCATTAGCACAGTGAATATTCTTGCCAGTGCCACATTTGTGTGATTGATGAATGATGCCTTGGCCATGAAGCCCTTGAGGAACAGAGTGCAAATAGCAGATTTTTTTTAATACTTACTCTTTTCAGAGATTTAACAGGTAAATCTTTAAATAGAGTAGAATTTTTAAAATGTTGTCTTTTGACCACAGTGTACAGGGTGCTACATTTCCTTCTCCTGAGTTCCTGTTTGGGACAGACAAAGCAGATGTTTGGCTTGGAAGCAGGCTTTATTTGGCGTGGTGGCAGGAAGTACTGAGAGATTTGCTATTGACATTTAATCCCTGATGTTTCTGTAGACTGAAAGAACATTTTTTTTCTTTATTTCTCTCTTTTCTTTTCCCTTTTTTGTTGCTTGCTTGAATCTATGTAAAATGAACTGAACTCATAATACATATTTGGCAAGGGAGCTGGAAACACAGTATTCTGTTTCTTACAATCTTGACAGTCTTACTCATAAATCCCAGTCCCCTGATTCCTCTGATCACAGTGAGATTTTTTTTTTGCAGGTGTTTAAAATGTGAAATTAAATGTTTCCCCCAAAGCTGTATGTCTGATCTCCATCATTGCAGCAATCTGATTCAAGGGCCTATCCTCCAAATCATTCTGGTTTAGGGAAGTTTATTCCTGCATCTGGCCTGTGCTTTGTGTTAATCTGTATTAATATTAATTCATATGTATTAATATTAATCTGGTTTTAAATTAGGGGTAAAAAAGAACGGGGGAAAGCAGCTGAGAAGATAAGTGGGCTGTGAAGGCAACCAATCTGATTTGCATGAGAATACTGGAATGAATTACTGTTTTAATAAATTCTGGTGGTTTTTCTGGAAAACCTCTGGGATGGGAGTTTTTATGCATAAAGTTATTCAACAGAGATTTTTGCTGCAAAAATCTGAAGTGTTAGAAAAAGCACTTCACCTGTTTTTCAGTATTTGCATTTTCACACACCAGACTTTTTCTTTTTTGGGTGATAATCTTGGTTTATGGAGGCCATGAAACTATCCTTCTGTTTTTCCTCAGCTGTGGTTCAGGCTGTGATGATCTGAATATTCCTGTGCTGGAAGCAATGAAGTGATGCTCTGTGCATTTCATATGCAGCAGATTTGAATTCTGCAAGAGAAAAGTTACTGGGGGAAAAAGCAAACCCATGGAAGGATTCAGCTAGTAACTTCATTTTTGGGTCAATACCTGGAATACTTCATTTTCAGTGGACTGGGTTGAGGTGGTTTGGGCTTTAGAGCTGCTCCAGCTTGAACTGTGTCTCAGATGGGAATATGTGAGGGCTGCTTCTATTGTAACAAGAATGCTTTGGAACCAGAATATAATTCCTTCTATTAGGCAGTCAACAAAAGTTTAAATGCCTTTTGTTCTTAGGGGTATTTTTGTAAAATCTTAACAACCCGTGGTTTCCCATTTAATTTGAATATAGCTTAATTCACCAGCTTGCCTTTCAAGATGGTCCTGTATTTACCACCTGAGCCACAACTTCCTTAATGTGATGCCAAAGTAGTTTTAAGGGAAGGATATATTCAAATAATGTGGAAAATGTGTCCAAGAGAATGAGTGTGTGATAGCTCTCGGGTTACAGAGTGCACCAGAGTCTGCAGGAGAGGAACATGTATCACCCATTAACACTTTGCAGAAATGAGTCCTGCAAAAATAGTTACTGACTGGAAAGAGTAAAAAAAAAAGAAGGCTAATTATTTTTCTTCACCAGTTCTATTTTTCACCCCTTCCTGCTGATTCTTAGAATGTGGATACTCTGTTTTAAAGAAAAGCTTATCTATATAATGATGCAATTCTAGTTCTTCCACACCAGGTGTAGCTGTCCTTGGGTGGCACTGAAAAGCAGTGGTTTTTAAAAGCTGTTTCAAGAAATAAAGGAAATGGTGAAGCCACCAAGCATGCAGGGAAGAAGCACTGGGAGTGTGAAAAGCTCTTCTTTAGAGCAGGAGGCTTCATGCAGTAAGAAATGTGAGGAATTGAAGTGTTATAAAGGCCTGAAACAAGCTGCTCCTCCTGCCCTCCCACAACTGGAATATTTTTTGTTTTGTGCTTTAGTCCCAGGTCTTGTTTTTGTTTAGGTAATCTTTATATAATGTTGCAGGGTATGTTCCTGCACATAGTTTTTCCTAGTACTTACAGCCAGAAATGGTTTCCAGTCCATAGTTTTTAAAAGTTTTCTAGGCTATCTATGGATTAAATGAAACTGCCTCAGGTCCAATAAATTTATTCATTAATTGTATCCGCATTAGGTTTTGGAGCTTTCTGGGTTTCCATTATTCCCACTGCAGTCTCCAGACTGTGGTCTCTCACCAGGCCTTTCTGTGCACGTGGAGCTGCCAAAAAATCAGGATAGGAAAGAATTACATGACTCAAGTTGTCATTGCATTGTTCACGGGAGCCTGCCCGTGGGAGAAAAAAATAAATATTGAAGGCAGAATACTCTCCTCCATTCCTCCACCAAAACATGTCTGTGCCAGCACAGACATCTTCCCTGTCCCTAAGGAGTGAGGTTGTCCATTATTTTCCCCCTGCTGATCAGCTGTGCTAGAGCTGCCCACCCATCCTGGGTACTTGCCTGTAGCTGGTTTAATGGGAAGAGACCTCAGCAGCTCCAGCAACCCAATTCCCTCTGCAAAGGGTACATATCCCTTGGCACAGGCATGGCTGTTGTTCCCCAGAGCAATTGGGATTGGCCTGAGAGTCTTTGGGAGTGGGGAACATGTGCAGGAGGTGGTGATGTCTAATGGGTGAGGCCTGGTGAGAAAGGGTGGAAATTCATGGGTTTTTTATGCTGCTCCAGTTGTTTCTTATAGGAAAGTTTTGTGACAGAGTAACTCCAGGTCTTGTGTCTGGGAGCTACAGGATGACAAGGATAAATTTAAAATAAATTCAAATTATTGTATTCTGATTTTTATTTTATTTTCCTTTTTTCCCATGGTTTAATAAGTTAGCACGCTCTGATATTTTTATCTACAGCTTTAGCACAAACAGTAATCATTGCCAATCCCTGTAATTATTATTTTGTGATCCTTTGGGAGCCTGCTGTACCAAGGCATTCTCTTCCCGTTGCTTCGGCACCTGGGAATTCAGGCTCCAATGATATTTTCCAGCAGATGTGACTCTGGGGGCTTGTTTATTTTTAGCTGGGGATTGTGCACCTTGATCTCGGTGGGAAGCTTCCTGTCCTCATTGTCTTTTACAGCCGGTTGTAAAGGCAAGTGGCTTATAATGACCTACCCTTACTTCCCCTTGCTGCTTCCAAAAGACACAGGAATGTCATCATCACATGTTATAATTTACTCAGGGACTTTCCGATGAGGACCTCACAGGTTTAACCTTTCCAAAAGCTGTGTTTGTTCAAGAGGGTAATAGTGTTGGTAGCTTCAATATTGAGGCTAAGAAGTTACCAGATTGTGTTTGATAGGTTCACTGCTCTTTGTCTGCTGCACAGGTTTTATTTTGGGGCAAGTGGATCTGTGTTTTTTGGTGATAGGTGTATTTTGATCACCTGATTCCATTATAATAAAACTTCTGAGGAAACAATTTTTATTTTTAATGTTACACATCAATATTCTAACTTTTCTTTAAATCATGGAGAAAACAGGGGAACATACAGGGATGATTTATATTTCTCCATCATAAATGGCAGCAACTACTTTTCTTAAAAACATCTTTCAGAACATGCTAAAACTTTAAGCCTTGTGTGTGTGCCTGTGCTCCTGCACAGAGGTGCCTGTGCATACAATGTCTGTGTGTGTTTAGATCAGTTTAAAAGCCTTGTGTAGCAGGTTGTGATGAAAAGTTTCTCTAATTTATAGATACTTCCAATGTTTGTTAAGGGGAAAAAGATTCATCAAGAAAGGGCTCTGATCCCAGGATCAGGACTTTGTGTAGCCCCTGTGAGCACTGCTGTTGAGATGCTGTTTTGTCAGTTTCCTGTTGTATGAAAACAGTCAAGGAGCCGATTTCCATCTATTATATTCCTCAGAAAACAGGCAGGATGATCCAGCTGATGGTTGGGTTTCATGGATGGGGGGTTTGGAATAAAGCCCAAGCTTGTGGATCATTTCATCTTTTGCTCGCCTAACTTGTTTTGCCATTACAGGGAAAAGAATGTTTGTTCCCTAAATATTCCATGTGGTAGATAGTGGAAACTCCATGCCCACTACCTTTCTCCCCCAGGAAGTTTTTTCCCCACTAATGATATGCAGATTTTATTTTTGGCAATTGTTTTGAATTTTGGAAGAGGGACATGATACAAAGATCCTCTTTTAGTATTCTTTTGTTAAAGTTGGAAAAGAAAACAGACCCATCTTTTTCTTTGTGAGGTGAGCAATTAACAGGAGAGTGCTGCTGGTGTTGGTGCTTGCCATGTGATATTTATTATTGGGTTACGTGGCATGCTAATAATCCTATGAGCTGTGTTTTTGGCAAAAGACTCAGAGGCCTTCAGTCCTCCTTGGAATTCTTAAAAAAAAGCCAGAATTGTTTCAAATGGTTCGTTTCAAATACCTGTCCCAGGACCATCTTTAGTGAGCTGTTATGATTTCCAGCGTACTCTTGAGAATATCCTGTGAAGTTTTGATGCTTTCCTAATTGCTGCTTCACGATCATCACCAAATCAGACCTCCCCAAAACATCTGTATTTTTTTTTGTTAGAGCAGAGGGTTGTACAGAAGCTTCTCTTGTCCCAGAATAATTCTCAGTCAGGCCACTGTTTTCATCCCTAATAGGAGAAGTCAGTCCTACAATGCCATTCTGTTGTCAGTAAGGGTGCTGCAGAATTTTGGCATATGTAAAAAGCAGTCAGTCTTGGAAAAAATTGTTATAAGGACAGGTAGAAGGGACATATTGGATGTGCTGTGCCTTTTTTCCACCTACTTTTCACAGTATTAAAATTGTAGAAGTGATTGGATGATCTGAGGGGGCCTGGTAAACTGGTACAGAGATCTCCCTGTTTTGTCCTTAAAGCATTTGTGTGCACTCCTGCTACTGATCCTGACAAAACCCTCCCAACATGTACCTACAAAGCTCTGTTGAAGGGCACATCCTGACATGTGAAAGGAGAGGTAGTGGGGCTGAGCTACCTGAAAGAATGGCTTGGCATTCCTGCAGCTGAGGGGAACTGCTTTTGAGGAAAGAAAGGAGGTGGGAAGGAGCCTGGCCAGTGGTGAGTGTGTGTGGGGAGGTCAGGGAGGTAGGCTGGAGCTAAAATGACCACATCCGTGTTTTTCCAGGTGTCTCTTCTGTAATAGTTCACTAGTTTTTTTTTTAGAAGAGGCAGCACATCCAGTCATTCAGAGAACTAAGTGACAAGAAGAGAGAGAAGCCAGGCTTGTGCTGTGCTTTCATTAAGTGTTTTACTGCAAGTGGTACCTCATTTTATAATGCTTTCTCAATTACAGGGTCTCCCACACACTCATTGCCCCTCATTTTCTTCCTCATTACTTTATTGCTTTGTTTAATCCTTTATAATGTGTCTAACCCACTCTTAGGGTTGCTTGCAAAGGTCAGGCTGCTTTTGAGATGTTTTTGCTTGAAATAAATGAAATGGTTCCAAATTGTCTGTGTTTAGTGTGACAAAAAAACCCCCAAACCAACCCAATCTTTTAAAGCTTCAGAAATGAGTGACTTCTTCCCTGATCAAACAGGACTTCCAGAAGTGGTGCTTGCCTTCCACTTAAAAGATTCAGGAGGCCCCTTCCATGCTTGAAACATACATAAATGATGAAAACAATTAAATGTGTACATATTTTACAAGATTTAACTTGACAAGCCTGAATAAACTAGCTTCTGCCCTGCACCTTTGTTCTTGCCCTAGGACTTTCTGTGTACTTGCAATAGACTTTCAACTCAGTCAGAAAAAATTCTTCATAACCAAAAGACTTGGCATCAAAATTAAAACACAACTGTTTCAGGAATTGCTCATTCCTTTCCCATTGCTTTGGCAGTATGACAATTACAGGTAGAAAAATTAAGCCACAGAATTCTCCTGAGCCCCCTTTGGCTGCAAGTGTTTGGTGTAGTTTTTACAGAAGGATGTCCTGCAAAAGCAGCTTGCTAAGAGAAGAGGTGCAGTGTGTGCTTCAGTAAAAATCTGTTTTTCAGGGTAGGTTTGCCTCTTTCCCTTGCATTATTTCAAGGTGAGTTTCAGTTATAAAGAATAAATCTCTCTGGAATTCTGCACTGGTCTATCTTGCGGGCTGGGTGTAGTTGTTGGTGAGAGCTCCCATCTTATTATCTGACCAAATTTATTTTCATTCTGATTTTATATGATTCCTGATTACCGAAACATGCTTGTGTATTTGGATGTTTAAGTTCAAAATATTACAGTCAGTGATGTCAGAAAGGCAAACACTATGCTGAGAATGTTGATTCAAACTTTCTCAGTGAAAGCAAATGAGAATTTTTTTTAAAGGCAAGTGGCTTTGAAAAACTGTCTTCTTTTCCTGTTTTTCTTGAGAGGTGAGATTTAGTTCCATGTTGCTGGCTTTTTGACTTCAGGTTTTTCAGCATGTAGTTCCAATAGCTTGTTTCATTGTATAGCTCATGAACCTGTTCAGGGTTCTCTGATCATTAACGCAAATGAATATGTTGATGCAACGTCCTGGTGTAAAAGAAAAGCCTTGTGACTCTCAGTGATATGAAGTTATTTACATTTGAGTTTACAGGTATTTTAGCTTTTTTCCTTACCCTCCCTGCCAATTTTTCCTGTTAAGCAGACTGATCTTGATGGCCATAAAGTCTGATTTCCATCTATATACAACTCTTCAGGTAGCAGAACTATGTGTCATACACACACACAAAAATCAAATAATATAATGCTGTAAGGAAGAAGCCTGATGGTGTCTGTATTTGTAAGTGGAACTGTGACCTTCCCAGAAGTTGTGGCTGCTTTTCTGGTTGTACTAATTTAACAGCTTATTGAAGGATAATGGAGCTCCACTACCAAAAAAAAAGATATGTCTAATATCATAGGCATCATCTTTGAGTATAAAAGGATAAGTAGCAGTACTTCCTTTGTAATTTGGTAGTGCATACTGAAATTTTGGAATGGTAGTTGGGGGTATGCAGTATAGCCAAGAGATAGGTGAGACTTTGCAATCAGCTAATGCATTATTTTGTTTGTTTTCATGGAATATTGAATGGTGTGGGAATTAGCAGGCTTTGGGAAGTGTTGAAAGAAAAACCTTCACTAGAATTACTGGTAGGGCAAGAATTGTTCCCTGTTCCCCAACCTCCATGTATTCTAAACTCAGGTGGCTTTGTAGTGAGAAAGTTTTTCAAACAATTTTTTTAAAGATATTGAAATTCAAAAACTGTCACGTGCCTTTTAACTTTTAATGCACCATCTGAGCTGTGAAACTGACAGAAACATCTTGGTAAAAGCCCATTAAAGGATTCATTTCTGACTTTTTATACATCTGTTGTGGTTTTTATTATTTGATGACAGACTAGGAGATGCCAGTGATGTAAACGACATATCAATTTGGAGGAATACTTGGCCTTTAAAGAAAAAAGTTGTTGTTATGACTGTGGAGAAACCTGAGCCATGAAGTTATATAAGTTGCAAACAGCACTGAGCTCAGTTTACAGCAGAGCTGTGTGTGATGCTTCTGCCTCTCACATGACTGTAAATTAGTGTTACCTGTCAACAGGTTGTTATTCTGCCTGTTTGGCCTGTAACTGGTACGGAAGGAGCAGGGAAAGGGAGGAAGTCAGCTTTGGTCATGACCCAGAATCTGATGAAGATATTGGAAAGATTTTTGTTGACTTTATTATGCTTGAGGTCAGATCCTTGGAGTTTGAAATAAAAATCCGGGAAAGGAGAAAAAAACCAGAGACTTGAAAACTAATTTCTGTCATTTGAAACTATAGGTTAGTTCAGAGCAAGTACTTTAGTCCTGAGTAAAGAGAAATAATTTTGACATTTTTCATAAAAGAAAGCTTTGCTGGATAACTGTGATGTGAAAAACTTCGTGCCATGCATAGATGCTCTACCAATTTATCAGATTGTTTTAAAATAATCTAAGGAACAGCAGAGTGGCCAGACTAAGGATTCACCTAGCCCAATTTCCAGTCTCTAGCAGTTGCCAAAAAATAGATGCCTAAGAAAGAGCAGAGAATGACTTAAATTCCCAACTTGCTCCTCCTTGAAGGTACAGAGCACCAGAACATTTATCAGGAATATCACTGCTTTTTCTCTCCTGTGTATTTGAGTAATTGACAATTGCAGTTCTTGACCGAGAGAACTGCAAAACAAACAAAAAAGAGACCCAAAGGAAGCTTTTCACTAAGACTTAAAAATATCATTGGACAGCAGTGATACAGTTTTAGCATTTACCCATAAAAATGCTAAGTCACAACCCTAAGTTAGTGTTTTACAACTCTGCCTGTTTTTTCATTATGAACATTGTCTTTGGCTATTTTGTTTTCAAATATTGTTGGATCAGCTCTATTAATAAAGGTGCCCTCAGGGTATTTGCAGCTAGTGAGGTGGTGTTCTGGGTACTGATTCAGCACTGAATAAGAAACTATTTGTTTCCTTTTTGTTTGCAGCAGCAACAAGTTTTAACATTAAAGCATTATGGTATCTGATTGCCTACAGGAAAGGGACATAATATTCACTTAGCAGCCAATGAATGAATGATTAAAATCTTAAAAGCATTTAATAAGATTGAAACACAGAGCAAGGCTGTTCTCTGGTGTAAAGTTACAGAAGAGGTTCACTGGGTCAGAGAAAGAGTATGGGAGATTGGATTTTTTGTTGAAAAAAATTGCAGTGTTACTTTTGCTGTCAAGTCAAGACAGCTCTGAGGGGAAAACCAAAGATGAGTGATGGTATGTTAAAAACAGCACAAAGCCAAACAAAAGAATTGGTTCCACGCCTGTAATATGACCAAAAAAAGTCATTATTATCCAAAGATGTGCACACAGTTTCTCTCCTGACCATTAGTTAAAGCTGTAACAACTAGGGTGGTGTAAACAGAATCTGAATTTAAGGGAAGTACGCAGCTCAAACTGCAGTTCAAGGAGTTAATTAAGCACAGGGACAGCCTTGTTGCCTGTGACAAGCTCTGCAGAGTCTGACAGCTGCCTCTTGCTTACTTGTTTATTATTAAATAGGCTGTTTTTAATGACATCTGAACACTTCAGTAGTTCAATACATTGGAAGTATTTTTTAATGCTTTGTACATTTTGAGTTTGGCAACCTCTCTCCGGAAAATGAGAGGTTATAATTGTTCTTTAAGAACCTTAAGTTGGCCAAAGATTCCTGCTAAACAATTTTTATGAGCAGGGAGAGAGCCCAGGGCATGATGTGCCCAGCATCCCAAGCACTGTTTGTGCTCAGGTCCTCAGGGTAAGGAGCAGTCTGAGAGACATCACAGATAAAATAGGGAGAAAAGGGCACTTTGGAAAGGTGAAATTATCTCCATTTCATCGTCTATAGCTTGATGAAACTTTGTGTCTCCTGGGTAAGTTGTGCTGGAAGTCTAGGATTCCAGGACTAGGGGGATGTATCTCTGCATATGAGAACTGCTAATATTTTCCTGGGATTATTCTTCTCCAACTTTGTGCAAAGGCTTAGAGGCAGAGAAATGGAGGCAGTACAGTTTGAAGGTTCCCAGGAACACTGAAAAGCCTTTGGGATACCATGGTCTTCATCTGAAAGTGCTATTAAAATAAATTATGATATAGATTGGAGGGGGTTTTCTGACAACCCTGAACTGTTTCATTTGCCTCCATTATTGTCTGTCTGCCCTTTTTCTTTAAAGTAAAACCCACATTTTTTGGGTGCAGAAATTGGATTGGGGTAGGATAGGATCTTTTGTTCATTCATTAGTTTTTGTGAATGAGTTGATCCAAACTGATAAGTGCCTGCAGAGGAGATTCCCCCACCTCACCAGAGCATCCCTGTGCTGGTATCCTGGGCTTGCAAACAACCGTGAGCTTTGCCGTCCATTTCTTGATTTTTCAGCTTTAAGAAAATAGCTTACTGAGATAAGAATCTGAACCTTGTCAATAAAATAACAACAACAAAAAGAAAGGGGAAAAAAAGGAGAAAAGGAAAGGGGAGGCTGGGCTGACAGATTTCTCTAACCCAGAAATCTGTGAGGTGTTGGAAAGGTTTTTCCCTTGTTGCTGTCTGTCTCCCCAGCCTTCACTCACCCTAAGGACAGCAGCACTGCTCTCCCTCTCGCCATCAGTGCTGGTGGCGGCAGCCAGTCTGACCTGGAAAGGAGCCGAGGCTCCGGAGATCTCCCCTCAGACCCGGAAATGTCAGGAATTCCCTCCCTCATCCCGCCGTGTTTATTCAGGGCGCCGGGAGGCGGCTGCACCTGATGGCACTGTCAGGAGGCTTTTCCACAGCGGTGCCTGTGCCTGGCTCTGCCTCAGCTCAGTGCAGCCATGCTCCCTGTGCCTCAGGAAGGGACGGACTTCAAGGCTTTTCTTTAAAGCACAGATCAGGGGAGGGCACTGGAAGGTGCCTACTGGGTCCCTGGCAGAAGCTGAGCTCCTCTCCTGAGCTGATTTGAGAGACAGGTCTGTGCCTGAAGATGTGTGAGGTCCAGTGATGTGGACCCCAGATAGTCTCACCTGAACTGGTCTTGGAAGGTGACTCCTTTCACTGGAAAGCATTAATATATGTTATCTGTGCAAAAGATTGTGTTGACACAGGTTCCACCCTGGAGGTGACTGGGATTTAGTACTTTAGATGCAGTCCCTCCTGCTTTAGGAGTCCTTGATGTGAAATGAGGCCTCATTATACTTATCTTGAATCCTGTTATTTCCACAAGGTCCATTTTTTTTTCTGGTAGATAGAAAAGCACAAGCATGACTTGTAATGTTGAATTCTTAGTGATAAGCTCTCCCTTAAAACCCCAAGTTCCTCATTTCCCTCTAACTTCATTGAGAATATTCTCAGTACTATAGACTTTATTCTCAATAACTCAGTTTTAGAATAAAATTTGTTTTGCCAGTATTAGTTGGTAAAGAATCTCCATCTACGTTTTGAGGAGACAAATATGCCTACCTATATGTATGTCCAATAGCATCATTGAAAAATGGGGAAAAATAGTTTGAATTTTGGTGAAGAACATAACTTCTGATAATTTGTGTGAAGGAGACTGTGGTGAAAAATGTCAGTGAAGATCAGGATATCACGCAGATGTGGGAAGAGGGTTAGGATGGGGCCAGAGGGAGTGAAGAGTGAGATTTTTAGGACCATAGAAACAAAGGGTGTGTTTCATGGAATACAAGGTCAGAGAATAGAATAGAAGGAAACATGGATGTAGATTTGAAGGAGATGGGCAGATGAGTTGGATGAGTTCAGAAGGACTGAAAGGAGAAAGAAGAGGCTGGATGAGCAAAGGGAAAAACTGCAGCTGGGACAGAAATACAAGAGGAAAGACTTGGAGATATAAATATTGATGGAAAATGGAAAGCTGAAAGTATTATATATTTATCTTTTCTATGGGAAGAAAATTTCCAGGTTATAGGTGGGAAGGAAGTAGAAGCAAGGAGGAGCAGTGAAGGAAAAGTTGGTAAAACAAACTTAGGATTTTGGAAGTTCTTTTTACTTAAGTGGGAGAAAGAGGAGAGCTGGCTTAGCTGGGATTGTGGCAACACTCACAGGGAAGATGAACTTGCAATTGAGGGCACCAGCCAGATCTTGAGATTTCCAGCCCAGATGATCCATAGGACAAGAAGAGGAGCAGAGGAAATGAGTGTTGGTTTATTGGGAACATGCAGGTTTATTGGGAACATGCCAGGTGTTTGGTTATCAGTGTGTCAGTGAATATAGATAGTGTTTCTTAAGTCACTGTTTAGAAAGTTGTTGCTCTGAAAAAGCCTCAACCATGTTGTCCTCTTACAAAAGTTATTCCTGTCCTAACATGCTGTAAGTTGGCAGGAGAAGGTGTGACTGTTCCTGCACTGTCTGGAATTTGGACAGTTTTTGGCTGTAACCTCTCAAGTAAAGGTAACAATAACAAGAAGTCATTGCCTTATTGTTTCTTTTTTCAACTATAAATTACAGACTTTGGGTTGTACTGTCAGGAATTTAGAGCTGGAAGCAAGTTTCTGCCACCTTGTTCCATTTATGTTTTAAATCTTACTTGATGAGTAATAGAAAGAACAGGCATTCGAAGTGAAGCAGGATTGAGGGAGAGAGATTTTTAGAATTTTCAGCAGGACTGTACTGGGGCATGAAGAAATGCAGGTTAATAGAGTTCAAGGAGTTGTGCTCAGAACCTTGCTATTGCATAAATCAACAAAATGAAGAAAATTATTGTTGGGATTTCTCTGGTCTAGTCTACTGCTGAAGTCCAAACTACCTGTGTTTATCATAGAGCTGGAGTTGCTTATGATTGGTCTGTGGCAGTAACATACAAGTTTGTGAGAACTGAGGAATTGCTTGAGACCTGTGAGGGTTTAAAAGCTGCACAAATGTAAGACTAGACATTAAAAACTGTATACTAACTCTAATTTGAACACAAAATTGCTGTGATACTTCTGACAAAGCACTCCAAGTCTATTCTCCCCAATTTCCACACCTGTAAAACTCTGATGCTCCTTGTTTCACATAAATGTAACAAATGTAAGCTGTTGCTGTTATTATTTCAGTATTTTGAAGATGTAAAGTGATAAATTATTAGTCTTAACATCTGATACTGCTTGCCTGACAGAAAATCAGAGCTGTGGATGTCCCATCCCTGGAAGTGTCCAAGACCAGGCTGGATGGATCTCCGAGCAATCGGGTCTAGTGAATGTCATCCCTTCCCATGGTAGAGGTTGGAACTAGGTGATCTTTAACTTGAGGCTTTCTCTAATTCTATAAATATCAGCTGCATATCAGCAGATTGAGAAAGACTGTAGCTTTGAGTCCTTGTCAGTGCTCAGTTGAGGGCAGGGATCTGTGTGGGTGCTAAGTTTGGGGGCAGCGTGAGAAAGCAGAGCACCCAGAGCTCCTCAGATGGTTTCTAGAAGTGCAGATGTTGGGGGTTTTACCTTTTTGCCTTCCTGTTTCTCCCCCAGAGGAAACACATTCTGCTGATTTTCCTTCCCAGTAATGATGCATTTCTGTGCGTTTTGCGTGAAGTTGCAAATGAAAGTGAGGTTTGTTGTTTTTTGGGTTTTTTTTTTTTGTCAGAGGTCTGGCTTTCACACTCCCTCCCTCTCCAAGTCCAGGCCTGCAGTCTGTCCGCTGCGTATCTGATTCATTTTAGTTCCTCCAGGGATGTGTTTGTATAACCTTTTAATACCAGGGACCTGGGTGACCTTGGCATAACACCATGAATCATATATGGGAAATGTAAAGTTAGCAAAAAGAAATGAAGTAAGCCTAGTTACGGTCAGAAAAGCAATTGTACAAATCTCATCTTAGGCAGCAGATAGACTTCCTGTGTATGTGTTGAGTTGTCTCTGCTGACTTTCCTGACAAAAAATGAACCCACAGGGATCTTAATTGGCTCTCAAAACCCAAGCTGATTTTGCAGGCTGATAATTAGTGTGTTTCTGTGAGCGTATTTATATACATGTTGAAAACAGACTGTATCTAATTTAGATCCTATTGAGAGACACAAGGCAGGGACATCCACAGTGTGATTTCTGTTATATTTATTTGTACAGATTTCTAAAACTCATTAAGAGTGCATTTTGCACTCTGGACTCGTGACACATAAATCTACATGTGTATCACTAATTTATTATTATTATTTTTTTATATGAAGACCTGCTCAGCACATCTTAAATCAGAGCTGCACACCTCTCAACAGTAAAATCAACAAGTCTGTAGCCATGTAAGTCTCTCCAGCCTGTGTCCATCTCCTCTTTGGAGTTCAGTTGCACTTTAAGCACAAGATCATGTGTGGCACATCCTGGATTGCAGGCACTCAAGAGTGAGTTATTCCCGAAACAATTTTTTGAAAATTGCTTTTCCTGAGAAGACTCTTCTTTTTCTTTCTTCCCCCTTGCCCTCCAGCTGATGAAACTTTATTAGCAACTGTGCTGGAGGTGTCTCAGAAAATTGCCTGAGCTGGAGTTATTTCTCTAGGTAATAAAGATATTTTATATAATATTATATCATTAATTCAGTATGATGTGACCTCACTGTAGGTGAAACTCTAAAAAGTACTTGGCTCAGTCTTTTTTGGAGTGGAGGGCCTGATTGTTGCTGGAAATATGAAAGAATCACATATTTGGGACTCACACTTCTAAAGCACCTTGAAAAATCCTGCAATGCAATATGAAATTCAAATACACCTTCCCTAACTGACTTAACTAATTGTGTTTTATGATTTATTCTAGTTAAGCAAACTATGGTCATGATTCCAAAGATCCTTGCTGGCTTTTTGGTGGAATGCTTTAGAGAAAACAGATATAAAATAGCAGAAAATACTATTGGTTGTCATATTTTTCCCCCTGCCTTTGCCTCTTTCCAGGTGAGAAGTTCATTTTCTTTGACAAGGCTGTGTAGAACATTTCCTGCATGTCACATCCAATATTCAGTTGAATTTAAATGATTAACAAGTTGTTATTTTAATATGTCAACAGATTTTTTTAAAATTAGAAAGCAAATAAAGGCATCAACATCCACAGAATCCTTAAAAAGCTGCTTATACTTTTCCTCCTTTCTCCAAAAAGACATGCAAGAGGAAGAAAAGATCTAGAAGCAATTGCACTTGATTTTGACTGGAGAACATTTTTTTCAACCAACCGATTAATGCTCTGAAGTTATCAATAATTAATTGTTGCTTTGATTAGTGACAAAACAAGCCCATGGGTCCACCTCTGGTTCAGATGCATTTGAGAACCTTTTTCTTCTGACGTTGCCTGTTGCAGTCTCCCCCTTCTCTGAAATGTCTTTTTTTCATGTTTTGTTTTGTTTTGTTTTGTGTCGTTACGGTGCAGTTCCGGTCACAGCCAGCAGGGGCGCTGGTGGCTCCTGGCCAGGCGGGGCAGGTGTAATGATTCCCCCAGGCCTGCAGGGGGCGCTGTGGCTCAGCCGCGTCTCCCTCACGCGGCAATGGCGGGCGGGCTGGGTGGCGAAGTGGGCTGCAGCTGGAACCCCGGCATGGCAGCTGGGATGGCACAGGGAGGCACCTCCCTGCAGTGACAAACAAAATGGAGCAGAAAAGTCCACAGCCCTAGCAGGAGCCACGAGGGTCGGGTGGACACACAGCCCAAGGCAGTGGCAGCCGGCTCCTCCTTAGCAGCTACCACGTGCAGCCGGGAGATGTTCCCCCTGGCAAAGGGGAAGGGGTCAGCATCCCGGGTTTTCCACTGAGGCACCCCAATAGACAGTGAGGGGCTTTTCCAGTCAGATTGGGTGTTAATAATAAGGTCCCAGTTCAGCAGCTGCTCTAAGGAGCAAAGCTCCACTCACGGTAAGAGGGGACAGCAGGAGACAGAGCCCTGCTGTGGTGGTGGATTCTCCCCACAGCTATTGCAGCCTGTCTCCTGTCCGATGCCAATAGTGAGAGAGGGAGAGGAGCTGAGCCCTCACCACCTGGCCAAAATCTCGTCGTATTTTTGCCCTTCTGCCCTGGCGTAGGGCAAGTTTGGAAGGAGACTGCTGAATGGGGTCCCCCCCGGAAAAGTAAATGCAAACGGCACCTTCCCCAGCTGGTCCAGGAAAAAATCTCCTTAGAGAAAAAGGGGAAGAAACTATTTATTTAACAAACAAAGTACCCACAAGCATAAGAAATGAATAATATGAAACAATAAAACCTCTCACTGCTCTGAAGAGAGATGGCAAATTGAGAAGGTCCCTGCCATGGGTGTAGCTCGGCTCGCTCAGTCTCTTATCGGTTCCTCCAGTGCTGGAAAATGCAGCTGCAGGTGCAAGCTCCCGGTGTTCCCCTGGGTTTTCAGTCCAGAGCAGGTTTAAATAGTCCCAAGAAAAAGGAAAAAAAAACAGTCCAGGGAACTTCTCTGCCTCAGCTAGCTAAACTAACTAAAAGCAAATGAGATCTCTGTCCTGCTGTCTGTCCATGCTGAAGACAACACAGTCCAGGAGCTGATTGTGTAGGAGTGAGTGCAGTTTCTGCACACAAACTGTGTGCTTCTTATTTCCCCACTTCTCTCTCAGAACCAGTCTTAAAGGTATAGGACATAATATCCAACATAAACAGAACAGACAAGCATCATAAAGTGACCCTAAGACACCTTCCCTAGTGAAAACCCCCCAGGTAAGAGTGTAGCCAGCTGCACCTTTCCCCACCTTGGCCATTTCTTTTCTCTCTTAAGGACTAGTTGTTATTGTCTCACTAACAGATGGGACAAGATTCTGTGACAGAAAGAAACAAAAGGAAAAAACCTAACCCCCAACAAAAGGTTTTCCAAGTTTCAGTCAAAAGTCTTAGGCCTTGGTTATCCAAAGTGCTTAAGTGTTTTAAGTCGTTTATTTTAAAGATGGTTATTCATTGGCTTTTAAACATGGACTGAACAGAATAAGAGTTCAGTTTTCTTAGTTAAGAAGAGCAGGCAGTAGCTTCCCTGAGCTCTGTCTGCTGATTTATTTTGGAAAGCAGAATGGTAAGTGAGTGTCTTGCCCACTGCTGGGAATCCAGACGTTTTGGGGAACAGAGTGCAGGTTTTTGTGTCTGATGAATAAAATGAGGACACACTTTTATGGCTCAGAGATGAAACTGTTAAAATGAAAAATCTGAGTGCAAAGGTAAAGATGTAACTGTTGTTAATTGTATTTACAAAGTAGAACTTGTTCTGTCCTCTATAATCTACATAGTATTTAAAACAGAGCCAACTCTTTTTTTGCCAAACTTTTGTGGCTTCCAGGCACCTCAAGATGTTCCCTTGAGATATACACAGAGACAGGTGATTACTGAAGTTCACCATAGGTACAAAACCAGGAGAAGGAACTGCTGTGCTGTGTCAGGTGATGTGAGGGGACATCATTGGTAATTAGCCAAAAGTACTTTATTACTCTCTTTTTTTTTTTTTTTCTGTCTCAGAGAAGAAAATGTTGCAGTTTTTTTTCTGCATGCATTTCTTTTGCCATGGAGATATATCTAAATCTGGTTTCTTTGTACATATCTATATTGCCTTATTTGTTTTTTCACTTCATTTATGCACACTTCTGTAGCCAGAAATCATTTTAAAAGATGCCTCTTGAAGAAACAGTTTCAAAACATTTGATGTGTGTGAGACTTTGATTTGATGCAGTGAAGCATGAAATGTTGAGATCTCTACCTGTTTGTTGGCACAATTTTGTCAGCACAGCCCTGCTGCTTCTCCTTCATGTGGTATCAACTCTTTCTCATTATCTCAGAGGCAGCAGCAGGAAAAGGGCCCTGCTCCTGCATTCCCACAGGTCCCTGCCCTCCTTCTGGAGGTGACTGTGCTGGGAGTGGGTGGCAACAGGGAATGGATGCTCTACAGAGCTGGCTCTCATTTCATTGATAGTTTTCTCTTATATGAATGATGGGAAGAGGCAATCTTTCCTTTGAATGAAGTTCAGATTTTTCAACTATCCCTTAATTTTATGTAATACCTTAATTTTATGCTATATGATTGCCTCCATGGCAATAAAATCATTTCCTGCTCTGTTGCACTGTATTCATATCCATTTATTCTCCTTTGGAAGTCAGTGTGTTTCCATCTCTAACTGTCCCTCATTATCCAGACCCTGCTGCAGGAGGAACCTCGTGTTTCTGAGGAATATTTGAAGCCAGTTGGCAACTAAGGCACCCCAACACAGTTAGCAGAGAGAGCTGTGGCCTCATTTAGGCACGAGTGTGAGAGCCTGTGTGTAACTGGAAACATTTGTTTTCCTGCTGTTTGTGAAATCATTGCCAAGAGAGGAGCGTCAAACAATGCTGTAATGTCTTTTGATGTTTCTCCCTTGGTCCTGAATCAGGCTCTGATGTTAATTAGTTTGGTGGGATGGGTTTGGGTTTATTTTTAATCTTTTAATGATTGGAGTATACATAAAATAATTTTCTTTGCCTACACCAAAATATTGCAGGCTGGTGAGATGCTTCTTGAGGTTTTTGAGAGATTGTGTGAAATCCAGGGTTTTACACAGAAACTCAGTCAATCACAGACACAAGAATCAGTACAAATTTTTTAGCACCTTTTTAGGGTCTGCAGTTGCAACCAAATGTTGATGGGAGCTGAAAAGTTCTTTCTAGAGAGCCAGGAGCCACCCAAGGCAAAAGGTTAAGAGGTGGCACAGGGTTTGTAAAGCCCTACCTGCAAATGCCTGTGTTCAGTGGTTTATTCTGAATCTTTCTGTATTTCTTTCTTGATGCAAATTTTTCCCCATCCTTGGAGCACTCTTTGTTTTCACAGAGTTTTAGACTTTGTGTAGCCTTATGAGGAGTATTTGTGTTCAGTAGAATTTCTCTAAATAAGCTACTATAGAGAATGACCTTTAAGCAAAGAAGAATGGTCATTCCAGAGGATTGGACAGTAATAACTTGAATAAAATGAGAAAAAAAAACTCCTTTATGATAGCTTAATGATATACATTTATTTTATGACTACACAAAATAAAATTATATTCATTGTACTTCTGGACTATCACCATCTGTATTTTCATATAGAAAATACCAAATAATTTAAAATGTTGCACCTATTTAATATCTGTTGTTATATTAGCATTTTGCAGCTAGTCAGATCTTTTAAATAGTGTTTGTTCTTAGTTATGCTGATGATTGTATATTATAATTCAATATCCAGAGGCCACAATAATTTTGTAGAGTAAGTGTTAAGGGATGGTAATTTTATTGGTGTAAAAGCATATCATGCTAAGTGCTTCTGGGTTTTCTTACATTTTTACCTTGGGTTTGTAATGGTGTTGATGAAATTAATGTTCCAACAGTGAAGAGCAATAAGGGATTCATCTAAGCTAACCAAACTGGTTTTTTACTTACTGTGAGGTTGGAACAGGTTGGCCAGGGAACTGCTGGATGCTCCATCCCTGGAAGTGCTCAAGGGCAGGTTGGATGGGCCTTGGAGCAACCTGCTCTGAGGAAGGTGTACCTGGCCATGGCAGGGGGTTTGGAACTAAATGGTCCTTTAGGTCCCTTCCAACTCAGACTGTAATTCTATTATTTCCTTTATGGTCTTTTGCACTTTTATAGTCAGTTGCAAGTTTAAGGGCAAAAATAATTTTATTTAGGCATTTCCTTTAATGAAAAAAAGAATTGGAGCTTGAACACCCCTGACTATCAGTGGTGTGTGCAGTGATTAGCTTCAAGACAAGTGTCTGTGTGGGACCCCAATTCACTGAGGTTCATTGTCAGGCACTTAAAATATTCATGGTCATGACACAAGTCTGATTTCCCCTCCTCTTAAACAAGAAAGAGGAAAAGAAGACACTGGAATATTCTAAAGAGAAGTTTCTTTAGGCCCTTGTCTCACATGATTATGCCACTGCTTCTCACCTCCAGAGAGACAAAGACCCTAAACATTTTGTAGAAATCTTTCCTCAAAGTGAGTAAATTTCCCCAAAGTGAAGAGTATTTTTTGGATGTAGCAAAATTATCGATTTTATTTCTGAGTCAGTCTATGAAGGTAAATCATTAACATCATTAATCAGTTTAATATTTCAAGATCAAGTGTCTAGATGTTCCTTTTGGCAGGGACAACATTTTGCCTTCACTGGGAGATGATGAATGTTGAGTGTTGCCCTTTTTAAAGCCTTCAGAAGCTTTTGCCTGTGTAATGTTGTTCTGAGACTGGAAGAGAAGTGCCCTAAGTATAGCTAATTATTTACTTCCCTCATCAAAGGTAAGCAATACTTCTCCTTGGGGTGAGTATGTGACTCACCACACTTATCTGTATCTGCTACCTTTCCACCTTTAAATATTTTAAGTAGAGATAGTGGAATGTGAACTCGCTTCTGGAGCTATCAGCCAGAATGTCAGTTTGCTGGGAAAAGAAATAAAATATACCTTAAAAGAAGGCACAGCTGATTCTGAAATTACTGTCTTTGCTGACAAGGTAGAGTGGCACACAAATGCAGCCTGCCTTAGTGAAACTGAAGTCCTACATGCTTTTTAGAATTATTATAGGTGATCTAGGTAGAGCTGTCTGTACTTAAAGCTGTCCAGCTCTTTGTCAAATGGATCAGTTATAGGAATCTTTATAATGATGATTCTTTGACCATTGGGACCATTGTCTGCTTCAACCTTTCTTCACGTCAACAAAAACCACTTTTGTTTTTCTCAAGAAAAACTAACAGGAGATTATCTCTTACCACAGTTGTTGGTTTTGCCCATACCAATATTCTTGAGTTTTTTTATTGTGGTTTGGTTTAGAAACTCTCTCACCCCTTGCACAGTAGAGGAGAGGCTTCAAACTTTTGTTATGTGTGTACCTTTTCTTACCTTTTTGAAAGTTCTGTCCAGATTTGGGCAGATTTTACTTCTAATAAACTTTCTTTTCTATGCATGACAGAGTCTGGCAGCTAAATTAAACAATTGTCATTGGGTGTGATCCATTTTGGCGTGGCTGACACTTTGGTGTTCTCACCCCTCTCACTCTGAAAGTTGAGAGTGGGGCTCCTAGAGGTGTAGGGGGAGCTTGGAGAGTGACAGCATCCCTGTAGCTGGGTATCAGGTGGCTGAACAAATTGGAGACAACTGATGTAGAAGTCAAAACTGGGAAAATCAAGCAGATGGATCTTGTAAGGGGCACTTTTAAATGTCACAGAGGATCTAGATTACTCTGCACATTTATGAAATCAAAACAGAGCTGTGAAACCCAAAGGCATGGTATAATCTTCATTTTCCTCTGCTGAGTGGCCCACCTAACAGACTGCTACTGCTTTATTAGTTCCAGTGGTAGATGTCTGTACTGATATTTCACCTAAAAACCTGTATTATTCCATATGGTGAAAGGGGTTTTCGACTATGCTTCCTTTTCTAAAATGTCACATGGGAAAAATTCCCATAAATAATGTTTTCACCCAAACAATGTTCATGGTAGGAATGGTTTTCCATTCTCATCATGTAAAACAAGTTGGGTAATTCTGGAAAATATTGACCTAGCTCTTTCATGTTAAAAAAAAAAGGGAGAACCACAGAAATGAACAATACAGTTAATTCCACATGGATCTCCTTTTGTGTTTTTATATATGAAATAGCATTATGGGCAATAGTAAATAGGCTTTTAATGTGCCAGGAATTTAGCCTCAGGTATTTGGCTGCCCTCCCACAGTCCTGCTTCTACTGCTCTGTCAAACCATACAAGGATAACCCAATCCCTGTTTGCTGTGTGTGGATGATAGCAGACACTTCAGGGTGACATGTTCAGGCACTAGGGAAGGTTGGGCATATTCCCTGGAGGAGCTCTAGGATGTGCTTATCAGTGGAATTTAAAGAATAGGCACTGTTACTGTGTTCAATCTTCCAGATTAATTTTCAGTAAAATATTAGCAAATAGTTTTTGTGCTCAAAAAATTAATCAAGAATAGTTTTTAAAATTGCTTGACCTTGGCTAGCCTGGATAGAAAAAAAATAGCTTTTTGAAGATGCTGTTGTAGTAAAAAAAAAAAAAAAATCAGCTTTTTCTATGAATAATCAGTGTTTCTGACTGATTCAAAAGAAATTAGTGTTTTCTTTGGTAACCAGTTGGGGTTTCTACGAGAGACACCTGGTCATGGGAGGACGTACTTTGGTTTGGAAATGCCCTTGTACTTGCAGAACATGTTTCCACCTAAGTTTATGGCATCCAGGCAGAGCCCCAGGGAGACACCATATGACCATTTCTGAGTCTTTAACTTGCTTTTCTGACCCAAAAGTTTTCAGCCTAAAGTTTTCCCAGAAAATGAAGGGTTGCAAAACCTTTGTTCATTCCAATTCACTGTCAAGCTGCAGTGCTAATTGAGGCAGATCTTTCCTAGAACCACTTTTGTGTGTGACTCTCTTGACTTAATGGAAAATACTCTCTCTTTCTTCTTTCTGACTTTTTCTATTACCTTCTTCCTCCTCTGTCTCTCCCACTTTCCTTATTCCTTCCTCTGTGGTCTGGCTCCAGCTCCAGGTGCTTTTCCTCTGTGCTAAAAACAATTAGTGCTGGTTTAGTTTTTAGCTGCAGTTCCTGGGTAAGGAAGCTCTTTAACTTGGGCTTTAATTCCCTGGAGCAGGGTGGAGCCATCTGTAATGCTTGAGTGTTGATCACAGTGAGTTAGAGACAATTTCCAGAGTCTGGGATTCCCTGTTGGCCAGGAGGACTCAGTGATGGGATAATGAGTAAGATTCAATCACCCAAGTTTTAGGATTTTGAGGTTATATAAACTTGCTGATTCATATGATGAGAAAGCCACTGGCCACTGTTTAATTTCTGGGATCAGCCTCTGCTGCTGCAAATATTAACAGAGTGCCAGGAGAGAGGAGCTGCAGTGGTTTACAGCAGCAGCTCTAATGTCTTCATAAATGTGTATTGCTACAGTAATTCTCCCTTTGCTGGACTCATCAGTGAAGAATTTTGAAAGATAATGGAAGGGTACTGTGAATAATAATCCAAGCTCTCAAAAAAGATATTTCTAGTCTGTTTCATAGAACTGACTGTGAGCACTCCAGCTGAGCTTGATGCATAAAAACACAGTATGTGTGATATGTAAATAATACTAAATAATAATACTATGTGTATTTATAAATCTCATTAAAATGGTTGCTGCTGTAGAAGAGGTTTTGTCTTCCAAAAGAAAAATCCCATGCATGATGCAGTTTCCTATTAGCAGAATAAAAATTGTAGAGATTAACAGCTACTTTTCTACTTTAGACGTTTATAAATGCCACCTGAATTATATTCCATCATCAGTTATAAATGGTATTTGAATGGCTTACTTCTGAATTAATTGTCAGATTTTTAGAGCACATTGTTATTTCAGACTCGTTTGGAGAGATTTTTCAAAAGCAGAGTGGGTATTTTAAGAGTGTTAGAAAACAGGGTTTGGAAATCTGATCAGGTCTTCAATTCTATGGTTCTCTCTAAATATTTTACAGCTGTTTGTAGCGTCTTCTAACTGATTTTCATTAGTTTTATTGCTCCAGTCTATTCCTGCCAAGTTTGCTGCAGACTCTGGTGCTGGTGGGGTGGTTTGCAGGCAGAGATTCTGTGCAAGGGCCTTGTGTCAGTCCAGTTCCTGCCTCTGGTTCCTGGTGGGACCAACTCCTCATTAAACTCCCCTAGGAACACTGCTGAATGAACTGCATGTACATTGCCCTGCAAATAATACATTGTAATTAATGTAAAATGACTCACAGAGAATAATTTTCTTTGATAATCATACCATTATTTAACAATAATTCCTGTGGGTTCACTTTTAAGTAACTTCTTGTGAGGGGTGTATGTGCCCACAGGTACTGTTGAAAAGCTAGTTGGGTAATTAAACATTTTTGCTGTAATTGTTACCTCTTACAGCTGCTTCACTGAAATTAATAAGAAAAAACCTGGAGGAAAGAAACAGCAGGAAGTGCGCAATTGAAAAAAGTCTGACTTCATTTAAAAGAAAATACAAACAGGAAGTTAAAGGAACTATCTCTGATACAACTTGGGTGTGTCAGGTTTCATTTCAGCAATGTGAATGGTAACATCAGCTGCATTATGATAATTTAGCATCCATTAGTATGCAGTAATGAACAGAAATTTAGAAGGCATTTTGATTTAATTCCAGGCTTGCCAACTTGTAATTAAAAAAATGAGTGAGAAATCATCCTTCATTTTGATAAATTCAGTACAGTTTTGCAGTGATTATTGTAAAGGTGATGGGACTTTTTTTCCTTTTATCTCTGCCCTTCTCCAGTCAGTTTTCTGTCTCATTGGCACAGATGGGGAAGGCAGGGATGTGCCTTGTTTCTGTCAGCCTGGCCGAGCTGGTCTGTGGATACAGAACTGAGAGGAAGGAAATGGACACTTCATTATGAAATCCCAGCAATTTGTAGACAAATGTAGCCTGGTGCTTGAGAGAGCTCTTGGAGCTCCCTGAATTTCTGCAGAGGGAGCATTTCCTTGTCAATGGTTGGCATTTTTGGCAGGCAGAGGACCAGGGATGCTCAGCCAGCAGAGCCCTGCAGTTATGCACAGCTGTGGCCAAACAGGCTCTGGTCCATCCTAGGACTGCACTGATGTAAGGAAATAAAATATCAGGGACTGTGCAACTCTGCATTATGTGCAAGGATTGGGAGGATTTTTTGTATGAGCAGAGTGGATGAAAAAGCAATGTTAACTGGGAGATTCATTTCCACCCTCTCAACCCCCCTGAAGTTTTTGTCTGTGGATGTTTGCACTCTCAGAGGGGCCAAAAGCTGTCACATTGGCTAATAAATCTTCCAGGAATTTGGAAACCCTGTGAGTTATGGAGCACTCATGTTGGGCTGTGTGCAGGTATACCAGAAGTGAGTGTAAAACCTGCAGAGATTCTGAGTGCTGCTGCTAGAGACTCTGTGCTGCTGAGGGAGTCTCCAGCACAGACCCCATCACCCATCTGTGCAGATTATTGGGGTCTTTTGTGGCTTTTTTTGATTCACTTACCTTTGAATGCTGGCAGTTCTGAAGTGACAGTTTAAGAATGGAAGGTTTCTGAGCTTTTAAACTGTGTTCTCTGTTAATACAAATGTTGGTTTTGAAATATCAGCCTGTGAAAAAGAGATGTTAAGTGTGTTTGCAAAGGGGGGATTTGAATTGTGCATTAACTGAATTTTAACTTGCCATAAGCAGATGAAACGTCGTAGTTTAGTCAAAATCTGAGAGTCATAATCCCCAACTCTGTGCAGGGAGCAAGTTATTTCCACTTACATTTTAATTGTCTTCATTTTTGTGTTTAAGATGTTTAAGTACTGATTCATTGTCAGTACTGTTTGTGACCATTTTGATGGTGCTCATCATGAGAGGAGCTGAATTTCCTGGCACCGATTTCCCATAGAATAGTTATTGCATGCATGTGCTATTGGTACAAAAAGATTATATCTTTGCATCCCCAGAAAGAATCTAAAACTGATTTTTCCATCACTGCATCTTAAGTAAAATGAAATTCTCTGTTTCCTCCTGCTTATTCTGGCCTTCAGCCAAAGCATGGCTTTATGAATTCAGAAACTTGAAGAATGAATATAATTTTGAAAGCTAAATAATATGTGGGAGGAAATGTCAGTAGTTGTGAAGCTCTTGTTAGAAACGTAGCTACGTGAAATAGGATTTTTTTTTCCTTAAATTCCTTTGATAAAATCCTAAGCCTAGAGCCCAAGAGTTGTCTCTGTTCAAAGGGCAATTCGTGTTTCCTCTTGGTTAGAGGGCAGCTCTGAGTACTGATGGCCCTGTGAAGTAAGTTAGAGCAATTTAAATTTTAAATGTCTCAGTGCGGTTCCTGCAATTTGCAAATGCTTCGGGAAGTTCCAGATCAATAGAAAGCCGAGGTGGGTGTCTCCTTACAAGCCGCATCGCCCTTGGGCAACATCAGGCTCTGGGCACACCATTCCTGAGCTGCATCCTGCACTGGGCCATTGTCTGTCTTAAATGGTACGTCAGGAGGAGTAATCAGATAGTTATGTTAAATTGACCACGGTTTGAATCTTCCTCTGAACAGTGATTAGAGCCCGAGATAAAGCTGGTGGTTCAAAGTGACTCCCTAGCAAGTCACTTAAGCTTTCAGGATCAAACGCCGCTAAATTCCGGGAAGACCTTAGCATGAACACTGAAAGTATTTCCTGTTTCCACCTTGCAAGTGAGCAGTAACTCACCACGGGAGTTTGGTAGAAAAAGCGCAAAGTTTCTTTTAAATAATGGCACAATCGAGTATTTTATCTAATACATTGCAGTTCCCAGGTGATGAAAAGGGGGATTCTGTGACATTGGCAACAGCATGGGAATGTAACAAGCTGTTTATTCTGTTAGCTGACAAAATGTACAGCTCGGGTTATGGCAACAGCTTCTTTTTGCTTTGAAATTGCTTATGGTTTCCAAACTGCATGCCGTAAGGAGGAGAGACTTGTTCACTTAGGAAGCTCACAGCTATTTGGACACCTGTAAACTGAAGGGGAGTAAACCTCCCTCAACACTTCACAACAAAACTTAGCTGAAAGAAAAAAAATTCACCTCAGGAGCTCAGCATGGCTTCTTTTGGGCCTTTCTGTCTGACAGCTTCATAGCTGGCACATGAATGCAGCTTTCCAGACAGCAAAGTATTAATAGATCATAGTTGGTTTATATATGTAAAAGTTGTTTAAATTATGCAAATTAGCTGTTCAAACAGACCCTTTCAGGGGGAAAACCCAATTTCTGTGAATTATACTACAAGTAAATGCAGTCTGAAATGAGATACATTGCTTACTGTATCAAAGGGGCATGAACAAGTGTTAAAAAGGTGATAAGAAAACACTTTACTAGCATAGCTTACACCTCACAAGGCTTCCTAAGGAAATGAACTAAATATTTTTAACAAGAAGAGAAGGAAATAAGCAATGAAAATATTAAATAGCTTAGTAGAGCAATGATCTCTAAATCTTGGCAGATAAATAATCTGTAAGTAGATCATCGTAAAGCTCACAGCAGAGAGGGAAAAGCAACACAAAGGGAGAGCTGTAAATGCATATGGATCCAGAAAATGACAGAAAAAGAAAAATTGGTAAAGGTAACTGAATTTTTAGTATGGAGTTGTTAGAAAAGTGTAATTAAGGAAAAAAAAAAAGATGAGCAGAAATTAAAGATGGCCTGAACTACTGTAGTAATTAATATGATTCTGTGCTTTTTTTGTTGCTGGAAGTCTTCTCCTGTGGTGTTTCAGGCAGGATAAAGGAATGAGTTGAAGCTCAGTAGAAGAGAAGGTCATATGTTGACCAAATTTAATCCTGACCATAACTCAACTAAACCCTTATTTGCAACACCTCCCCCAGTGTTTTATAGTCTAGGTTGTACTCACAGATTTAGAGATTTGAATCTGTCCATCAGGACTGGTACTGTAGCATCTTGAAATGACAGGGTATGTTGAGAGAAATTCATTGAGGCTTTAGGTCAAGGTGCAGCTTTGTTGATTAAAGTACAGCTTGACTGGATGAATACTGATTCATGCAGACAAGTAGAGGTGCAATCTTTCACCCCTGCTGTTTGGAGCCACTGTTCATTTAAGTGGGAAAAAGTGGGAGATAAAAAAGGTAACTCAGGTAGAACATACATTATGTTACTTTGCAAAAACCACAGCTAGGTTGTTTTCCAGCAGACACTCATGGGCAAAAGAAAAGGGGGGGAAAGAAAAGAAGAAAGAGAAGGTGAGTTAAAAATCAAATAGACTTAATGAGAACCACAGTAATTTTCAGCCCTGATAATGTGATGCAAAAACAAGCAAGATGCAAAGCAGGCATCTTCACTTTGCATGGCAGTAAGATGGGGATGAACAGGATGTCCAGAAGGAAATAGTGCAGTACATCAATGAGGCAGCAGCTGCATTTGGCCAGCATGAAGAAGATGTAGGTGATGATAATCCACAGTTTAAAACTCCAGTACAGGAGTCTTCCACTGAAATTCTGTTTCCACCTTAACAGTTGGATGTGAAAGCTGGAAATCCACCAAAGGTACAGACAGACGTCTGAAAGCTTTTGAAATTAAATGCCTTGGGGAAATAGTAGGCATTAAATGGAATGAATTTATAACAAATACTGAGATTCATCGGGGAGTTGAACAAGACTTAATCTCCTAAATTATCCAGAAATGAAGATGGAAATATCTAGGATATGTGGTAAGAATGAAGCCAGATCTGATGCCAGACTGTCTGCCATGGCAGGAATGCCTTCAGGCCGACTGTAGAACATGAAACAGGGGCTGACCAAAGTAATTCCTCCATTGGAAATACTTAAGAGCCAGAAACATCACAGGTGGCTTCACAAAGTGGGGGGCAATCAAGGAGAAAGCCAGATGGACAACAATCAGCAGGGTCCCACATTTGTTTGAGAGAGCTCTTGGCAGCATAGGGAAAAAATGTGAGTTCAGTGGCACCAACTCTGATATTTCACATCTCAAAGGGGCTATAAACGCTTGGCAGACCTGCAGAATGATTTCAGGACTTTCATCAGCACCGCTGCAGTCCTGATGAGCAGAAGGGACAGATGTATTTTAACCCCAGAGTTCCAGCTCTCTCTGTCGCTTGCAACTGGCAGCTGCAGTGAGCTCTGTAATTTATGTAAACTCTGCACCACCCACAAGACTCCAAGATCAACACACAAAGTGGTTTCTGCCGGTATGAGGGAGAAAACCACCAGGTTGTCTTCCTGCATCCGGGTGGAGGAAGTCAGTGATTGTCTGCTTGCACTAATAAGAGGAGGCATGTCTGTGGGGCCTTTTCTCCAGGCAGAGTGTCTTGGCTTCTGACCCAGCCAGTGCACTGCTGTTCTTAATTAGCCGTGTCTTGACTGCATTAATATCCTGGCACGCAGCTATCTGGGATTCTGGAGTCAGGAGTGCAGTTCTTCAGTGTGACCCACTCTTTCTTGGTTGCTGGGACCATGTCACCTGCTCCGTGGCACCAGCAGCAGCCTCAGTGACCACACCTGGCTGTTCCCAAAGTCTTTTTGCTCATTTGGACCCAAGGAAGTTCTTTAACTGCTTAAAGACTCATGCTGCATGTCTGCTGCTGGATGTTCTGTGTCAAATAGTGCTTTGCTGTGTGAGCATCACTTTGCAGGTGCTGGTTAGAGGCTTCTGACTCACCTGTTTCTCTTTTCCTCCTCAATTTATAACTTAAACGTGGGTTAAGAATGCATCTTTTGAAGGGGCAAAAGGGCTTAATTGGTGTTCAGGCATGTACCCCCATAGCAGAGGAGTTGGAATGAGATGATCTTTAAGGTCCTTTCTGACCCAATCATTCTGCTATTCTTCCCATTACCAGGTAGTGAGTTAAAACCCACAGTGTGTTCCTTTATCAAAAGCATGGTTGGCATCCTGTGAACAGAGGCATCCTGAGCTGTTTGTTCTGCTCAAAAGGCTCCTGCCTGGCCATCAGCTGTGCCCTTGGCAGGGAGAAAGACCCCTTGGATCTCTCCCCAAGGCTGCCAGGTGTTCCCAAGCTTGCCTTAGTTGGTCTCAAAAGGGTTTGGCACCTGTGTTGTACCCGGTATGTGTTAGCTGTAAAAGGGCAGGGGGGCTGTGTCTCCCAAAGAGAGGGGTTTAAACCAGGATTTGGTTTTTTCACTCCCTGTTTGTTTGGAACATAAGCCTCAAGATGGGTCCGTAAAAGGCAAAACCACCTTGGTTTCCAATTTCAAGTACAAATGAGTGATATTTATTGTATCGTGGCTTTATTCTCTCTCTGAGTTGAATGACTTTTCCTTTAGCTTGCAGTTATTGTGACCAGTATCTACTTTATTGCTTAAAATGGTCTTCCAGAACCACAGTAGTAAAATAAGATCTTTCAAATAATGAAAACCAGAAATTTATTTTTTTTTCAGCCGCCGCGCTGGCAGTAATGTCGGAAAGTCATTGATTTCCTTTTGAAACTGTTTCTGAATTGTTTCCTTGATGTTGCCTACCTCTCTGCTGATTTCTTTCTTTAGAAGCAGCTGCTTTCACGTATCTGGTTTGTTCCAGGAATATTTCTTTTGCACTTTATCTGCATTTTGTCAGACAGGTCTGTGAAGTTTGGTCACAAGCCAGGAAGAGTCATGAAGACTTTTGTGGTAGAGTAGTGGCTGAAGTAACCAGGTGTGATGAGTACAGAAACTGGTATGACACAAGGTTATATAAAATGGATCATGCAGCTTTAGAAATACATCTTCTTCTCTGCAGCACAGTTTAACTTCTCCTTGTCACACACTGAAGTATGCAGCCTCGAGAATTGTTCAGAGCATGTCCTGTGGATGAATCCTAGGAAAACAGAAAGTAGGAGATGAAAAGCTATTACAAGGCAGGTCCTGATGGAGATGACCTGCTGTCAGTTTTTGTCATTTGAGGCTAAGCTGTCTCTCCAAAAAAATCTCATCCTATGCTGGTAATTTAATCAGTCAGAGCACTGGTAATATAAAGGTAAAGCTTATGTATGGAAAATAATGTGTTATGTGGTAGATCATTGTTGCAGTGTTCAAAAGCTTCTGAGGAGAATTGTGCTATTTTGGCAGGAGTTCAAAATTCTCTTTCCTACAAGGAACAGGTTCGGTGGTTTGTTTTTTCTCTAACATGTCATTTTGAGGTTACATGGTAACATCTGTCAGAGCTATGCTAACCTCTGTCATCCAGCTGTTATAATTGTGGTATTTTCCTTCCTTTTCCTTCTCTTTCCTCTCCTTTCTGCTTTCCCTTTCTCCCCCCTCAGAAAAAAAGAAAAAAAAAAGAAGGTTAAAAAACCCAACAATGAAAACCACCTCCTTTTATACTGAAACTTCAGGTGGAATGAAGTGGTTATAAAAGCATCTGTCAACACAAGAATGGTTTGCCAAGCCAAGTATTTGGGTTGGAAGTCATGCCTTCCCAACTGCTTGAAAACAGGAAGTATCTCTGTTAAGTGATGGATAGCTCTACTTTGCTGAGAGGAAGAAAAGGCTTTTTTTTTTTCTTTCTTTTTTTGCCTCTGGGCCAACAAATGAGTTCTGCAGTTGTTCCTTGTATGTAAAGAAAGACTCTTGTGGAAATGTATATATGGGTGCACACATCTGTGTGGATGTGTGTATATATATATATATATATATAATACCAATAATAATATATAATACACCAACGAAAAAAAAAGTTCAAAACTCAAAACCAGCAATACACTTTGTACATGACTGGTCCCTGTCAGAAGCCAGCCCAGGCACATCTTATCCTAGTGATTCCTGTAAAGCTCTCAAAATCTGTCAGAAACAGCCTGCAGGATTGCAACGGCTCCTGGGTGATTAATTGCCAAAAGAGTCTGGTTCCAGGTTCCATTACATGTAATTGTTATCTTTTTCTAAAGGGGTTCTTTCATTAAACCCCCTTCCTCCCCACCAAAAAAAAAAAAAAAGGAAAGGAAAAAAAGAGCTGACATTCCTGAGGTTTTGCACCTCTTAGACAGGAGCATGGAGGACTCTCTTATGTAAACATACACTGAAGAGGGTGTGTTATGTTGTTTATTAGCTGATGATAGATTTTTTTTTCTCCCCTTCACTTAATTTTAACTTTACTAAAAATCATTTTGTTAGAAATGGGGGAGAAAACGCTGCATGGAGTGGGCATCTTCCAGTGTCTTCTCCACATTAAAACCTCACTGTGAGACCCAACAAGTGGCAAAGGACTAGATTGCTCCTGCTCCTTGCTGAAATTGCAGGAAAACAGCTGAAACTTGGGACATCCTCTGTGCCATTGTGGTGAGACTGCTCAGACTGGACATGGAGAGAGGACAAAACCTTGTGTCTGACACCCTCTTTGCAAAGGAGGTTTGTGGCTTTAAAACATGTGGTTGAGTGTCCTGAAGGTACAGGCAGATTGTGAAGAATAAATTGCTTTTCTGAGGCCATATTGACAAAGCAGGAGGGATTGAGAGCCTGATTCCCTGGCAGTGCCTCAGTGTGTTTGAACACACGTAATTTGGAGCTGAATTTCTGTGGTGCCAAACTGGAATTGTATCAGCATGGTTGCTTGGGTTTGGACTGGTTTTACTGCATTGAAAATGGGCCGTGTTTCTGACAGGTTTAGACTTTTATAGATGGGGGCCCGGGCAAAGCTTGGCTCCCAATGAGCACTGCAGTGATTTGTGCCAGCCAGCCAGTTTAACTGCTTGAAATATCAGATGGGAAACAAAAAGCATGGAGATACTGGTTCTGCAGCTGTGAAGTATCTGCCTGCAGATGTTTCTGCCAAGAGAAGTGGTTCAAACTTGGTTTCTTGAGATATTTTAATCCTATCTGAACAAAACTACATCAAAACGTGCCCTGGTATTGTCTGCATGGGCCAAGGAGCACATTGTTCCTCACAGTTGTGTTTGCATGGTCTCACTGCAACAGAACAAGTCTCCTCAAGTCTCCTTTCTCCATGATTCCCCATGAACTGGCTCTATCAATCACATTCTGCCAGTGGCAGGATGGTGATGGGCAGTGGTCAGGGAACTGCTGTTAGTCTGATTAAAAAGATGAGAATATTTTGTGGCATCTGGCTTTGTGCAGGTTTGGAAAGCCAAGCCTGGCCTTCCTCAGAGACTTTTGAGGCTCGATATGCTTTCCCATCGACTCTGGAAAGTTTTGCTTTCTTGAAGCACTTCAAGCACTGCCTATTTGTAGTTACTGAAGTTATGCTCATATCTATTTTAAATCACCACCCTTAGTGGAAATGACTGGTTTGCTGTGAAACATGCAGAAGCAGGGCATGTTGTTCCAGCAGGTTCCACAGTGGTTTCAATTGATTCAAGGCAGTTCTTTCCCCAGGTTTGTAAGAAAAGATGAATTCACTATTTTCCTGCACACTGGCACACTGTAAGGTAAACTGTTGTGCTGTAATAGCTGAGAGACTGATCTGTAGGGCTGGCTGAAGGTGTTAGTTCCTGTGGGTAGCCAGCAAAGACAGCAGCTCCAGAGGGCACATGGAATTACACAGAGGAGTTTCCTGCTGTTGATGTGATGAACTGGAAACAGGTATGAATTAATGGTTGAAGGGAAAAGATTAACTGAAGATGTATACCTGGAGGATAAGCAGAGGGAGTAGCTGCTACACAGGCAAGGGCATCTGAGGGACAGAGCATGTTCTTATTTTGGAGATGGTTCACTCTCCGTATCGCTTCATCTTGCTTTGCACTGGGATCATCTCAGCTGTCTCCCAGATGGAGTTGGTTTGCTGTTTGCCAGTGTGTCAAAGCACATGTTTGCTCCCTGCCTTTAATTCCTGCTGAATGCCTGAGCAGAGGGTTCCTGCCTCGCTGCTGCCACTCAGTAGCTCGTTCCTGCTGAACACCTGCTGTCAAACTATCATGTCGTTTCTTGTCAACTTGCACAACGTTCCAGGTCTTGAGCAAGACTGACACCACGCCAGGGCTGTGCAGCCTCTTTTAAATCTGTGTGGAAAGCGAAGCCTTCACACAGGAGACAGCAGCATTTTCTGGGAGCTGGTTGCTAATAATATTTGCTAAAGTTCTGTTAGCAAATGCACTTTATGAAGTAGTGGATGCACTGTAGGTTATGGAACCAAAAGTGCTCCACCCTGAGAGGAATTGTAGATGTTGTGTAATGACAGCAGAGGGTAATCTGCACAGATCTTGGGAGACGTACAAGGGTGGTGACCAGCAAAAAAAGTCATCAAAGAGGGGAACTGGTTAGAGAGGTTGGCATGTGCTGACGGTGGTGACAGACGTTGGCACAGAAGGAAGAAGGTGGGGAGGTGGAAGAGTGTGAGGAAAGGGGCTCTTGGCAGGAACAAAGCAGTATCTCTTGACTCGGGAGCCTGTAGTTACAAGACTCCAGCCTTGTGACACACTGAATAAACGTGTCACCTGGAACAGAGGAATTCGGGGTTGCCTCCCCAAGCAGCTTGTGCCAGATGGAGTGGGAGTAAGAACCTTGTGGGAGAATAAAATTTAGCTCTCCACTGGACCATGGTTTTTAAGTCCTTAATAGTGATAATCCAGTGTGTCTTTTCCCTTCAGCACCTTCAGTTAATTCTGGTAATATACCTATGGTTGCAAAAAAAGCCTCCGCTAATCTCTCTAGCAAACAGGATGGATGAGCTTCCTGTACTTGAAACTTTCAAAGATCCTAAAATGCCAGGTGCTTCCTGATCTGTTGGGCTGGGAGCATGACCTGCTCTGGCACAGGGCAAGAATGAAAACATCAGGCACTGAGGTAAGCCTCAAAAGCGTAGGAGAAGCACCTTGACTGGAGCTGCCTTCACTCCTGCCAGACATAAATGATGGCACAAGAAGGCCTTAGCACTTCCCACACTTGCAATGCATCTGTCCTGACATGTGGGCAAAACCATGGAAAGCATCTCACAAACAGCTACTGCTTGCACAGGCTGCAGGAAGGCTGTGATGAGGTGGTGAGGCCCTGGCACAGGCTTCCCAGAGAAGCTGTGGATTCCCCATCCCTGGAAATGTTCCAAGCCAGGCTGGATGGGGCTTGGGGCAACCTGGTCTTGTGGAAGGTGCCCTCACCTATGGCAAGGGGGTTAGAACTGGATGATCTTTAAGGTCCCTTCCAACCCAGGCCATTCTCTCATTCTGTTTCTTTAAAATGAATAGAAATGTTCAAATACTGTGATGGTGAAAGTAAAAAAAGAAACCTGCAAAAAACCCCTGTATTACCCAATGAGGTTACAAGATATAGAGCATCTCCTGTATTGAGGAGTCCATGTAAGCAGGAGCCATGACCACAGTTCATAAATAGCAATTGTTAATCTAAATTGGAAGGATTTGGTTACAAAGGAACTATTCCCAGTCCTCTCATTTTTGTCCGTGGTCTAATCCCAAGGGACTCCAAAGGTAAAATTAAACTTTTAGTTGCATTTTTTAGGTTTTGCATTAAAAGCAACGTATTTGCTTGAAAGGAAACAAATTCACTCTAAAAATCTGTTCCTGCTTGTGGAGGTTGATTGCAGCAGAGAACATGCAGTAACATTGATTCCCCAGATGAGTTTCTCTACCTCCTGAACTGATTTGCTTTCTCTCAATTTGCCACTTATTGCTTGGGAGTTTTTAAGTTGTATTTTTTTTTTGCTAAAGTTAGGTTACCCTCTTGCACAGTTAATGTGTGAGTTTTTGTTATAAGATGTGATTAAGAATGTTTTTGATGAATTAAACATGGCTGCGGAGATATAACAGTAAGAAAATATATTTTTTTTCCTGTCCCATAGAGAGCTCATCAGCTGGTTATGCTTCTGCATTCTTTGACAATGTGATTTTTGAAAGGGCCAAGTATCCTTTGACAAAGCTAACTAAAGGTAGATGCTTAAAAAAAAAGGAAGTGGGCGGAAGAAAATTAGCAAAGCCCTAAGGTTAAGTCTGGTCCATTCTTAACAGGAACCACAAATATTTTCCAGGCTTTACCTATTAACGTTTTCTTTCCTGAAATAATTGTCCTCATAATTGCATACAAAATGACGTAGCTATCTTTTCCAATTATATATTTTAAAGAAATACTCTAATTTAATCACAAAAAGTGAGACTTTTCTTTTTGAAAGGGCAGCAGTTTCTCCTTAAAAAAACTCTGGTTTTGCTGTTGATGATACTGTGTATCACATGACCATTATCCCATTTGCCTAGCGTTCCCCAGAGGAGCATTGTATCTGTGTACAACTCATAACCTTTCAATGCATGAGCACTTAGACCCCTTTCATAACTTTTTTTCATAATTTTTTTGTTGTGGTAACAACAAAAAAAATCACATAAACCTGCAGAAGAATTGCTCAGTGGTACGAGTATTCTGGGTTCGAAGTATTCTGCGTTCTACCAAAACCCCAGTTACTTAATTTTGTGCCCTTCCTGGGTGACGTAAATTATGCAGCCCTCGCATCTTGACATCAGTGAGTTATGTAGC
Organism: Argya squamiceps; assembly: GCA_037834095.1. Lineage (NCBI taxonomy): Eukaryota > Metazoa > Chordata > Aves > Passeriformes > Leiothrichidae > Argya > Argya squamiceps. The sequence goes on from JBBMKD010000170.1 coordinate 4,998,479, forward strand.
TCTGCGCTCACATCAATTAATTTTGGCCCCATCAACTTCCCACCTCCTGTGTGCTCCTCGCCCCAAATCGGGTTTGCATCTCCCAGCCGCGAGCGCTTCATCTCCCGCTCCCGGCAGCCGCATCTGCCCGGGCCTGCAGCTTCAACTCTTCACCCTCCCCCTCCTGCCTCTGCTCCTGCTCAGCCACCGCCTGCTCCTGCTGAATCCCTCCTCCTCCTCCTCCTCCTGCTCCACAGCGTGGATCCATCCTCCTGCTCCTGCTGAATCCTTCCTCCTTCTCCCGCTCCACAGCATGGATCCATCCTCCTGCTCCTGCTGAATCCCTCCTCCTCCTCCTGCTCCACAGCGTGGATCCATCCTCATGCCTTGCCAATGGGTCACCACCTAATGGCAGTGCACCCAGCCCAGAGCAGTGAGGCTGGCCCAGAAGTGGCCTGGTTGTCATTATTGCTCTCCTCCCCGTTTTCAAAGTGCACGTTGCAAGATTGAAGCTCCATCTTCTGGAATGGCCTGTGAAAATCATGGTGTGCTTTGGAGCAGCCCCCTCCAAAGATCACACAACATCCCACTGAGAAAAGCAGTGGCTTTTAAGTCTGTACAAAAAATGGTGTTGAGGAGAAAGGTGGTGGCAGCACCCATCCAACTCAGCCCTGCTGGTTAGCATGACCTGGGCCTTGGGCTTGAAGTGCTGCAGGTGCCCAAATCCTGTGCCCTCAGCAGGCTTCCCTAAGCAACCCAGAAGAGTTCATTTCTCCCCTGTAAGCAAAAACATCACAAGGGATGTCTTGTTCCCTTACTGCCACCCTCTGCATGCAGCTTGGTTCTGAAGTCTAAATTATTTTGGCCAGAAAGGAAAAGCATCTCTGTGAGAAGTGTGCAGAGATCAAAAGCCTGGGAGGGCAGTGTGATGTCCTGCAAACAAGGCCTTGACTTGCTGTTGCATTCTGAGCAGCCAGCAGCAGAGCAGCTCTGCAGCCCACCCATGGCCCCTCACCAGGCCTTTCTCCTCCAGGAACACCAGATGGGTCAAGGCAGGCCCCTTCCTCACCCTCTCCTCCTGATTTTAGCTCTTCTGGAGCATGGAGAGAAGATTGGTGACTTACCAAGGCGCCAAGGTGATGACAGCAGAGCCAGGAGCAGGCAGGCTGTGCCCAGGGTCTTCCAGGGTCACCACGTCACGAGGGCTGGTGGAGACCAGCTCTCCGTTCAATCTGCTTTTGTCTCCAGGGGCAGGAGGGAGTCTGACTCTCATCTCAGGCTGAGCTTATAGAATATTTTCTCTCCTTTTTGTCTGTGTTGATACAGCTAGCGTGCACTGCTGCAACTGACTTGTGCTTTTTTTGTAAAGTTCCCAGCACATCTGGTCACCTTGGATAAGGTCCCTGGGCCTGATTGTAGAAAAAAAGTAATGATAGCATGCTTAAAACTTGGTCCTTCAACTACCACCACCTGTAAAACACAAAACACTGGAGACAAACTGGAGGAAACACAGATTTTAGTTACTGACTAGAAAAAAGTATGTTTGCTATGTTGTATCTACAGTTGTGCTTTTTGTGTCTTGGAGCTGAGAGCCCAGGCACTGGAGCACTTGCTCCCAGCTGATTGGCATTGAGCATTTTCCCTGTCCCACCTTCAGCACAGCCCTGGTCATTTACCAGTGGAAAGCTAAGGTGGCTCTAGAAAATGTTCTAATTGTCTAGGTGTCCTGATAAAGCCTGCCTTGGTTTGAAAGAGGCATCACCATACTCATGTGAACACTTCTTGTTTCTGCTAAATAATAGAATTAGCTATGGGCATTTCCTTAAGAGCACGCAGAACACAATTGCAGTCTAATTCCTCTCCCTCCAAGCCTAGTCTTGAAACATGCAAATTTCTCTTTCAAGTATTTTGGCAAAAAATGGCAACATCCTGACACACGCACGTGATTTAGACACTGAATTATATACGCTGGTCGAGATCTCATCAGCGAGCTGAGTTCTTGGGTGGGTTCATCAGGAGTGCTGTGGAAAACAGCAATCTGCTGAGGAAATATCAGTGGGCAGCTGGTTTCTTTGCTCTCTTTTGCAGAGATCCAGCCCTGGCTGCTGCAGGGACAGGGTGCTGGGCTGGGTATGGACCTGTGATCTTCCCAGACTTGCTCTATCCTTGCACAGCTCCGTGCAGCACCACAGGGCCTTTCACCTCAGTGTGCTTTCTGCTGAGCGTTTTCATGTTCTATTTTAAAAATAACAAGACAGCTCTTAACATTCAGGATACATTTTTCCACTTTGAAGCACCACAACAGTCTTTTTAAAGAAACTCTAGGAAGGGTGTTAACTTGATCAATGCTGTGCAGGAAGGAAAGCTCTTTCCTACTATTTTTTCAGCATGACTTTCACTGACATGATCAGGCTGGGAAAAGTCTTACTGGCTGACAGCCCAGGACAGCCATGCAATATCTCTAGTCATCTGGAACTCAAACTAGTCTACCCAAGGGAGAACCATAACATAAAAACAATTTAGGTTACATGCTGAATCTTATAAACATTGTTCAATTTAAAAAAAATTAGTTTAAATACTATTTATGTGCATTCGCTGTGCATGGGATTATTGTATTTTGCTTTTCTTTTTTCCAACTGTCAAGCAAGAAAGACTGGGAGGGTTTTTACTTTTTTTTTTACTGTAGATGGTTTTCAGAAATCTTGGAGATTTTTTATAAACACAGGGAAATGAGCTTCCTCCCTTCTCATAAATTTAAGAGCTTGGCTTCTCCTCTATATCAGATATAATTGTTTTATATATAGATAAAGTTTACTTTTTGACCCTGTCCAGAAAGATGTTTGAAGAGAGCTTCCAGAGGCCCAGTGGTCCCCCTCCTGCACACGCAGGGCTTTTACCAGACCAGATCTCCCAGATCAGGGAGAGCTTGGCTTCCTCTGCTGAGCCATAAAACCCCCAAGGGCAGAATTTCCACAGCCTCTCCAATAACCTGCCCTGAGGCTGTGCTTCTCTTCTAGAAATTTTTTCCTCCCATCTGGTCTGAACCCTCCATGCAGCCCTTTGTGGGCATTGTCTTGGGGCAATCTTACATTGTTTGTCTCTGTTTGTTCTGCCACCCTCCCAAGTCCAGTATAATCTGATAACCCTGAACACATGAAGTACAAAGCCAAACGTGTATGAAGCTGACCATCACTGGCCTCTCTCTGTTGTTACCTTATTTTTCATAAAAAACTCTCTGAGAGTAACCTGCTCATCTGTGAGTGTGTGCAGCTCTAATACTGTGGGATAAAGCAACATGGATCCACAGTGTAAGATTCACTTCAACAAAACCCTTCTTTTCTCTGCCCGTTGTCTTGGTGGAAGATCTGAACTTGGGATGCATCCATTGCCACCTGTCCTTCTGCCAAGTCCTAACATTCCAGCACACCTTGCAACAAGCCTAGAAGTATTATTTTAGGGAAATGACTATGGTTCCTTTATGATTCCTTTTTTTCCATAAACTGCTACTTCACAAGCTGAGTAGCTTTTCTGTCTTTTCTTGTGCAGGTTCTTCATTCACTGAAATCGTTGGTTATTTGGCGGCGGTGTTGTTTTTAAGTCGTGTTTTTTGACTTTCCTGATGTGCTGTAACTTTTGCTGTGATGCTTTCATTGCAGGCCTTGCTGAGGCCGGGGCGAATAGACAGAATTATCTACGTGCCACTGCCAGATGCAGCCACTCGCAGGGAAATCTTCCAGCTGCATTTCCAGTCCATGCCCATCAGCGATGAAGTCTGCTTGGCCGAGCTCGTGGAGCGCACGCAGAAGTACTCGGGAGCAGAGGTAAAACTTCCTGGAGTTGCTGGACAAATGTTGTTTAAAGCTGAACTCAAATACCCCTTGAGCTTTCTCAGGGTGCTGGTGGGAATTATGAAAGGCAATATTTCAGATATTCCTGTGTTTTTGCAATCTGGGGCTTTGTTACTTGAAGGTCCCCGTCAGTGGAGTGGTACCAGGGGAAGGGTCTCTTTCAGGGTGAGCCTCCATACAATTGCAGGCAGCCTCATTAAGGATGTGCTGCCAGGAGTGGAGGGAGGTGGAGGCAAGTTCTCCCAGACAGTTCCCCCACATCTCTGGGAATCTTTTGAATGTAGGATTGTGACTGAGAGCCTCAGGAGGAGAGAGGAGAGACAGAGTTAGGAAACACTGCAGGGGAATTGCAAAGGAGTCACTTTGAAGCTTGTATTTTCCTATTCCATATAATAAAGACCTCACAGCAGCACTTATTGTTGTAGCTCCTTGCTATTACTAAGCTTCTGACAGTGGATGTCAGGCAATTATTTCCTGTCCTGGGTAGAAGGAGAAACTTTCTCAGATGCTGTTGCCTGGCAGTTGTAATAAGTATCAGTACATTAGTGGTCACCATTCTGCTCATTCATGTCAGTGTCTCGTGAAAGGACATTTCATTCTCTCCTCATTTTAATTAATTGAGAGTAATTATATTAATTCAAAAATTCAAAGAATGTTAATAAGGTTGCCAAGTTGAGCTCTTGAAAGGTATGAAATACCAGAATTTCCACCTTGCTGTAGCCAGCCCTAGTGTCTGCATTATCACACCAATCTAATTACATAGCCACCTTTTGCTTTTTCCATAGTAGAGTGGAAAATGTGACGTGCTTGTCTTGGCTCCTCATCTCTCTGTGTGCTGTTTACAAGGGCAGGCAAATAAGCTGAACTTTTGTCTTGGGTGGTTGTGGAGGATTTGTGTGATTACTGAAGGCCCTTCTCAGAGGACTGGTGGTGCTCTCAGGCAAGGTTTCTTTTCCTCATTTAGCTGTCACTTAGATGCTGGTAGGCTGTAAAATGCTGTGCTGCCTACTAATAATCTCTGGCTGGTGAGGGCACTGTTGTGTGTGCTGTGGAGTCATTTTGGGAAGGTGTGTGACAGCAGACACCAAAGCCAAACCCACAAGAGCTTTCCTCCTGCACAGCACAGGGCAGACTGCACTCTGGGAATAAATGAATGAATGAATGGAAGCTGTGTAGTGAGCAGAGCCGGTTTGTGCAGCACATCTTTCTGCCTGGAATGTGGGCTCTCACAATGAAAAAAAAAAGGCAACAATAAAAAGAATTTCGGGCTTAAGTGTTGATCTGGAAAACTGTCACAGCTCTACTGCCTCCACGTTTTGGAGCAGTGACCTGGAGCAGTGTTATGTTTATATTTGGGGGACAGTGACACAACTTGGGAAAATTTATCTGCCTTTGGCTGAGTTACAAGCCTCCAAAAACATAAATATAAACATATCCTCTGTTGCATATGGCAACTGTCGCCTTACCAGGCAACAAATGCAGTGCTTGTATTTTAGAAATTCCAAGCATATGGGGATTTCCTTTGGATCTGGATCAGCTAGTGGTGAATTCCAGTCCCTGGATGATAATGAGTCACAAATGTCTTGGTGCTGGCTTTGTACAGAACCAAAAATAAGTTAATGGGTCATTGAGTGTAGCTACAGACTGGTTGCAGGGGAAAAAAAAAAGCTGCCTGTTTCTAATATGGCATTTCTCACGAATTCTGTTCTTTTACATCATGCAAAGTATTATAATAACTGGGATGTAAAGAGTAAATAAAGAAAAAGCCTCAGTCAGGGTTCCTTGGAAGAATATATAAAGTCTTGACAGTTGGCACACACAGTGGCCAGTTTCATTAAAGCCTTTTCTTCCCAGTGTCTCCAGCTTCCCAGCTTTACAAATAGTTTCCGCTGCTGAATGGCAAGTTCCCATTGCACTGTTCTAGCCTTTGTTCACAGAAAGAAATGGAAAATGCCTGGTTTTGTGACTAGAAGATGGTGTATGAATAGTGAGCTGCTTGTAAAGATGCGTTGAATCATCCTGACATGAGCTGAATAAACAGCCAGGAAAGTGGATAGTTCAGTGTGCATCTGGCTTCCAACTTGGCCCCTTTTCAGATCAGATACTTGCCTATTTTTGCCTGTCATTGCCTATGACCAGTTATCTCTGTTCACCTGGTGGATGTACGTTTCTTTTAATGACTACCTTTAAAGATACATCAAGATAGCAAAATAGGGTGATTACTTCCCACTGTTTCATGTGAGGGAGGGTGGAAGATAATTTATGGGGGTAAATTACAGTTTGCTTCTTTCATGTGTCAGTGAAGTTTAATAAAAAAAAGGCATTAGATGAGCAATGTCTGTACAGTTAACTTTTAGGTCAAAGAAATCCTCAGCTCTCTGGAAATATATGGATTTGAGTGTAATCTTCATTTCCAGACCCTTCTGAAGTAGTACTCTGCAGCAGTGCTTGGGCTCTTCTTCAGGGATACTGCATTTTATTTTGGGCAAAATTGCAGGAGGTCCAACTTTTATAAAACTGATAATTTTTTAATGGTTTTATATCATTAAGATGGCTGCACTCTGAGGTTGTTCACAGTTTGATCACAGCTTTTCTTAGAGCATTTTCACTGTTGTACTTCATGCTGAGAAGTTTTATCTGTTTCATTTCCCACTGAAGTAGGAATAATTAGAGATCTGACCACCGAAGTACTTAAAAGTTTTAAAAATGTTTTAAAGTACAAGCACTGTGAATTCTTCAGGTCTCATTTTTTTAAAGTACAAGCACTGTGAGTTCGTCATGTCTCATTTGCTTGTTTTTGTGGTGCTGCCACAGCCAGCACACCATAGGAAAGATGGGCTTTCCACAAACTCAGGTGCTCCATTTTTCAGCAGGGGGTTAGACAAGCAAGGGATGAAGAGAGTGTTTCCCCACTGGAGAAATATTTTGTTCCAGAAAGTATGTGATAAAAAGGAAAATAAACCCAGCAGAGTGAGAGATGTTCTTTTATTGTCTGAGCCGCAGTTGGATGATGTTTTTGTTACAATTTTAAGGGCAGAGAGGGAGGTTTTAGGCAGAAAGTGAAATCAAGTGTTGAGTTGTTTTGAGTTTGAAGTTGGTTGGAAGTAATAAAAAAATTAAATAATCTGGGTATGATGACAATATTCCTCAGACGAGTGTGCTTATAAAAGTAAGATAATGGGACTGGCTGCTTTTAAATTGGTGGAAAGCAGGTCATGGTGGAAGCCAGACCTGGCATGGTTTCTATAGTATTATCAGTTTCCATGCTTACAGGACACAATAGTAGAGCGGGAATCTTGGAACCTGTAAATCTTTCACTGAATCAAAGTGGAACAGTGAACGTAAAAAATACCTTTCTCACTTTGCAATAACTCTCAATGGGAGCACAGAAAATGAAAGGGAAGAAAAGTAAGCCGATGAAGGTTTGCTCTGGCTCAAATAAGAGCAGATGTGATGCCAAAAAGATCTGTGCAGCAGCAAAGTAGCTCAAATCAGCTCAAGTCTTTGACTCTTAAAATATGTATTCCAAAACATGCGTGTTCTTGTTTACCAGATATTGACATATTTAAGGTAGTAACTTTAATTAAAAACACCCCCAAACGTCCAGACCTCTCCAAAGTCCTCTGTTTCATACAGAGGAAGATACTAAGTACAAAAGGAATGAGGATGTGTTCTGCCATAGGTGCACAGGAGGGTAAAGACCCTTTTAAGAGATTGGGGGAAAATCTCTGTTTACTAAAGAACACCTACAGTAAAGGAGAGAGAGGGTTTAGATATAGGGAAAAAAAGGACATTCAAAAGATAAGGATGTGTTGTCTTCTTTACATCTAGCACTCCATGAAGGAAAAGATCTTCCAGACGTAAGGAAAAGGCTTTCTGCTTAACATTATAAAGGGCAATGGATTCAATCCTGTATGGTAGCCTGAAGTATTACAGTGAAATGTGATTTTCAAGATGAGGAACACCATCCAATTGAAATGTAGCAAGACTAGAGCCTCATATGAACCTCTAATGTTTCTCTTGGAATAGTGCAGAGGATCTGTTAATTTATATTATTCATTGAAAAGTGAACATTTTTGTGTGGGTGGGTGAGGAAAAGTCTCAGCCTTCATCCAGTATGGGTAACATGGGATCACCTCCTTCCTACACACATTTATCAGTGCTAAGGATGTGTTTGGCACAGGTGTCTGGAAGGTGAGGAAATAGCTGGCATTGGGAATGTTTTCCAAATGTTAGTGTTTGGGATAAAGGAGATGAATCACCAGAAAGGAAATAACTCCACAGGACTTCCCATGGGATTTTGTCGCACAGGAGGCTCCTACGTGCGGGATGTGCCTGGGCAGACTGGGAATGAGGGCAGTGTGAGCACCTGGGGATAGCTGAGAATGGCAGTGGCACTGCTGAAAGCAAGACTTTGGGGCACTGCTCTACCTCTCCCTGCTCTTTTCAGCCTCTTTAGAAAGATCTGGTTGCCCATTTTTCAGAGATGTTGCCCAGAGTGGGTGCATTTTCATCATGTTGTGTCTCAGCTGAGGCCTGATAAAATGGCTGGCAATCAGCACATTTATGCCCAACGTAAGGTTTGGTGTAGAGGGGAGTATTGGCACTGAAATTTATGCATGGCAAGCTCATCTGGGAAAGAACATTTTCTCCCTCAGTGAGATAATGATTTGCTAATAGTTTAATCAAGCAGGGGAGATTTAATGCATCTGGCTGAAGGGACATTAGTGTTTCCGAAAAGGTCAGACCCATTAACAGCTCAGGAGGACACAGTCAAAACTGCTTCCTAAGTAACTCAAAGTACAGTGATCCTCAGAGGAACTTGGGGAAAAAGCCAGAGGGAATTGGAATGAGCACCAGCCATCAATCCCAAAGAGGTGATATTTGATTCTTTAAATGCCCAAACAGTTCAGATGCAGGAACTTTACAGCTGGTTTCAACATGTGTTTCTTCAGTAACTGCTTTAAAGGTATTGTCCAGCCAGGTTCTGTAGGTGGGCAGTCTCTTGTTTGCTTTTGCAGGGTTATTTTGTGTTGTGTCCAGTGTTTGGAGAAAGAACATCAGTAGGAGCATCACCTGTGTCAGGAGCAAGCTTCCCCTCCCTTGAGCTTGCACAAAGCAGCTGTAGTTTCACCAAACCAGCTGAGGCCAGGGGAGATGCCTGGCTTTGCCAGCAGCACCCACTGTGCTGCTTGCCTCCTTTCCCTGCCTTTCCCTTCCCATTTTCCCACAAGCTCACCCATGACAGAGTATCCAGTAGTTCCTGGTTGCTGAGGGTGGCAGAGGGGTGCGTGCTGCCAGCACAGCAGGGCACTGCCACTGTCACACAGGCTTATAAAACAGGGACCTTAGGCCCAGCCTCTGTCACCCAGCTTCACTTGCCCTCTGCTCTTGCCTCTGGCTTTGCTGCTTTATTGTCCTGGGCTTGGCTGTAATTCCCAGCAATGGAAAAACATGTTGCTCTTTAAAAGCAGATGGGGATTCATTCCTGAAGGAAAAAATATGTCTCTTTAGGCTACTGCTATTGTTTTCTGTGAGTTTTATTTTTTGCCTGTGAGTTATTTCTAGCAACTTTTAATTTAATTTTTTTTAATTGGACAGTGGGGATTATTCTTCAATGTCTTAAAGCACATACTCTTAGTATAGCAATGATCACAAGTGAGGGTATGTAAAGTTTAGAGTGAAAATTGCATTTGCAGTGATCTGGAAGGAATTGAAAGTGTTGGCTTATTTCTGCCTTTTGAAGTACTTTCATTGGTGAAATGCAAATGCTTATATCAGTCCAGAGTTGAAGAATTGGCTTTTATGTTAAAAAAAAAAGGAAAAGAAAAAGTAAAAAGTGCTTTTTTTCCTCACACCGACCTGTTTTTCTGATTTAAACTTGTGGTGCTGGCACTTGATCCTGTAAGTTATGATGTGTCACGGGGTAAGTGGTTAGGAGTGAACTTGCTGCTTGGAGTTTGTCTCAACTCCAGCCCTAAAGTGTAAGACAAGGTGTACAAATTGGAGAAAGTCACCAAAAAGTTATTGCCCTTCAGAGAAAACTGATTCCTGGTCCTCCACTCCAACATGACAACTTCAGGGCCAGATCCTTTCAACATACACAAGCTGCTGTAAATACTGAGTATATCTTAGTAGGTTGGTAAAAGGTATGTCTGAAGTTTTCTTGTTTCATTGATTTGTTTCCACTTTTTTCATACACTAGAGTGGGTGGAGAAAGAAAATGTTCTTACATATTCATTGCTATTTCTCATGCCCTTAAAATTAACAAGTGTCTGACTTGTTTAAGTGCCTGTAATGATTAATTTTAATAGTCTGTTAATTATTATTATAATTATTAATAGCCTGTTAACTATTAATTTTAATAGTTTAATTTTAATGCAATGTCTGACTGTCCATCCTCAGTGTTCAATTTCTCTTTCTTGACATGTATATTCATTTTCCCCTTGGATATGCTGCATTAAGAGGAGGGCCACCAAGTTGATTAGAGGGGTGGAGCACCTTTCCTATGAAGAAAAGCTGAGGGAATTGGGATTGTTCAGCCTGGAGAGGAGAAGGCTTTGGGGTTACCTGATTGTGGCCTTGCAGTACTTGAAGGGAGCATGCAAGAAAGGAGAAGGACTCTTTGCAAGGGCATGTAGTGACAGGACAAGGGGGAATGGCTCCCAACTGAAAGAAAATAAGTTTAGATCAGATTATTGTGAAGAAATTGTTCTCTCTGAGGGTGGCGAGGTCCTGGCACAGATTGTCCAGGGAAGTTGTGGGTGCCCCATCCCTGGAAGTATCCAAGGCCAGGCTGGATGGAGCTCTGAGCAACCAGTTTTAGGGGAAGATGTCCCTGCCCATGGCAGAGGAGTTCTTTAGGATCTCTTCCAACCCAGGCCATTTCATGATTCTGTGATTTCAAGGAGGTAGCACCAAGGCATAATGTCCTGCATCAGCTTGGCCAGGAGAGCTGCAGAAGGCCCCCCACTTCTGCAGTGAAATTACCTTCCATCCTGAATAGAATCAGCCCTCCAAAACCACGGGCTGTACTTGATCAATGAGATCTGAAATGGTTCTGATTGTGATCTTAATTGGCACTAGGAATATTTAGATGTAGTACCTGAAGGCTAATTCAGGATGTTTATACCAGATGAAAGCATCCAGAGGAACACCTTGTGCTGACCTACTTGTGTTTCTGGGACTGTGCCAGTTCAATTGCTGTCATGGTAGAAGAAATGTTAATGAATGGCAGAGGAATAATGGGGCCCAGGTGTAAAAGCCTGTTAATCTACCTGGCTATTGTTGCTGTGAATGAAGAACATGTTATTTTAATGGCAACACTGGCTGTTTACACTTCACTGAACTGCAAAGATTGGAGAGCTGGGGTTGTGTGTGAATTAAAATGTTTGAACATATATTGGTATCTTTGTGTGCAGGGAAAATAGGATGTTTGCTTTTGGCAGTCATCTGCAAAAAGTCATTGTTTCTGTTGCAAAAATTTGGAACCTAATAATGAATAATAATATCTAATGAAATCAAATCACAATAGGCTGTGAGTTTCTTGAACAATAAACGTACCTAATTTCCAGCTTAAATGCTCTTGCTTGTAAAACTACCATTGTGTAGTACATGCACCAAATATTCAGCTTCCATTGCTTTCTCCCATGACAGAAATGATATTTCACTTGTGTAAAGTGAATTTTGAGTTTGTTTTCTGAGGGGTGATTATTATCAATAAAATATTTATATTGGGGGAGTTATTTCATTTCTTCCTTAACATTTTGACTGTGATTTGCTTTGATACTTCCTATCCCTAAAAATGTGTATAAGGCACAGGCTTATGCACTTGTCATCCCATAAAGTTGAGTTTGAAAATGCACTCTGCTGTATTCCTTTCAAAGAGGTTTTGATTATGTGTATTTTTATTTCTAAGTGAGATTTTTTTGGGATAAAATAGTTGAAATGTCTGCTTTTGTTCCACTTTCTTTTCTTATCCACAAACATTAGCAATGGCATTGTTGGAGCTGGTGGCTTTTTGGTGAGCTAAGGCTTCTCAGTGTTAATTCTGAAACCATTTGAGAAGTTGTTGGTAATTAAGGTAGTCACTGATTCTGAATGTGGGAACAGGACATCTTTCAAATATTGGAGCCAAACCTGCATTGTCAAACAGGGCAGTTTTCATTCTTGCCATGTAACTTCTGTTTTCCAGAGCCCTGCTGGGAAGCTGATGGGCACAAGCACTGCTGTAGCTCAGATTTTTGCAGAAGTTGGAAGTTGTTATTTCCAAGTTATCTTTTACAGTTACCCTTATGTACATATGGAAAAGCTTTGGATTGCCTTTGGCAAAAGGATTAAAAGGTTATTGGCAGATGGAAGCAGCACAATAATAACTGCAGCAAATTATTAGCTATGTTAGAAGCAATTCCATGGTCTGTTTTGCTTTTTAATTAAACTTTTTTCGAACTATCACCTAGTTCTCAGCTTAGGCTTTTTGTTTCCTGTCTTTGAGTAATAAAAATGTCAAGGATAGCTGGGTAGGAAAAAAGCCTTTCAGGTCTTAGTCTTCTGTAATTTGTCCATGGCATTGCATGTATAGAAGGGAGCCATCGGATCTGGCCTGACCACTTGCAGTGGGAGAAAACAGAGCAAACCCCAAGATGACTGCAAGTGCTAATTGGTCTTGACATCCCCATTGTCAGGGGAGGAGAACCAAGAGCGTTTTGTCCAGTTTAAAAGAGCTGCTCTGGGTTCTGTTTGATGGTTTATTTTCTTATTTAGGGAGGTTGAGGGTGGGAGTTATTTTCTCAAAGTAATTGGCGTCTTACAGACGTGGTGTTTGTTACTTTATTTCCTAGCAAACAAAGTGAATTTGTGATAAAACTAGAAAATCACTGTTATATTAATATTGCACAGTGAAACACACCGTTGGAGGGAAACGAGAGGGAGAGCAGCAATTTGTCCTCTGTTTTGTCCTCTTGTCCACTTTTTACTGGGATAAACCAACTTTGTCTTTTTCCAGAACTGTCCCGGTGAGCTCTCCTTTGATGATAAACCAACGAAGAGGGGTTAAAAAAAATTGCACCCAGCTTATAGCTCAGAATCTTGTAAGTGTTTGTGACTCTGTATAAGGAGAACTTTTTCAGCTTGGTCTCTTCAGGCACTGAATTCCCTTGCACAGCGTGGGTTTTGTTTATAGCTGGGGATGAGGGACCAAAGAGAGGAGCCAGCGGGATGGGTTGTTGGGGGTTTTTCCCATGACAGGCAAGGACAGGGGTTTGAGTGTTCAGCACTGCCACAGGCAAGCAGAAAACACTGACCCCAAACCCAAAAGCCATGTGCCACTTGTATTTTTGGTTACCTATGCAAGAGGTGGTTGTGGCTGTATACCTGGAGAGAGGGATTTTGGGGAGTCTCCTTGCCATGGAGGGCATAGTAAAGCTGGAGGGCTCATCACAGGCTCCTCACTTCATGGGATCTTGCCATTTCTGTTTTCCTTTCTGGGTGTTTCTGTGTTATATAAATTAAGGGGCAGGGAACCAAAGCCTCACTCCTTTGTTAGCAAAACAGAATTTGCAAGGCAAGAAAATGAGTGTGGTAGTTTAGTGTTAACAAGAGAGAACAAAACGTTCCTTGATTTTGACTTTTCTAGTTTAAGGCCTGAGGAATTCCAAAGAAGTGTTTTTGCAGTCTTGTTTTAATATTCAAATAGCAAGAGCTCATCATAATGAGATGTCAGCTCTCAGAAGTGGAAAATGGAATATAGTCAAAATGTTAAAAGCTGAAAACTTGCTCTTTATTTCTAACATCTGTCGCTACTAAATTTGCAAAAGTATTTGTCAAGTAAGCTGACAAACCTGGGGTTTGGGGGGATTTTTTTGCTGTTTTTTATACATATAACCATATATATGGTTATATGTATAAAGACCTTTCTCTTCTTGTTTGTGATTTTCTTCACAAGAAAATAAGTTTCATGAACTTACCCATACAAAAAGGATTCTGTTCTTGCCTCTTCTTTCTTATATACTGTGTTTGCACCCATGAGCTAAAAAAAAAGAGATTAGTTTATTTTTTTAAAAAAATCGATAGTTTATCTTCATTAGACTGTGTTTATTAGTAACAATATTTATAGAGGAGCAGGACAACATGAAAAAAAAAAGTTTGAAATTAATTTGTCTCCTGTCAGTGCTTGGAAGCTGGAATAAGAAAGGGAACTGGAGCACTGAGACAGTATCTTACCCTAGGCTAGTTGTTTACCATTAACGAGAGAGCTTGCATGCGGGAGGGAGTGTTATGTTTTGGACTTACTTCCTTGTAACTCATAAATCTTGGCTGTATAAACGTTCAGTCATTAATTAAGGCTTTCAAATTAATCTGTTTCCTGACTGGACTTGGCTGGTTTTGCATAGAGCAGGGCTGTTGCCCAATCTCCCAGTTTCGAAGTGCTCTCAAACGTGTGATATGGGAGGATGGTGTTTATTGTGGAGAGTTAATGAACAGCACCAAAGGAGGGAGGGGGAGCCCCTGGGTTACCAACATGTGCAGGAAATAGGGTGCTGGTATCAAAATGGTTTTGTGCACTTTAATTGCTTCCTTTATTTCAAACAATGGCAAAAGCGGCTATTTTATATTGATAAATGTCAGGCCCGGGCAGAAGTATTTTTCATTCCTTTCATTATTCTCACATAGTGTTCTGGTTTTGCAGTTCAGCCAGTTTACTCAGGATGATGTATAAATACAGCCAAAACATCTCTCTCATGTGATGGAAAAAGATTTCAACTTTTGTTAGAGACTTCATAGAAATTAATTGATAGTATTATCTCTCAGGTGCTGCTCATCTGAGATTTGTGTCCTACTTGTTTTACTCTTTCTTTACAAATATATATATCTGTGCCTCCTTTCTTACTTAGGTAGCCATGGAGGAGCTTTTATCATATATTAAATTATTTCTCGAATATTAAGTATTTTCAGAAATTCATCCTGGAAGTGTACTACTTTTTGTAGGCATTTAAAGCCAAAAATATTTTCATTACCTGGGTACTAGATGTGAATTAAAGCAGCCAGCTTCCTTCAATTCTGCATGTGCAAAGGATTTCATAAAGAACTTCTGAGGTTTAGATTAGACATGTGGAAGAAGAGGGTGGTGAGGCCCTGGCACAGGTTACCCAGGGAAGTTGTGGGTGCCCCATCCCTGGAAGTGTTCAAGGCCAGACTGGACTGGGCTCTGAGCAACCTGGTGTGGTAAAAAGTGTCCCTGCCCATGACAGGGGCATTAGGACAAAGCAATCCTTAAGATCCCTTCCAACTCAAATCATTCCATAATTCTTTTTTTTTTTTCTTAAGTAAAATGATTTTTCTATGTCCAAGAAAACCCCTTGCATTTTAATGGCATCAAAGTGAAGGTGTGTTTTCAGTGTCACTTAGACCCAAGCTAAACCATTCTATATATTTCTAGGTCTTTTCAGTATTGCTTTTTATAGATTTCTGATGAAAGGCATGTGTTTATGAGGAGCACTGGCCAGAAGAGTCCCTCTCCTTTTAATCAGCACTTTGAAAAACTCAGTGTGTCCTCAATGTTAATGTCAGCATGTGAAAGAACAGCCCCACCTTTAAGAACAGCTCTGCCACTCTTATGTGTTTTTGGAGCAGGAAAAGAGATCATTGTCAAAATTTTTTCAATAGCAGCTTCATCTCTAGAAGTTTGTCACAGAGACACAGCATCAAAGATGTGCAGGCAATGAGTGACCCACTGAGCTGGGGAGATGGTGGAAATCCAGGTGGGCTTGTTGTGCTTGGTGAAAGTACCATGTGGAGCATGATAGGAACACTTGAAATGCAAAACATGGCATTAAGAAACTGTGGTAATAAATCTCTCTTCTTCCAGTATACATCTGATTGGAGACAGTCCTGGACTTGCTGGGAGATAGGATGGATTGTTGGATTGTCTCATTGGTTTCTTCTTTCTTATGGATTTGATAAATCACTTGACACATTGTATTTGGTAACAAGTAAACTGTATTTCGAAGCCTGAAATGATGCCTGGGTGACATTTATAATTTGAAATCTGTTGTTACATAAGACTTGACATTCAGGGTTGTGTGCAGTGGTGTCTGTGTGCAACCTGAGGGGCAGAACAAATTACAGTTCACCTTATTGCTTGCAATATATGAAGTAGGACTTGTTTTGCTGTGTGCAGATTCAAAATGAGGAGCTACACTCAAAATACCTGTAGGGCTTTATTACAGATGGTGTGTTTTGTGGCTGCCCATTTGTTTTAGGACCTGTTTCCTGAGGAGTGTTCTCAGGAGGTTGCATCAAGCCGCTTTGGAATGGCTGGTGCTGGTTTGGGTCCCATTCCAAACCTGTACTGTCCAGCAGAAGTGATTCAACCTATTAAAAACAGGCTTAAAGCTGACTAAATAAAGTTAATAAAGGGGTCAGTTAACTGGTGGTGGGCGCCACGACCAGTGATGACTCCCTGGACCACAGGAGCTGCTCTGCTCATCTGGCAGCCCTGGAGCTCTCCAGGCCTTCCCAGTGGAGCCAGTGCAGAGACCTGTGCAGGATTCCCTTGTGATCGTTGCTCCTGCTGTGGTTTCCCAAGGTGAACAAAACAATGATCCTGGTGTTAAAATGATAAACCAAGTCCAGTCCTAGCCCAGCCAGGATCCACACAGAACAGGTTGTTCCCTGTGAGTCGGAACAACACTGATAACATTTAGCAGGAATAGCAAATAGGCATTAATATTTGCATTATGATAACAGGCAGAGCCTCTTTTGAGGTTTATATTTGGTACTAATAATTCATCCTTGGGTCTGAGATGATTCCTGGAAGAAAGTGTCTGTTTCCTACAGGAACAGTCTTTCTTGAATGTCACTCATTTTTCAAATAGAGAACTTTTAGTCACTTTATTTTTACCATTTGAAATCCAGCAGTTTTATTGTACTAATATTTAGCCTGCCAGGACTTTTTAGCACCAGATTTTTTTCCTTTGAAAATAGTGAGGGTTTTTTTTTGCTATTTGTTTCTTCTTAATTCATATGCAACATTTAAGGAAAGCTTAATTAATCCCAGCATACAGGGAGAGGGAAAGGAAACAGTGCTCAGCAATTGAGAATATATTTAGCTACATTTATACAGAAGTGATTGTATCACCTAAATCCCTTTTTCTTTATTTTTGGATGAGCTTGGGGGCCAGGAAGGAAAGGCAGGCACAGACTTGGTAAAAAGAAGTGGAGGGAGGAAAAATGCTTCCATCGATCTGCAAAACAGAAATACAATGAGCTATCTCTATTTCTGTATAGAGCTGGAGCAGGTCTTGCACTTAAAAGTCCTTGAGTCAGAGTTTAGATTTCAATTTTAGGAGGTTTGCAAAGACTGGAAAAGCTGTGGAAGTCGAATTCTATTCTCAAGGTGTGAACATAGGGGCAGGCTGATCCTGGATAGGAAGGCCAGTTCTCGTTACTGTTTTTTATTAAAATATTTTGTTACTTCTGCTGCAAATTAACATTGGTTTGAACATTTTCTCTCTTAAGTATTGTTCAGTCTCCCTCATTAAAAAAACATTTCCTCAGTAATAATAGGTTCCATATGTAGATGTAGTATGTATGTAAAGTGATACATATTAATATAGCAATTGCCCACGAAAATGTGGTTTTTTGCTTTTCCACCATGTAATGACCCTTCCTGCTCCTGCCCCCCAAACAAGCAGAACAACAAGAAGACCCATTGAAGGGAAAGGTGCAGTTTTAAACCATTTCCCAGATCTGATGTTTTCCACGCTGGAGCGGAGCTGGCAGATGAGGCCAGCGGAGATGGATCACTGGCTGTTCCAGGAACAGGCTGACTCTGCAGAGCATGTGCCTGACAGGGAGTGCTTGGCTTTCCCAGGAAAGCTGCTCCCCAGGTGCTTCACCAGGCCTCTCCTCCTGCAGGATCCTTCTCTGACAGCACTCAGGTGCTTCCAGCTGAGCCCTTGCTCAGTGCTTTGTTGAATGCCAGCACTGCAGTGAGATGGAAACTCTTTACAGTGCTCTGCACTTCATCTCAAAAACCTGTGGGTAAAGGTTTCCTTAAAAAGAAGGAAAACAAACCCCTGTCGCTATAGGACAAGAAATGAATGACAGGCACACAGTCAGGTCATCAGGGCAAAACCAGGGAACTTTATTTTCTTACTTCGGTTTATATAAATTTTGGACAATGACCAGAGATTGGACAAATGAGGTTGACACTTCTCCAACCACACTGGTCAAACTAGAAGTCCATCAATTGTCTCTCCTCAAGAGAGGAATGAAAACATCACTTTGTTTACATGAAAATCTGTGAGAAACTTCACTGCAAAAATGCAAACATCAGAAAGCTGAAAAAGATCAGGACGACAAACCCCCTTTTCATTTTTAGAGGGTTACAACAGTATCCCAACACCTGCCTGTAGAAACAACACCCAACCTTCATTTCATAAAACCAGAGAGCTCCAAAAAGCCAAGTTACCTTGTGAAACCTCTACTTTTTTGATCTTTATGCATTTAACAAAAGGAATATTTCCATGTGTTCTGGTTAAGTAGTGGAACATGATGCAATCAGACAGTTTGGCCGAGGAGATGTTCTTCAAGTATCCTGCAGCAGATGAGCTTGCCAGCTTCCGCAGGGAGAGGAGGTGGGGAGAGCTACAAGCATTCTTCACTCCTGCCAGTTGCAAGTTAAAAGACTATCAGAATCATTTCCCAAAGCAAAAGGGACACAGCAAATTTTTGTTCAACCCACAGGTTGATGGGAAATTTAAAAACAAAATTAAATCCTGAATACAATGAAGTGGTATGGGACATAGATGGTTACTTACATGGGAAAAAAAGTAGATATTAATTTTACTTTTATAAATTTTGCTTTAGAGTTCCTTCTGATAAAAATCTACAGAAACACTAAATTCAATAATTTCTTCAGTTCTGTATCATTGACTTAACTTTTTACATTAGAAACGGAAATCAGAATGTTTCACCTCAAAAAGACTTTAAGTATTTCAATTCAAAATGACTTTTTCAAGATTTTCTTTCAATTTTGTTGCTCAGTGGAATGGGTGAGGTTAAATTTGACCCTTAGTTTATTTGGCTTGGGATTAAATAATAAATTCTGCTTGGGAAATAATTCTACACTCTATTTGGCAGAATAGAATGCTTTTGCAATTCTGCTTTTGGATGAACTTAAAATTAGAGGGAGTTTGTTTCTATGAAACAGAGAATAAAAAAGAGGGGGGATTTTTCACATTTTGATAGATACACTTCAGCAAGAACATCTATTTTCAGCTCTTTTGCTGTTTCACTTTATAATTCTTTTGCTAAGAGTACTGAGCAGCCCCAGACTGATAATTTGCTGGCTGCACTTTTACATGGAC
Source organism: Argya squamiceps (assembly GCA_037834095.1). Taxonomy (NCBI): domain Eukaryota; kingdom Metazoa; phylum Chordata; class Aves; order Passeriformes; family Leiothrichidae; genus Argya; species Argya squamiceps. The sequence goes on from JBBMKD010000170.1 coordinate 5,017,677, forward strand.
CCAGGTGTTCGTGTTCTTCTGTTTATATTGACTCCACAGTTGAAAGATAAGACTTTCTGTCCCAGGTGGAAATGGTAAAGTTGTAGGAAATAGGTTTTAGAAAGAGGAATATTTAGTTGATCTGTATCTCAGAACATATTCTGTTTTGAAAATGTATTTAAATGATTGTGTGATTATACATAGTTGTGGGCAACTAATCTAGTCTATTGCTGCAGGTCATGGGAATAGTCATAAAAAGTATTTATTGTGGATGTGAACCCGGATGCGTGCTTTCCTGACATGTTTCCCATATGGTCTGTAAGTAAACAGTAAATCAGATAGAGAAGAGCTGAGGAAAGAGAGGAAGTGGGTACGTGGGGATTCTGCAGCATTAAAACCCTGCATGGTTTGAAGCCCTGGCTTGTTTTGTCTCTGAACAAAAAAAAAAGAAAAAAAAAAAAAAAAAAAAGAACAAGTCCAAACAAAACAAAGATGCTCTGCAGACCTAGGAACCCATGGAGACTCAGACACTGACAAAAACCCATATTTTTTTTGTCAGAAAAGCCTTGGTGAAAGTGCAGGATTGACTGGCCACTTCTAGAAATAACTTGCCATTTGCCCACCTACACTTACTGCTGTGGCAGAGCCCGGCACACATCTGCAGACTGCAGCCTGCTGCACATTCTTCTCCTGAAACCAAACTAGTTTTAGGGAATTGCTAATTGAAGCCAAACTAATTTTTAGGGAAACTGGTTCCGTTTTGACAACTCACCATTCGTGTCAGAATATCCCTGTCAGAAGTGTGGCTCCACCTTGGTCCTCTCTGCTTGCTTTGGGAAATCCAAGCCAGGGAGGCAGGGATGTGTCAGATGGTCTCAGTGGGTGTGGATGGGGGACTGAGCTGTAAGCACTGCAAAAATGCCTTTTTTTATTGCAGCTGAAGAGCACACAAGAAGTCCTGAGTTGCAAATTCTGAGCACTGGATGTGTGAGTGGGAGGGTAGGAGTTGTGACTGGCAGGAGAAATAACTGTTTTCACACTGCCACTTCAATATACATTAAAAGTTTCAGTCTCTACTCATATATTTCCTCTGTGTTTATCTGTTTTATCTGATTTACCTTTAAAGCCATCCCAAGTCTCTGAAGTGTTATTCCTCCATACTTATAGCATAAGCAGGTATTCTTTTAGCCACCATGGCAATTTCTCTGTCACTAAAAGGGGCCATTTCATAGCTCCAGTATCTCAGACTGGGAAATTTGAGATACAGCTCTTGGATACAGCTCACACAGGGTTTCCATGCCCTGCAATCCCTCTGATTTTCCTGATTTTTGTCTTCTTTCATGGGCTAAAGAAAGTACAAGTTTTCTGTGGGAAATGATTGGGAGATTTGAGAGAAGAAGTTGGCTCCAGTCCAAAGGGCGGTGAGATATATTAGCACAGTTTATAAGATAAAGCCAAATCTCTATTCTCTGTTACCTCGAGAGACTCCAGCCTAGGGCTAAATGCAGCCACAGACAAATGCTCTTGTACTTCTGAGGGCACGTCAATGTGAGGAAGTTATCCTGGAATGAGATAGGGTGTGAATGTAAATGCAGTAGCTGTTCCAGCATAACATCCTGTGGAGACAAGGCCTTGCTGAAGTGACTAAAAGCAGTGGAATGGCTCCAGTGGAGGCTGAGGATGCTGAGCCCCCACTGCATTCCCCCTTCAGCAGCCAACCCTGCTGGCAGAGGATAGGCTGGACACCGTCTCCCAGGCCTTTGTTTTCAGTTAGAATGCAAGATCTAACCATCTTTGCACAGGCTGCTTTTCCTGTCATCGTGGAAATGATGATTTATTGCTCCTGTTATCAATTGTCAGAATGAGGTGGATGAGGTGATGGCCGACAGCGTTACCGTGGGTGTCTTGTGAACACAAAAGGTAGTTTAACACCCAGTGCCATGGGGAATATTTTAGCTCTGCCATCCCTTTCTGTTTTTTGTCATTCCTACAGATTGTCACGCTGGCTTTGATTGTCTCTGTGGGTATCTAGGGTCTGTTAGTGTATGTTTGTAGTGCTGGAATGGTTTTGTGTGTGCACACACCCTTCCTGTGGTACACTGGGAGTTAAAACTCAACTTTTTTAATGCTTGAGAGGTTGCTACACACCAGTTTTTAGGCCTGTGTGGTGTGATTCAGTTGTTACCTATCCTTTATGGTCTGCTGGAAATGAGTGTTTATTTCTAAAGTGCCTTTTCCCAGATTAAATAGAGCATTAATTAGTGCGTGTGAGGAACAGGGTGCATTATTCCACCGCAGCTTTCCATCGCGTCGAGAACTCATTACCAGATGTAGAGATCATAAACAAACACACATGGCTGCTGCATGTAAATCTTCTGCAGGAGAAATTACTGCTGATCCCTCCTGATTACATCACTTTGTCTTCCAGCTCGTTAATACACTTCTGACCATGGAGACTATTTAGGTGCTAATAACTCACAAAGCAGTACACAGGAAAGTATTTGCTTTCCATATTTGTTAAACATATTTCCATCTGGAATTCCTGTCCATGGTGTAGACTACTCTTTTTTTACTCTTTTCTTTTTTTTTTTAATTTTGAAAGAGTAGTTGTGGAGTCAATTTTTTTCCTTCATAATTAGTGTTTGCTTCCACAAGGTCTGTAGCAGGATATACAAATAGTCTTCCCGAAGCCACAAAAAGATGATGATACAGAAATTAATCTGAAATTATTAGGCCAAAGTCTTTGCTGGCACAATCCCCAGGGGAGTTATGCCAGCAGGTTAATTGGCCCAAGGATGAATAAACCTAATGAAAGCTGGGAATTGCTAATTTAGGACTTGATCCTGCCTGTTACAGAGGAATTAGATCCCACTGCAGTAACTCCCATGGCAGTCCCTGGAACCATTCCCTGCCATGCCAGGCACCACAGTGGCTGCTGTAACCCTCCACTGCTGATGGTCCCTGAGGTTTGGGACATGAATGAGCACTGACCTGAGGAAGGCAGCTCATCCCAGGTATCAGCAGAGCTTGCTGGGTGGTGGCAAATGACATTTGTGACAGAGCCAAGACTGTAATCCTACATTCAGTCCCTCTCAGGGATTGTCAAATGGCTGACTCCTGTTAGGAGTGACTTTTGCCTAACTGTGCCGGGATCCTTGGCAGGTAATGTTTCACATAGTCTGGTAGAAAAGACCATATTTCATACTCCTCTCCCACATTTCTTATCCCTCTCCCAAACTCTCCAAGAGCACCAGCCACACACACTGTCTGACCTGCTTAGCACAGCAAAATGACCTGGATGGATGAGTACCAGAGTTTCTTCCCATTTTCCTTTTACTGGAGACATCAATATATAAAAAATAGGTAGAAATATAAAGCACCAAAGAAGTGTGACACACTGTCATAAATCACAATTTCTTTCTGTGACCAGAATATGAATTTTAGCATTTGCAATTTGATTGAATCTTGCATTAAAATCCATCTCTGCTTCTGATAGTGGATATTACTGAGTCCAAAGTTTTGCAGAGCCACTAAGTAACATCATCTTAAAGGCAAAAAAAGATCTTGTTGGTCCATGGTACTTGTCCTGCTCAATGACTTACAGCTTCCATTTAGCTTCCAATTATTAAAAGCAGATAAGGGGTTTGGAACATACTTAAGCATGTGCTTTACTTCAGTGGTGTTTGCTGACGTCAGAGGAACAAAAAACAGATGCCTGTGTGCTTTCAGGGATGCTTGCTTGAAACAGGGGGAGAGGAAAAGAGAGAAGCCTCTCCTTCCCTTCTTGGCTCTTCTCTTTTCATGTGTGAGTAACACACTGTGCGCCTGGTTTTGTTTAAATCCAAGGATGGCAAACAACCACACTCTCTGAAAACTTCCTACTTCTTCCCATCCTTCTTCATGGTTTGTTTTTTTTTCTTCTTGCTATTGATATTTGGGAACCTGCCGAGACAAAGTGATGTGAAACTTGGAGGTCTGACAGAGGAGTTTATTCTGGCAGTGTTTGTGTGAAGCCCTGTGGTGCCATGAAATCCCCCTCAGTTCCACTGCTTGCTTTGCTTTTTTAAACACAACCATAGCCTGGGCTGGTGCTTCATTTGCAGGGGGTCTGTCAGAAGCCAGGGAGATGGATGGGAGAATCTCCCAGCTCACAGGTTGGTTGAACTGCCTCTTTTATGGCAATAATATTCCAGAAGAGTGTTCTAGTATTTTATAGCTTTTGTGAAAGACATGGATATTTGTCAGTAAATTACAAGTCTGTGAACCCAGTAAACCTGTTGGTTCTTCAGAATCAAGGGTGCTTGATGTTCAGATGAATTTGTATCCCATTAAATGGCAGTTGCACTCATTGTGTACTTCAACACTATAACAAAAAGAGTGTGTATACAGACTCTTCTTTTTAAAAGGGAGATAAATTGATAGGAATTTTGTCTGTGGTTTTATGTTTTGGATTTTTTTAAACAGTGAAGCATTCCCTGACAGGTTTGTAACAGCTAAGCAAGATGTGTGTTGAATTCACATTCACATGTAAGTGTTACCTGGCTGTCTCTGCTTTGCCAGCTGCTCAGTTTGTGTGGTGACAGACCAAACAACTGCTACGTGACAGTGCTGAAAACAATTTTGCAGGTTTCTCAAGGAAGTGTAAAGATGAGCTTAAGGACTGTTTGCATCGCATCTGAAATATTCTGTACTTTGTGAAGATGAGGAATATTTTGGAAATATGAGCGTACATAGTTGGGGCACTGAGAGCTGCCTGTGTCACACTTTTTCCTCTCCACCAAAGTTTGGTTTATGTGAGTAGGGTTAAGATGACCATGAGGTCTAGTGCTCATCAGAGATTTCAAACCCACCCTTCTGTGTGCAAAAATGTCCGTGTGAACTCATGTTGAAGCAGTATAGACTTGATTAGGATCTTCTTTTAATCCAGAAATTATATTACAAAGTACATCTGCTCCCAATAGTTTTAAGAAATGCCTGGTGGCAATTAAAGCAAATCACTTGCTCAAAAAATAATACCAGGAAGAAATCTAGCACATTTTACTGATTTTTTTCCCCTTTTAGATACATATACTGTGTTAAAGAGAAGGATCAGCAGTCCATCAATAGTACATAAGTTAGGAAGTCCCTTGGTGGTTGATTTAATAATCTAAGTAGAGTGTACTAGCTAAAGGAGAACTGGGAAGTGGTGTGCAGACTTACTGCAAGGTTGTCAGGCAGTACTTACTTATAAATCTTGCAAAACTGAAAAAAACCTCACCCTGATAAGATTACCAAGACATGACAAATGGTAGCCCTAAACAGATTTTTGACTTCCTGCTCATCTCTTCTTTCCCCTGCCCTTCGCACTCTGCTCCGGTGTAACAAAGCTTGCCAGGGCTGTGCAGCTCCTCCAGGTGAAGGTCAGCTCTTGGTGTATTTTTGATCGTTGTGTGAAGTTCCCCTGTCAGTATGTGGTCCCTGCTTTAACCTCTTTGCAGATTCCCCCCGATTATCCCAAATCACTTTCACATGGAGCTGAGGTTAAGCTTTATTTCTCTTGGCTTGTCCCTTCCGTGGCAGACACTTCGTCTTCACTTTGAAAGGACAAAGCGATGTTCAGCTGCCTGGGCCTGCGCCCAGCATTTGATTTATACATTATTTAATTTCCTTTAGAAAATTGGAAGCAGAACTTTAGGAGTGGAAGTCAGTCCTTTTCATTTGTTTAAGGATCTTTTAGGGCTAATATAATCATCGATAGTAGATGTCAGCATGATTAGGGTGACTTAAGGTAAAGCAAAGAAAATTGAATACCAGGAGAAACTTTTTCGCAGAGGGGAGGGTGCCAAGATTTATAGCTGTGCACAACATCTGTGGGTTATGAATTGTGGCATTAAAAAATGAAAATAGAAAATCACTGGGTTTTTGAGTGACACATTGAAAACACCTGCCTCCCCCGGCTGCAGGCTGGGGCAAGGAAGGCTCGCACCCTTTGTGTTACATTTTCAGCTGATCCTTGGGCTGTGGGTCTCTCTGGAACTTAATTCAACCAAGGAACTAATTCTACAGAAATTCCTCACTTAGTCTGGAGGTTTGCATTTGGGCTGACACTGCATTCACTCCTACAATTAGGTCTGCACATACCTTGAAGTGACCACCAAGACAATTTGAAAATTTCTCATGCAGTGGAGTCAGGAAATTAAAAATTAACTCTGGAAAGGACATCATATAATATTTGGCAGTGTGGTTTGAGTGCTGTGTCTGCTGAGGGGTAGAAAGTCCTGCTCTCACAAAAAAACCCAAAACACAACCCAACCCAAAAGTTGAAATATGTCTTCCATGGGATTTTGCATGATCCACAGCTGAGGCAAATAAGAGGAGGGGAAAGCCCTGTGGCATGTGTGCTTATGGATACAATATGACTTACTTGTGGCCTTTAATTTAGCAAAATAGCTTTTAATGACGCAGAGTGAGAGTCCCACAGTGTTTCAGGCTCCCTGGTGCTAGGGCTGCTGTTCCCAACATGGTTATGTGGGGGGGAAAAGGGCTTCAGTGCTGGAGTGTCTCTGTGGTGCTGTGCCCATTCCAAGTCTCAGAGTTATCCACTTGATCTGGAAGTCACTTGATAAATAGGAGGTGCACATTGCAGCACAGAGAGGCTTTCTCAGTCACAGCCCTTTGAGCTAAAACAAGCACCTGCACCTTGGCTGCTGAGGGAAGTACCAGTTGTGTGGTGTTGTGCAAAACAAAAGGAAGGAATGAAATCCAGCTTCCCCCTGACATTTCCTGCATTTAAAACTTGCTCACCCCATAAAAAACAACTGATTGATATAAAAGAATCTTCCAGATAGAATGAAGAGTATTAAATATGATACTAAGTGGGAAATGTTAAGAACAGCTCTTCTTTGCAGTACGGAATAATTACAAAGCTGAGAGAAAACAGGATTTGGTTTTTGGTTCAGTATGGAAAACATCTTCTGTGGCAGCATCCTGGATGTGGTGTCTTCATTCTTTTGGTCGCCTTTTATTGCTTTTGCAGAGGGAGTAAGACTTTCTGTCTGAGTCCTACTATCTGTACATCTAACATGAAATGAGTAAATGCAATACGCAGGGAGGTGGAAAGTTCACACTTTCTCATGCACACAGGCAATTCCTGAGCAAACCTCCTGAACTCAGCTCTTAACAAGGGTCTGGAAACAATACCAGTTGTAGATACCCACACAAGGCAGACAGAGGAGCAGCTGCTAAGGACAAAGTCAATGTTACAATTAAGGTGTCCTTTTTTTCCCACCTCATTGACTCATGGCCACTTGGCACGTTCTGTTTGGATGCTGTCATCCTTAGAATCCTCCTCTGTGCAAAGTGAGCTGCTGGGTGATTCCTGAGCCTGTTAGATAAGCTGGAATGGCTCCAGGGAGAGCAGTTGTGCTTTACTGTGTCATTCTATAACTTGGCCACACAGTTCAGCACAGTAAAATATTCATGAAAATTCAGGAGAAGGCATGTCTGTGCTGCAGGCTCTAGCAAGGGTGCACCCACAGCACTGCAGGTAGTGGGAGCAGATAGTCTTTTACTGTGTATTCACTCACATTCTGGTAGGCAACCCAACCCTACAGCAGAAGGCAAAAAACCTGATGGTGACTTCAATTTGTAAGTGTCCCTCAAAGTGTCCCTCGGGATCACTTCAGGACTGTCCTGTTGCTGGTTGCATGTTTCTTAGTGGCTTTTTAGGGTCTTTCAGCTGTGATCTTTAGTTCTGTTACAGTTTCTGAGCTCACTCTTGTGGCATCCTCCTTTGGCCATCATCAGCTCCTCCTTTGAACACTATTAAGCATAAATTTTATACTTTTCTGGCTTTAAGTTGTTTGAGTATCATGCTAGACTGCAACTTCTTAGAAGTTGAAATGCTGTTAACATTAAAAAACGAAGCTGCATACAACATGGAGGAAGGGGAAGGGAGACTCCTCTGCTTCTCCCTGTGCATATTTGCAGAAATGCTGAGGGTAAATTTTGAATGTGAAGCATCTTTCTGAAGAGAAATTCAAGTGACCTGTTTTCTAAGCCTTCATAGTGTTGAAAATTGGCATTACATTGTCTTGCCTAGACGAGGAAGGAGGGGGAGAAAACCCAAGAGACAAGGAGGTTTTTGCAATAACGTGGCACAAATGGATAAGGAGTTTGCAAATGTGAAAGAGAAGAATTTGTTGAATTAGATCTGTTATCCATGGAGTGAGCAGATCTGGATGACTTTCAGACATTATGTGGATTCAGTTTCCTCAGCTGGAAGAGAGCACCCAAATTACAAGCTGTAATGTTAACAATGCAAAAGCAAACACCTGAATTGACTTTCTGTTCCATTAAAATAAAACCCTTCCATCAATCCTTAACTCCAGGTAAGTGTTGGTACCCCACTTTTCTTGTTCCACATATTTGCATCATTCATGGTTTCTTTTCTTGCTGTAATTATTTCCTTTCTTTTCTTGCACAACCAAAACCTGCATTTAAACTCGAGTAAGTTCTTTTCCAGCATTTTTTGCTTCCTCCTTTAGGAGTAATAACCATACACAAAGGCATTTTGCTGGGGCTTAATGGCATTGCTTTCTAGGTCTGCCTGTCCTCCCAGCCACACTCTGCCTCCCTGGAATACAGGCATGCAGTAGTCCTCCTCCCTGATTTTCCTGGGAAACATGAGCAGCTGGTGCCATGGGAAGCTTCAAGAGGTAAACTTAGAAACAGCCTGAAATTCCTCTAGCTTTCTGCTGAGGAAATAGATACTCCACAGGAGACGTCTCGCACTCTCCAGGAACTGAGAACCCAATAAATAAAAACTAGAGAGCTTCCATTAAGGACATTATTCATTTTGCAATCCAAAGGCTTTATGTGTGTTCTCCCCAAATGTCTTTTCTCACCTCCTGCCTCGACCCAGGATGTGTATGCACTTGTCACCCAGAAAGTATAACTCTTATTATTGTAGGATTTGTGTGTTTTCTGTGCAAATTGACAGAAAAACTGAAGTTTCTAGAAGATTTGTCATAATTTTTAACTGAGTTTGCAGTTACTGTGTTGTATTAGGATAGCTTGTATGTAGGTAACTACAGTTGTTATTTTGAACCTGCTGTGTAAAATCCAAATCAGGACAATATTTGCCATGGCTCCAAAGACAGGATGAAAGGCAGAGTTTAAATGAAGCCATGAAAAAAGAACTTTTTTTTGCTTTCCTTCTTTGCTAGTTGGATTCAAAAGTTTAGGGTTGTAGCTACCTTTAAATGGTGATATAATGTAATAGAAATGTGGCTGGAGCTGAAAGGAGATGAAAGACAGTTCTAGACTGGCTGTGCTCTATTGACCAAAAAAACCTATTTTTAGGGAAGGGAGAGCACTTCTCCCAGTTCTTTTTGCAGAATCGTTTTTATTTGCTTTGTTTTGATAGGAGTCTGAGGCCTCTGCTCAAGTAAAACTTGAGAAAGGCAAGAATTATCTTCCAGTGCAAGAAATAGGGAATATGCTGAACATACCACCCAGCCTTGTAAGTGCCTCGAAATCTAAAAAACAAGCAGCAACCACTTAACACCTCCACCCTGATAGGTTTCATAAGGTAGGAGCTGCCAAATCTCTTTTATACAGGTTTTTTTTCCTGGGGAGAAGCTCATGACAGCCACAGCTAATGATGAAGTCTTCTAGTTTTAAATTTTTAGTTGCATAATCCAATCTCTCTTGCCGGCGGCGTTCGGCAGAATATCCTTGGCTCTGTGTCCAGGCCCTCTGCAGTACCAGCAGACTGTGAGTGAGAACACAGGATTCTCTTAATTACTTTTAATTAAAATGAGTGCGTGCACACACACACACACACACACATAGAAAGACTCTGTTTTTCTAGTGGCTTGGCTTCCTTTTCCTCATTGAAGGGAAGAAGTTAAACTTTCCCATTAAATGTTTATATAAAAATGAAATAATTCTGAGGTTAACCAGAAATGCAGCTTAATCTTGTATAGAAACACACATGTGATTTGGGGGGGGGTGTTGTTTCTTGTGTGTTTTTTTTTTTTTTAGTTGCACAAATATAGCTGAAACTTGAAGTTGGCAGAGAGTGCTGTTTAAAAATATTTAGTCCCAGCATGTAAAAACTCGTTTTGTTACGGAATTCCTTTGTGAGAGGTGTAGCTATGCCATGTCTCTGCCAAAGTGATGGGAGCCATATCGGCAGAGCGCCTCTTGGAAAATAGCTGCACTTTGGGCTTGTAGTTACAAAATTGAAATCGGAATTTACATGTTTTATACATTGCTTGGAAGGATACCACATCTAGGAATATTTTTTAAGAGAGTGGAAGGAAGAAAAAAAGAAAGCTTTGCAGATGGAGCCGAGGCTTCGCTCTGTTGGAACATGTTGGGATGAGCAGAGGTATGTGTGATGACACTTAGCATGTACCACTGAGAGCTCTGCTTTATTCCCCTTAGCTGTCATCATGTGCTGCAGTTATGAGACATACACCTAATTTTGGCTACATACCTCATCTTTCCTTTCCCTGGGCGTGTGTGAGCTTTACAGAATAGCAGGAGCTACTGATACATGTGATGCTGTCTGCTGCCTGGGCACAGCCCCTGCTCAGTTTCTGGTACTGGAAGAGCGTTTAAAGGCAGCATTTTGGGGTCACTCTGCCTCATTAATTGTTGCCATGATTGTCCCACAGCTGGCCAGTTGTCTGGCTCAGCTCTTGGCTCACCTTCAGGTGATTCTGAAGCCTGGCTGAGACCAGGAGGAGAGGGCAGAAGGAAGACTTGGTCTGTGCTGTGGCCAGCATGGAAAGGGTGAGTGGGAACCTCCATCCTGGTCAAATCAGATGTACTCAGGCAGCAGGACAGCTTTGTGTCCCTGTGCAGCACCTCAGGTAAGCTGTGGACACCCACACATGTGGTCACCTGTACATCAAGCCACAAAATTACAAAAATAAGCAAATGGTATATTAAGTTGTGTAGATTTGGGGCAGACTGCTCTGAACTAAGGTCACTTACAGACATCATTAAAGGAGCTGGTTTTATTCAATTACACGTGCTTGACAATTTCTCATGAAAGGAATCGGGAATAGCAGAGATCATTTGCTCTCAGAGAGACAGGAAACACATAATCCTGGGTTTATGGTTTGGGATGGAAGGGACCTTAAAGATAATCTCATTTCACCCCTCTGCCATAGCCAAAGGCACGTTCCACTAGACTGGGTTGCTCAAAAAGTAATACCTGTCCTTTCCTTTTAAGAATTGCAAAGATGCTGCCTCATCAGTACAGACCTGCTTTAAAGTAGACAGTCCAATGTCTGCTCATGCTGAATGTCTCTTTAATAAACAAGGAAGAAAGAAGTGTGTATTTTGTATGAAAAATAATATCTAATTATAGACTGTCATTGCTGAGGGTAGGAACTCATCTGCTCCAAGGCAGTGTTCCCAAATACAGAACTGTAGAGATGTAAGTGCTTTAACTTGAGGAACGCTAATAATATTTAAGCAACATAGCTGCTTAAAGATGAAAGAATTCTCTGTCTCACTGAGGCACTTGTGTGGCCTGTGAGGGCCTTGCACACTTCCGCTGGGAAAATTTTATGGAGCAATAATCATATCCTAAGCAAATCCACTCCATAGCTCCCATTGTTGTGTACATGAATCTGAGGAGTGAATAGATACTGTCTGAAAAGCATGATGCTAATATACTTCATCATTTTCTGGTTAGAACAGATTATTCTCCCTGTGCAAAATACCCAAATGTATAATTGTAATCGAGTATGCCCCATCTGTGGAAGTGTTCAAAGCCAAGTTCTGAGCAACCTGGTTTAGTGGAAGGTTCCCTGCCCATGGCAGAGGGGTTAGAACTAGGTAATCTTTAAGGTCTCTTCCAACCCAAACCATTCTTTCATTCCATGATCCATCCCATTTAAAACTACACAGATCATAGAACTGAGCAGAATGAAGGGATGCACATACAGGGTGATTCTTTGTCTTTCAAACATTGGTCAAAATTCATCACAAGGTGATGAATAATTCCACAGTATTGGAAACTTTTTCCTCTCTACAGAACAATATTTGTAGCAATCTGTAACAATTTCTCTGTGCAGACCAGAGAAAAAAGCTGTTTTCTTGTCTTTTGTTTATATATGAAGCAGGAAAGTTGAAACACAAGAGAAGTAGTACATTTAAGCCTTTTTGAAACTAATCAAAAATTTCACTTCTCAGCAGCTAAGACCCTCTCAGTTTAGCCCATTTTAAAGAAAAAATTATATTTGCAACATCTTAAAATAGCCTTCTTATCTAAGGCAGGTCTCCCCAGCAGCTCCTGGAGCATAACGCATCCCACTTGCTGTGCTCCCCACTCCTCCCATGCCGACTCGTGGAATCCCTCCTGAGCCCATCTCAATACCCCAGCAGCAAGCTAAGGCTCTTTTTATTTTATTTCTGGATTAGTTTTCTGATGGTCTGGTGCATTGAATCGGTGAATGAAAGGGCCAGCTTAGCGCCGGAGCCAGCACAAGGGCCGAGCGGGAGCCCGCAGCCGGCAGCGGGTGGTGCCTGCACAAAGGAGAAAGGGGGAAAGCGGGGCCGTGGCGTCCCACGCTGAGCAGGAGTGACCTGCTGGGGGTGGCACAAACCTCGAGGTATTTTTACATCTCTGCCCAGCACTGCTTTGAGCCCCCTACAAATCCCTTGTGGGAAGTTGTGCGCCGCTGGAGCTGCATTGAATTATTGATGTGGATTTCAAGAGTACGGTACAGCAACCTCTCCCAGCTACTCTGTGCCTACGGAGCAGGTTCTTACTTTGGAAAGGCATCCATGCCTCCTTTTCCCTAAGTCTCAGGTGGGTCCCGAGAGCTTTCCAGCCATCCCTGTTTTGTGGGGATAAGTCTTTTGCTCTCACAGAGCAGCTCCTGGCACAGGGGTAGGGCAGGAATTCGCCCCAGTGAGACACAGATGTCGAGACCCGGGGGTTATTCATGTCTTTCTCAAATGGCGTGTGTGAAGCTTTTATCCCTCCCTGGCTGAGGGGGAAAGGCGAGTCCCCAGACCTGGGCCCGGCTCCCTTTGAGGTGCCCGGCGGGCGCTCAGCCTCGCAGGTACTGCTCCGCCAGGAAGCGCCCCAATTTGCGCTATTCACAACCCGCAGGGCACTATTCTTGTTTCCAGGCTCCTAATCCCTCTCTCACACACAATCCCTTACAACTTTAACTGGCGGGGTGGAGGAGCGAGTTAAAAAGGAAGGAAAAAGGAAAATGAAACACAATGTAGGGCCAGGCAGTGGCTGCCAGTTACGGCGCACACAATCGACACCAGCTGCAGCCCAATTAAACCCGACATTCACAGGTGTTCCCAGCACACTCGGCCCTAACAAAACCACTTTCTTGAAAATACCTAAGGCTTTAACACAGAAGCTCTTTTTTTTTCTTTTCTTTTTTTTCTTTTTTCTTTCTTTTTTTTTTTTTTTTAAAGGTTCTTTAAAGCTATTTAGAGCACTTTAAATACAAAGAAGCTGAAAAGGACTTTGAGTCTGCTGGAAAGAGTTGGTGCTTAATGCCAGAATGGGGGAGAATCGGCCCAGCTGAAGCAGCCAGTGTAGCCATTGGTTTCGGGGGGAAAGATGGGTTGTGCTCACTGCTGTTTATTCAGGGAACGGTAACTGGCATCAGGCATTTTATTGTTGCTGGGAGTGGAATGGGGCAAGAAGGAATGACTAGGTGTAAATCCTTTTCTGCAGGGGGGGGTAATCGTTGTTTGCACCATAGCTCTGAGCTGGTGTGTGGCTTTGCTTCTTACTGACCTCTCTGTGTGTGGCTCAGACAGCAAATTTTAATTCTCCTTTCCTCCCAAGAAAGCTTGATTCGGGTGCCTTTTTGACTTTGAAGCAGAATTCTAAATTAATTGTTATTTTCTGGTCTTAACACACTTCCTGAGATGATAAATCAATCCTTAAGAAAGCAATGTACTGTCTTTTATACATGAATTCAAAACTATTCCCAATGCTAAGAGGTGACTGCAGACAGTAGATGAATGCATTGGTTGGTAAATTGCTCTGACTCCATTGAAAATGAGAATTCGGTTTGGTAAACTTTCTTTTATAATGATATAAATAATAACCAAACTAGGGGATATTCTGGTCGTCTTAGATTCTGCAGCTTTTTACCCCACCTGACTGGCTCTTTATTGCTGCAGTAGCACCCATGTAGTTACAGTAGGTAGAGCTTAATTACCTGGTGCCTGGTGTGTTGCTGTTTAATCACTGCTGTCTCTGACAATCACTTCATGTCTTCATTACTGCCTTAGAGTGTGTGCTGAAAGCCACTCTGGATTCAGATGCAGTCACAAAATATCTATTTTGTCCCTCCATACAGTGAGATGTATTTTTGCCTTTGGAACAGCACTAGGATATTATTCCTATTCCTCACAACACACAGAGATCCAGAAGATTGCACTTTCATTTGTCTTTTTTTTTTTTTTGTATACTGAAAAGGTAAAAATTATGATTATTTGTATTTGAAATTCGTTAAGAGTTGCCTTGCAGGTAATAGGTAATGCTGGTTCTTAGCATTCATTTATAGAGGTAGGTAGAGGCTGTTCATCCTACTAAATGCAACGGAGAAAAAAGAATATCACCCAAGCTTCAAATTTACAGATAATTTGGCCTAAATTAGATAGTCACTTAGGAAAAGATGCTAGAGGCAGTGTGGATAACTTCCTGAGAAAAATCCTCTCAGCACAAATACAGTGATAATAAAGGAAGTGCAAGGAACCCAGGGACAGAGCTGTGGCCTGGTACAGCCCCCTCTGTGCCCTGCACAGCTTCAGGCACTCAGCAGTGAGAGCTCAGGGCAGAACTGGCCAAGGCAGCAATGGCAGATGGGAGGGGGAATGGACAGGTTGGGCAGGAGCAAGGTCTGACTCACTGAGGACTCTTCAGCTTGCAAAGACTTGACTGAGAGGGGATGAGATAAAACTGTAAAATCATCGATGGCAGGTGAACAGGGAAGAGCAGATGAATCACCGTTCTCATAACACAGGGAATAGGAGGGAGGACTTGCTGAAATTTAACACAAACAAAAGTGCTTTTATTATATAAGGCATGATTGAACTGTGGCACTTGATACGTGGTGATCTTGTAGAGGCTGAAAGAAGTGGTTTTCGAAAGTCACAGGAGAAGCTAATTGGGGATAGACCTGTTGCAGGGTTTTGAAAGTGATGATGTGGATGCACCTTCTGGATTTGGAGTGCTGCTAACCCTGGGAAAGATCCATGTCTTGCTGCAAAGGGTCTCCTTCCTCTGGTGTCTGCTACAGCCTCTTCTGTGGCCTTCCCTTTTTCCCTCAATCTGCAGAAATGACATTTAAAACTCCTGCTGTTGCTCCATCTGGTTAGAAATGTCCTAACATGGCTGTGACAAGGAGTCTCCATGACAGACCAGTGACCTTAGGCCAATAAGGCCTAATTCACCAGATGAATTCACCCTTCTGTCACTGTGGCTACACTAACGCTTGTGTTTTCTTTCCACGAGTGATTTAGCTTTACCAGCTAGTAAGAATGCTTGTGAGGACTTTGTTTTTTAAAGTTTGCATACTTGAACAAAGAAAAATAATCAAACTTGCCTTGTTTAATCTCTTACCTCAGAAACCTGATCCCCTGGGTTAGCTAAGGAATGGAAACAACTCCATGTGACTCTGTGACCGGACACGAGGGCCTAAATTTTCAACACTGTGCCGTAACGCCTGCTGTTCATTACTCAATAATATAGAAAATATTTTGTCCACAAAAATTCTGAGTGCAGCCAGGAGAAGGGAGAATGATAATTTATGCCTTAAAAGTCTCTCCTTGTCCCTTAAAAGCAGCTGAAATGCTTTTAAGAAGTCAAAAATAATCAGTTTTCGGGTGCTTCCTCATGTCTAGCAATTTTCAGTTATCACAGAATTTATGGTTCAGTGTTTAAGAATCAAATTAAAACAAACAAAAAATCCTTTGGATGTTAGTTATCATCACTGTTACTGATAGTGTTGGCAGAGCATAGAGAACAGGTGAAAGCATCATCAGAACTGTCAGCCTGATAGTGAATTCCTCCTGAGTGCATTGGTGTACCAATGAAACAGGAAGAAGTAGGATTGGCAGGGGTGTTCCTTCGGTTTTGGATGTGACAACTTGACAGTGTCTCCTTCAGCTTCTCCTTCGCTAAAACACCTTGTCAGTGACACCCTGCTTCAGCATTTCATGCTGTGGATAGGTGATGGTCTCTGTGAAAAGAACGGGGCAGTCAAAGCCTGCTGGACTGCATTTGGGGATTTTTTAATAATGCCTGTGAAAACTTCCAGAGAGTCTCTTCATTTTGTGGCCTTACTGCAGTATTTATTTCAAGTGGAAATGAACTCCTCCTTCAAAGGCCAACATGGGTTCAGAGACTGGAATGCTTGGGATCTGTTTTTCCATCACCAGTCTTGTCCATTGTGAAAGAATTCTGGGTTTAGTGGTAGGCAGGGAGTGCAAAGGGTGTTTGATCTGGTGCAGGTTTTTTTTCTTTAAGTAGCTTAATATTCCTGTTTGAGATGGGGACACAGTCACAATGTCTGCTTAGAGAAAAACCTGCACAGAAAGAGCAGGGCCTCTCTGTTAACTTTCTGGGTGATGTATTACTGATCTCCACGAGAAGCTGGTGCACTAAATCTCAGCTGCACTTCCACGTTCAGCTGTCTCTGAAGTCCTGAAAAGCATTAAAATGCGTAACAGCAGTGTTTAGCTTTGGTGCTCATTAGAGCAGCACAGAACTAATAGTAATATTGTTGTAACTTGACAAAGCCATCTAAATCCATGCATGTTTTCTTGTGAAAGCTTCCTAAACATGCTGCTAAATCCCCTAAAAAGCTACTAAACGGCTTTGGCAACCATTAGCAGAGCATAAGCGGGGGAACTCCTTTCAGTAAGTGAACAAACAGAGAAAATATGCTGAATAGCCGGACAAATGTGTTTCAGTTGGCTCTTTCATTTACAGATATAAGGGAGCAGTCAATATCAATCACTGTTTTCCCTGTTGCACTGGAAATCACAATATCTCTTTTCATTCCACAAGCTCCTTTCACCACAGTAATGTGTCTTTAGAGTGACACTGGCATCAGTCTGTTTCCGCTGTCTGAAGTCCAGAGAGCTTAAAAACACATTGCAGGGTATGAGACCTTAACCCTCCTCCCCTTCCACACACCCCTCTCCTCCGAGCCTCCTTTCGGAATTAATTGTTTTTATTTCTTTCCCAGTGCAAGGCTGGGAAAGAAAAGTGCCTGCAGAGCCTGGGAATATCTGCTCTTGCACTTTAGGGATGGAAAAATGTATTGCCGGTGGTCGGGATTTGAATTTATCAGGTGTTGTGGGGAGTTTAACACAAGGTAATATGATTAAGCGAGTTAATTTGCAGCATGCTGTAATGTGAAATGCAATGTAACTGTGGTTTGAATTTCGAGCTGCATCCTGTTTTTTGGATGTCCTAATTGCCCACAACCTCATTTATTAAAAGAAAAAAAGTTGGAAAAACTCTACCTGTGATTGTTTGGCGTTTGGAGTGATTTGATGTTCTTGTGTTCTCTTTCTTCAAGTAATGATAATAATAATAGTAATAATAATAATAATAATAATAATAATAATAATATGTGGTTGGTTTTTTGGTGTTTCTTTGCAGATCACAGCAGTCTGCAGGGAAGCAGCCCTCCTAGCTCTTCAGGAAGACATCCATGCCAAATCTGTCACAGGCCGGCACTTCCGGAGCGCGCTGACAGTCGTGAGCCCGAGGATTCCCGACTCGTTAATCCAGTTTTATGCAGATTACCAGCAGCAAAGTGGACTGCACGCGCTCTGAAAGGCAAATTAATACATACCCCATTCACTGTGTGAATGGCACATTTCCTTTGTGAAGCTGTCAGAAGCCAAAGAGTTTTGTGCTGCGAGCGAGTGGAGTGTCTGGAGTTAACTGAATGCAGAATTGCCATAATAAAAGTCCCTGTGGAAGTTTTGAGTGTCATAGATGTTGTCCTAAACTTTAGATTTTACCATTTCAGTGGTATAACCTGCCTTTTAGAGGTAGTCAGATTTCTGGTTTAAGTCAGTTTATCTCAGATGTATATCTGTGTATCAAAAAAAAAAAAAAATCAAATTCTGAATTTTGATGGATTCTTGGCCCTAAAGAAAGAAGCAACGAATGCTGTTATTGCCTTCTTTTGTTCCTGCCTCAACCACAGTTTGATCCTAGGGACCATCCCAGTGAGTGGCCTCATTACAAAAAATGCTTAAAATTATTGTGAATTTTTTGATTTATGATCTCCAGCAAAGCTGCCAAACAGGCTTTCTGAGATAAAGCTGAGGCATCCTGATTGATTGCAGCCAAACATTTATCTTTAGCCTTCACCAGCTCCTCTTCAGATATGGTGGTGGGTAGGCACCTTCAAGAACTGTCCACCCCTTCACTAACCTGAACCCACTGCCAGGTGTCAGCAAAAGATTCTTGTTGATGTTTGTTTACATCAAAATAAATAGGAATGTTGATAAAATAGGTAGTTTAAAGCTAACTGCTTAAAATCCATAATGAGCCCTCATTAATGGATGAGAAAACCTCCTTGCAAAAACTGTTATAAATGACCACGAAATACTTCAGGGACAGATAAAATCTCCTCAAGTTGTTTCTTTGTTATATCGTCTGTTGAAACCATGACAGGTCCTTGTGGGCTCTCTGCTCTTGCACTCAGGATGAAATGCAGTTAAGCAAACTAATATTCAGCTTTTTTCCCCACAACAGAAAGGCTGAGCTTTTCTAGTCCAGACATAAAAAGCTGAGGGTAAACCAAAACCAACATAAACTTCAACAGAAAGGTAATTTCTTCACCTTGATTATGGTTTTTCTCTGTTTACTTAGTTCCACACTGTACACATTTCATAGCTTTTAAACAGAAATCTACTATGTTTAAATGACAGGGTTTTTATTACTCTCATTCTAACCTATTGTTGCTGTAATTAGCATTTAATTTGATTATTGCTGTAAAGGATTAGAGGATGAGGAAAAGAGGGTCCTTAGTTCAGCTGATGTGTATGAAGTTTTTTCTTTTTTTCATTGTTTGACTCTTTAATGGTCCAACAGACAGAGGGAATTAAGAAAATTATAAACTGGAAAAGTTGCCTTGGGGATCAAGACTGCATCTGAAACTACTTTATCCTTCTTCTGTAAATTCTATATACTCCAGCTTGAGCTCAGGATATGAACCATTCATCATAACCATTAAATTTTTGAGGTTTCCAGAAATTAAATGCCATACCTTTATCCCCTGGCACTTCACTCCAGTGTCTGCTCCTGAAGGGAGGAGAGACTGCAGTTCTCACTGCCAATAATGAATTCTGTTTGTGATTTTGTAGCCTAAAAATAACACTATGTGGTGCTCCAGATGAGTGTTAAAACTAGATGGCCATTCCTTGGGAAGTGCTCAGGTTTATTGGGAACATGCACCAAGGAGTGAATGTGAACTGAGAAACTACAAGAGAGGCAGGTGGGAGCTGGCTGCTCTGTCCCTTTGAGGAATCCTGCTGCCATCAGAGGGAAATTTTGCAAATTTTAGGACACCTGGAGAGAATGCTGGTCCATGTCTGCTGTTTGTGCCTTCAGAAAAATTCCATTCCTGCAAACATTTCTCCTTGTAGCTGTATGGTGCCACATGTATCCACAGGGCACCAAATCTCTTGACACCCACCCATATGCCTGAAGTGATTTTAAATGTAGGAAGCTCCCCGTTTTATCCTTGAGTTTGTGGAATTTGATTTTTTAAAAAAAGTAAGATATTCTTAAAAAAATAAGCAATGACAAATTTGTGAAGTGCCCTGGAGGTGTCTGTTGCTCCCAAAAAATTCTGTTTGGAAAACTTTGCCAGTCTGATGCCAGTCAGGATCTTGCTCCATCCCAAGCCACTCTTAAACTGAGATTTAAAGGAAGGTATGATGATTCCCTGTCTCTTTCCTAAAGACAGATCACTGCTACTGTGGATGAGCAAATTGAAACCTGGGTATCAGAATTCTGGAAAATGACCAAAAATGTGGTTTTGATCAAAACACAGGGGCAAGTGTAGCCCTTTCATAATCCAGCTTGGTGAGAGCTGTTGCACCCTGATCCTCTTGTTGGAACTTACTGATGAGGGCACTGTAGGACAGAGCACTCCAGGAGCATCTCCTGTCACTCACAGGAGCGAGTTTTGATTCAGAGCTGACTCCTCACAACATGTTCTGCTGAGCACCTCGTGCCTTGGCACCCGCTCAGATCTCTTGCAGTGTGAGCCCACAAAAGCCTAAACACCTCTGTGCTGCAGAGCAACTCAAAGATAGAGGCACCCTCTCCTCTGCTGGGTTTTGTTGTTGTGTTCCCATAAGATTTAATTCTAATAAAAGGATTGAGGCTCAGTGAATCTCGACAGAGAAGGCATCTGAGAACATCTCTGTCCCATCTTCTCTTTAACTGCTCAGACTTCCTAGGCTTACTTCTTTAAGGTTTTTAGAAACACAGTCTTTTTCCTGCCTGCTGTTATCTTTTGGAGCTGGTTTTTGGCCCAAATACTGCTTGAGTCGCAGAATTGTTAACATTAAATCAACTTCTCAACGTTTCAGGCACATTTTTTCTTAAATACAAAATCTACCTTTTTCTCCCAATAACAGCCTCTTGCAAAATGGTATAAAATGTCTTTTGACAGTTTGGCCAGAAATGACCAGGAGAATATTTATGATCAAAATGCCAAATTGTCTTCACTTAACTTGAAGAAAGTTCAGTCCTGTGTTCTACCTAATGCATAAAACAGATTTTCACTGCAAGTATGATGTACAAGTCTTAATCCTAAAAGAAAGAATGAGGATTATTGTGGATAATTTTCCTGCAGCCTCTAAATGAGAGCAAAACATGAGTTTTACCAAGCTCAGGTGTAAAAGCAAGCATCAGAGACAGAATAAAGATAATTTATTTCAAAGCTGGTTATTCAAAATCATTGACTTTAGACTTGTCAGCCCTTTCATATATTATGTCCTTAAAGCTGTTTTTTGTGGATTCTGTATCACTGCTCTTTCCTTTCAGCTTCTTTACTCATTTTGCATGTCAAAGTGTGGTGATTCCCCTCTGGAAGTTGGACACATGCCAAACAATACTCCAGGAACTGAGCATCCATGGAAGGCTGGCAGTGATGTTTCCTGGTGAATTAGGAGTCGAATTCTGCTGATGGGATGTGGAGAAGGGAAAAGTGGAAATCAAATCTGGTGTTTTGCCCTGTAGTGCCCAAGAAGATGAAGTTCAGTGATGGATGCAGATTGGTGGGCAGGAGAACTGTCTGCTTATTGCAGTCAGGGCTGTGAGGAGCCTGACCCTGAAGGGTTCTGGTTGTTTCTGGCTCTGCCAGAGAAAGCAGCTGATGTATGGGTGAAACAGAAGTGCCAGCACTAGAAATGTTAGTGTCCAAGGGTTGTGGTGTCCTAGTATGTAATGCCAGAATTTGGGAGGAATCGGACCTCGAAGATGAGGAGTCACCCACTAGAAGGTGTCATAACCTTGGCAAAAGGCCCTGAAAGAATTAGTAAAAAGCAGGCACAAAAAACTTGCCTTGCTTCCTGTGATCCCAAAGTTGGGATAAAACCGACTGTGCTCCCATTCACACTCCTGAGCCTTGGGATTACTTCTGTGCTGATGCAGTCTGGGGCATAGGAAGTGGTTTGCAGTGGGAGCAGTTACATTTGGAAAATCAGTTTTACATTGGGATCTTTGTATTTGTATTTAATATTGTTGCTATGGTTGTAGTGAATTGCAATAGTTTTTATCTCCTAGGAACCCCCAAACCTTTTGCTGATGGCTTTTTTTCCTTGGCATGGAAGACAGTACCCCAGGTGATATTAATGTGTGCAGTTTGATAAGGAGCTTTTCCAAGGTACTAGGTGCAAGAGGCAGAATTGCTGTCGTGGCTGGGCATGTTTTGGCAGGTCATTTGGCAGGTCAACATCTGGAAGACAAATATTTCCAGCTGAAACCTCCTCCTGATCTTGGGGTTTGTGTCTGCTCCTTCTGCAAGTGCTACTTGTTCATTTATTAACCTCCTCTGCTGGAAACTTAACGGCGCGTTTTCACCAGGGCTTTATGTGCTCTGTGTTAAACATTTTAAATGGTATCATTCTTCCACGAAGACTTAAATCCAACAGCTCCAGAGCCCTGACAGAGAAGGAGATGTGTGTTTTCTCTGTTAACTGGCCTGCCAAGGACAGGAGGGATGAGGGGGGAGAGAGCCCCTCTCTCTGTTTGCGTGGCAGGACTCCAGCGAGAGCGCAGGTGTTGTGAGAGGAGGCAATGGCAACCAGATGACATTCCTTCCCCTTGGACTGGCGTGGAGCTCAAACTGATTGTGGGTCCAGCAGCTGGACTGGATGATCTTAACGGTTCATTTCCAACCTAAATGGTTCTGTGACACCCTTCCAACAAAACTGGAGGTTAACGTATTGTCTGCATGTGCCTGTGTAAATTCCGTGACATTTAAGCTTGGGTTCCTCCAACTAAAAGATTAGGGAGGTGGAATCACTCTTGGCAACCACTGGGAAGATACTAGAAGATAGTCCAGACAGTGATTTATCCCAGCTGAGAGGTCAACTACCTTTCTGGAGGTGCTGATGGGGCAGATGATGTCAGGAGAGGCCCTCAACACTTACCTAGAGAAAGTGCCTTGAGGTAGATGGAAAGAATTGTGAGCAGCAACCCTTGATATATTGAGAAAAATATTTTATCAACTTGTGCAAATATATCCTGTTTGCCAAAATGGTTCTGGAAATGCTGCTGGTCTCTTCCCCTCATACCTGTGGGTGGCCTTAACCACGCACCCCAGGGATTTTTTTATCTCTTTTGCTAACACTGAGGAGTTTTCACATCCCTGTTTGGTAAAATGGCTCTGCCATCAGCCAAGTGTGGAAAGGGCTTTGATAACGTTCAAGGTGAAACACTTGTCAGCTCTCACTTTATCCAGGAACGGATTATCTGGGCTGTGGAATAATGAGGTCATGTCTTTCCTCCACACCGCTGGCAAGAGCTTCGGATTTCACGCAGGGGCAGCTGCTTACACCAAGCCTGCTCTACTTAATGCCTTTAAAGCTACCCAGCTTCCCTGTCAGCGAGTTCTCCCCAGGCTGAAACGTGCTCACACAGCCTCCTTTGCAGTGCCTGGGAGGGGGTTCCTGGGGCTTGGATTGCTGTCCTGCCCCAGAGTTGGGTGGGTGGAATGTGGGATCACCGGATGTGAGAAGCGGTGATCTGTGCATTGCTGCTGCACCTAAAATACAGGAATGTGGAGCAGGATTTGTGGGTGGGTGGACCAAAGCCATGCAGCTCTTTCCAGGTGTCCCATCAGCAGCTTGCAGTCTGAATCTGCAGCTTTAATGCAGAGCTGTGGCAGTGAGAGTGGCCATGGACATGAAAGATCCCTAAAGCACACAAGTTGCGGGTGTTAAAGTCTATGGGTGCTTAAGTAGATTAGCAAACAAACAAATCCTTTAATATTCTGGAATGCTTCCTCACCACCTAAGTAGGGATTATTCCACCAAGCCAGCAAATTCTACCCTTCTGCCTAGTGAAAAGTCTGCCTTTCAGATTGCTGTGCTCTTTAATGATTTGTACTCTTAGGTTAAAAAGGAAAAGGAAAATCTGAAAGCATATTGAAAGTGTCTGTGTGGATTTCAGGAAAAGCACAAAAATGGTAAAAAGAGCTGTTAAAAATATTCAAGACCCTGTGAAAACCGAGGTTGCTGCAGTGCAGGCAGTAGCATATGTAGGATGCTACACCACAAAAGTTGCTACAATTTTATCCTTAAAATTTGCTTTACGGAACTCGCTACGACTTTATGTACAAATACGTGACACAACTCGCCCACAGCTTTCTTCTTAGCACTGTGAAAATCTTGGTTAAACTGTCAGCTTTCTATCTGAAACATGCAGAAACAACCAGTTACCTTGGTCTGATTCCACTTCCAGGCTTTCATCATCTGCGATTTTGGTAAAAAGCTGCTTTTGTTAATGTGTAATGCCTCATAGTAACCGGTTACACTTTTACTACAAAGGGGTGTTTTATTTTCCCGAGGGATGAATAGTAATCAAGGATCAGCTGGTAGTGCCAAGTGCCCTGATAACACAATTGGCTGCATACAGCTTTGTTAGGCCCCTTCCTGCACTGGCTGGCTGGGGAGACATTAAGAGAAGATGTTGGGAGAGCTGTTCTTTACCTTCTTGGCTGCTGGGGAGCTGAATTTTGGGATCACTTTGTCTGCTGGATGAAGAGGTAAGAGCTGGCTTTGGAGCACATGAAGCCCTTACTGAGTAAGGACAGCGAGGGGAGGGTGGGAGGAGGGATAGATGGAGAAGATGCTTGAAAATAAGCATGTGAATTAGAAAAATTACCCTGGAATTCATCACTGACTGATTTTTGTGGAAAGGTGTGGGGGTTGATGGAGTTGAAAGGAGACAGAAAGTGGGAATACTGATTCTAATCAGAGTAGGGGCTGATTCGTGTTATTTTGATGCTGATTTAGGTGAGCTGAAGGAGGGCTGCAGTCACCCTGGCCCTGTGGTAGGAAGTGTCTCACTGCTAAGCACAAAGTGGAGTCTGGCTTTGATCTCATTAACCCCATCAGCACTGGAGTAGCAGGTGTGTTTCTGGAGCTTGACTCTTTCAGACACTTGAGGTGCATAGAAAGTGGCAGAGATTACTTCAGAACCAAAAAAGGTAAGACATAGATCTTCCTATTCTGACTTTTTCAGTAATTTAGGGTCCAGTAATGGTATCAAGAGAGAGAGAGGAGGGGAATTCTTCCCCTTTTCTCAATGAGAAGAGGAAAAGTTGGGGGAATAAAAATCTGAAGAGAAATGGAGAGGAAAAGAAATTAGTAGAAAGCATGTGTGAAAAATTTCCTCCTTTCCTCTGTCTGCTCATTGTTTATTTCTAAACTCCACAAGAAAAACAATGAGATGGAGAAGAAGGAAAACCCACAGCAACAATAACAGGAAGAGCATCTTGGAGTTGGCTTTGCACAAGGGTGGGCTTTATATCTTGCAGTCAGTTCTAATAGGATGTGACTTAGCCCGATTTTCTGAGAATACTCAGTATCCTTAATAAGTGCCCTGTGATTTTAAACTGGATTTATCCTGCTGGATTGTCTTGAGAGGAAGGGTCACAGCCACAGCAGTTGAGCCCAAGCTGTGCAGACTACTTTGAGACTTCTGATTTAAAAATAGGATATAGAAGTAAAGTTCTGTGTTAGCTCTAAAATTCCACTATTCCATCAGTTAAGGACTCCACCCCCCCCCTCATGAATTTGATAGTGGAGTGTGTGTGGAAGGAAAATAATGGTGGTTGTGACTTGCTGAGCCCTCCAGTTGTAACACACTTGTCCTGTGTTAAGTGAGGGCTGGAAACAAAAACTCACATCATAACCTTAGGTTTTTAATCTCTGCAGAATATAATGAACTATTTTGAAAGGGTGGTTGGAGGGTTAAGCTAGGAAGGACAAACTGGTAGTGTAATAACATCTATATTAAAAATAAAAAAACCCCAACCAACCAACGCAGATGTAATGTATTATATAATCTCTGTTAAACTTGCTCTGGGAAACCCTCCAAGAGCCAGTGTCAGTCTCCATTTTGTACAAGTCTGTACATAACCTTTGTAAGAATTTGTGTGAAGTTGGGTGGGGAAACAGAGAAACACAAAGTTAGAACAGAATGTAGCCTGGCCAAAGCCTTTCTGCAACGGCGCATTTGGAGCAGGGACGGAGGGAGGTTTGCTCCTTCCTGGGCCTTCCCACCAAGCCACCCCCTCAGCACAGGTGCTATCAGCCTCTGTTAGTTGCTTACATATACAGCAATTAATTTAATGACTGCTAATAAGTAATGCTTATGATAAGATATGGGCTATGCCACAGGGCTGTTTGTTTTCCAGGAGCTCGGTCACTGCCTCTCTCACCATAGATGGTGTTCACTTACCTCTCAGCAGAGAATAACTTGGAACAAAGTGCTTTCAGGCACAGTGTTTTCTGCTGAAAACAGAGGAATTATAGTGATAAATCCTCTTGTGAAATGTGAAAGAAGCTTTTTACTCTTTCCTGACAAAACATCAGTCTGTATCGACCTACTCCTGCTGAGCTCGTCAACTTCTGTCCCTTCCACCTTCCTCCTTCCCTGGAGCTACTATCCTAGTCATCTCTTCTTGTGACACCTTTGGAAGTCATCTCTCTTAACAGAGGCCTTGTTGTGCTGCTTCCTTCCCATTCCCTGCCAGGAAGAATTGTTTTCCTCTACACAATTCAGGACAGCAGCCACTGGTGCTGAAAATATTGATGATGTGGAGGTGATTTGGAACATGGCAAGTTTCCTCAGACAAGTAATGCAGTTACATTCATGGACTTTGGCTGAGCTATCCTGTCATGAAATACACTGAGAAAATATTTGTTTCAGGCTTTTTTTAATTTTAGTCTGGAACCTAAGTTTAAAACAAAGCTGATGGACCAACTGTCTCCTGTCTAAGCTACCTTTGACAGGAACAGTAGAGCTGGTTTAGCTGTTCCTCAAGGAGCAAACAGGGAATAATTCCACATTTACTACACAATCTCTCACATTAACTTTGCATCTTCATAAACATAAGCTACAATCCATATGGGTAGCCTAATACCTAACAGCACGTGGAAAGAGGGATGTGATTTAGAAAATACATGCCTTGTGAGTTCTCAGCATCTCAGCTTGGTTTTCCCAACGTGGTCCTTCCTTTCAGCCTCTCTTTTCTTTGCCCAGGGAGGTCTGACAGGAGGAATTGTCCCTCCTGCCTTTCAAAGAAATCTGAGCAAATGATTCTTTCTGTGTCTTCCTAAGAAGTGCTGAGCACTTCTACTTTATGGCAATTGACACCCTGGAGAATTAAGTCTGTAGGAGCTAATGAGTCTACAGGAGTGTTTGTAATTTACTCAAAGTTGTTGTTTTTTTTATGTGGCAACTTTTAAAAAAACCAGCAGATGGTTTTGAAAGGTAATTCTTGACATCAGTCCAGCTCCAAAAATGTTGTTTTCCATTTACTTCCCATGTTTCACACTGTTGATGTGTGATGAAATACGAGTAGTGCTACTGCTGAGCTGCTGTGCTCTTATAGGCTTGTGGTGAGAGATCTTTTCCATGTCTTTTCATCCATAAAAGAGTAAAAGAAAGGTGTGGTGTTGGTTTATTTGTTTTTCCCCCTCTACAGTACCTGCAGCAAAGACTCAGAATATGGTAAAATATATTGAACACTGGATCTTAGGTGCATAATGGTTAAAATTTTCTGGAAATGGGACATTTGGAGGAGAATTAGAAAAGTCATGTTGGTTTGCTATGGGATCAGAATGGTGTATTAGTTCTAACAGGTTGATGTTTAGGATTTGATAATTGCCCTCTGCAGAGCTGAAATCCAGCCAGGTGGTGACAGCTATTTCACTACTCTGAGAGGTATGGCTGTAAATAATAGCTGAGCAGTTGACCTCAATATCTGCTGGAGATGAAGATGACTTTTCTTGAATGCTCTGAGGTGTCTGTCTGCCCTTCCATGTAGAAAAGACTAGAACCCACTAGGGAATTGTTGTCAGGGATTCTTTTTTTCTTTTATTTAATAAACAGGATGGGGAATTGCTGCAAACACTGAGTTCAGCCAGGCAATGATGCCCGCTGTTCTAAGCTAATATAAAAATGTGTTTTCTGTTTTTCAACTGGGCACACTTGGCATTTTTATGTTTATTCAGATGCTTCTTTTAGGCTGGATTCTACTGCTGAAAATCTATGGAAAGATTGCTGTAGGCAACAGTGCAATCCCTCCCTTGGGAATGCTTTGGTATTACAGTGCTGCTTCAAGAAATGTTACCTTGCCAGCAGCATCACTGCAGTGTTTTGAAAGGTTAGTGGGCAGGCTAATTTAGGAGGAAATTCCATTTTCTGCATAAATTTCAAAACTACTGAACTTGGGAAGCAATAGAGGCGGGATCCTGACCAGGCTCTGAGATACTTCAAACAGGGTACGTTTCAGTAATAGATGTGGTCTTTGTACATGGAAATTCTTTGGCTTCTCAAGGACAGCCTGTTTAATTGATCAGGGAAAGAAACAAGAATCACAGGAGTGGTTTCAAAACAGAGAGTCATGGAGGGAATCTAAAAGAGGGACCACCTCCCCAACACACACAAACACAGTTTCTGGTGTCACAACCTCCCTGTGTCATGTGTGTGTCTGTACATGTCCTCCTGGGTGGGAGCCAGCAGGAGAGGCAGTGCAAGCTTTCCCCATGGCTTGTGTGGAACTAGAGCAGCCTGTCTCCCACCCTGATGGAAATGAGGGGGGTTTTGTCAGCAGTTTGACAGTATGTGCAGGGGCATGTATGGTTTCTGTCCTTCGCTGTCAAGGGTTTTCCCAGTCCTTTTTGGTGGGAGAAATCTGACCTTTTCAACCCAAAAGCTCTTGAGGGGTAGTATTTTTTACACTGTCTCCAAAATACCAAAGTCTCCCGACTTCCTCAATCTCAAAGGGAACCAAGGTTAACTTTGACTGCCCCAGGAACAGAATCCAGCCTTGACACTGAATATTCCTTGGCAGGTCGTTGTTACTGTGGAGCAAAATTCCAAGATGTGCCCGGCAAGCTCTTCTAGAGTACAACAAACCACATCAAACATGCAGGGGGTGTCTTGGCACTTCACACTTGAATTGCCAACTGCAGAATCTGTCAGAGAAGTAAGTCCCAGAAAGTGGGAAAAGGATGAAAAAGTAGAGGTTAATAGCAAATTATATTTTATCATTCTCTCGTTGGATGTGGCAAAGTGACATCACTGTAGTCTGGTAGATTTGTGGTAAGACATTTATCTTTTCAGCCTTAAAAGAGTAAAAGGAAGGTGTGGTGCTTTTATTTGGTTTTCCCCCCTGAGAAGTTAAAATCTGTAAATATTGAAGTGGATGATGCTGCAGCCAGAAATCCATGTGGCTCCTGTGGCATGTTCATTTTCCTGTAGCCAGTTTCTGGTGGGAAAGCAGTGACAACTTCTAGGTACACACTCTAGATACACACTTTCTTAGCACCATTTGGTACCACACTTCTGTATGAAGGCTCAGAGGAAGAAGTTGCCATGAAAAAAAAAAAATTGCCTGTTGCAAACTTCTCTTCAAGAGATCCATGGAAAAACTTCCTCCCTGTTTGCATTTGTCTGTGAAAATCTCACTGAAACACCTTTCGATGGTAAAGCAGAACCAAGAATATGACACAGACGTGAAGCTACTGCTTCCCCGCAGAAGCTGCTGCAGCTACAGAGGGAACCTAAACTTTGGTTGTTGACACACTGTTCTCGAGAGTGACAAGAGAGATTGTGTTCATTAGGCCAACCCCATCATTCTTGCTAAAAGCAGGCTCAGGTTTCCATGTATATTTTCAAATCAAATTAGAAACGCTGCTCCTGAGACCTCCTTCAGCTGACAGTGACGGATTGCACAACCTGATAAACAGGAGGCATTCCTGGAGCCCTGCTAACGCCACAAGTGCTTAGATAATAAAAACATGCACAGAGCCATGTATTGAAATTAGCAGAGAGCTTCTCCTCTTCCCCAAGTAAAGCAGCCCACTCCTGGGGAGTGGACACTTCTCCAGCAGAAATGGGAAAGGTTTGTGTCTGTGCAAGTGATTGTCTCAGTGGATTGGAAAAGGCAGTTTGCTCAGTGCTAGGACAGGAGACAAGGACTTGCAGATCATTTATGGTAGATGGGAGTAAGTTATTACTGGTATTCAGCAATAATGACAATTTTCCTTTTTCACAGAGCTGTTTATACAGGCAGATGCAGTCATATTAGCTAAAATAGTTAACAATTAATACAAAGTAAGGAAGATATGGTCAGTAGCTTAGTGGAATATCTTGTGCACATGTAGGCAACCCGTGTAGCAGCTACACATGAAGGCTACAGAGGCAGTTCTCCAAGGAAGATTAAACTTGATCAGAAAACAACAACTATGGATACCTGGAGGAGAGGTGTAAAGGTACCAGTTGCTTGTATGTCAAAGGAGTGGTGGAAAATGAAGAGACTTGCTGTGGCCTACCCTTAGGAGAGTGAAGTTTTGCCTGTGGTTACTCAAGGAAAATACTGGTTTCTTTGATACAATGCAGGAGATGGGGAAGGGAAAGTGTGTTCTCAGACTCTTGGCCTATTTTACAGACCATGGCATTTTCTTTCTGTTTAATTTGTGCTGAATTTCGGCACAGACCAAACCCCCTCTCTGCAGTGTTTCCCCCCCGGTGCTTTGATTCCACTTTCAAATGTTCATGAGGCAGGTTCACGTCGAGGTTCATCCCTTTGTTCTTGGAGGTTTGCCTGGCTGCCGCCTTTTACTGTCTCCTCTGCCACTAAGAAAACCTGATGTTATCTCTCGAAGTGAAAACTCCAGGTTCTATTTGTAACTGAGGATTTCCTGTGTGCCTTCCCCCAGCCCGTGCAGTGACGGCAAGAGGCGGCGGCACACGGGCTGCGCGTCTTCAGAGAGCTTTGAGAACAGCCCCTGCACAGGAGCTGGAGAAATCCCCAGCCACCCGTGCCTTTGATCTCAGATAAAGGTCAACCTGTCTGGTAGAAAGTGTGATGGGAAGCGCTACCACATCATCAGCCTTCGCTTTCTCTTCCTTACCCTGAAGTGATTCACTCTACGTGTCCGGGTATGCCTTCGCCACGGCGCCCATGGTGTTTGGCTCTTGGGAGCAGCTTTATTCCTCTCGTGCACCAGGCCAGATTTCCTGAGAGCTGCTGAGAAACTGCCCACACCACTTGTTATTACAGCAGTGTTCCATAGCTGTAGCTGTTGTTGGATTTTGTTGGTTTGTTGGAGAGTTTTTGAATCATAGAATCGTTTAGGTTGAAAAAAAAAAAACCTTGAAGGTCATTGAGTGCAGCCATCAACCCAGCATTGCCAAGTCACCGCTAGACCAGTCCCTAAGTGCCACATCTAAATCCCTCCAGGGCTGGTGACTCAGCCAGCTCCCTGGGCAGCCTGTTCCTCCAGTGCCTTCAGTGAAGAGTTTTTTCCTGAACCCAATCTAAATCTCCACTGGCGCAACTCGAGGCCATTTCCTCTTGCCTTGTAATATATATAGGCCTAGTGGTGTGTTAAAAAAATTATTCTACTTTTCTTGTCCCAACAAGCACTGAGAGTTTGTGAGACTGTTCAAGCACTGACAACTACAAAGTTCCACCTGACACAAACTCAAAGCTGCTGACACACAAAGCTTTGGGGAGCTGCAGATTCCAGTCAGTTCTCCTGATGGCACCTCTGCAAGATCATCACTGGTGGGGGGAAGTACCTGACTTACACATGCCACAGGTAAGGCTGGCACAACAATTTGGTTCATAATTCTGTTATAAATACTAATGGAGGGGGGTGTTTAGTTGCCTTTGAATTCCTCTGTAACCTTAGAAATGTTGTTGCAGCTGTGAAGACTGGTTATGAAGTGACACGTAACTTGCAATAAGGGAAACAATTTCTCCGCTGAGTCTCCTCAAAGGCCAGGTGGGCTTTGTGACTGGGCTGAGTGTGTGTCTTCCTTCTGAACTGGGATCTGTGCCTTAGCAAGGGCTAAGAGATGCTACTTAGGGAGAAATAGAATAATATTCCCAGGTGGGATGCACCATGGAAATAGTTGTTACTCATAGTGGGAGGATCACTGTTTATCCAGTGCCTGTTTACAAAGGTCAGTTAAGTCACCTAGAGATAAAAGTTGCTTCTAGGTGTGGATTAGGAAGAAAACCAAACAAAAAGCTAAGGATGGATTGTGCTTTCTTTCTGTCCAATGCACCTTTTGGCACTCGGGCTGCCATGAGGGAGCAGGAGATGGGGATTATCTCCAGTACCTGATCCTCAGAGTGAAAGGAAACAGGACTGGATCACTGCTCTTGGCCATCATTCAGTCTCTTGAACCCCAGTCTGGCAGGTTTTTCTGAAGGATTTGCTTCAGGCATAGAGAGCTGGTTTTTACTGACTTGGTGTCAGCTGGGCCACCTCTGGATGGTGGTTTGGAGATAGAAAATAACTTGGTTGCATCAGATTCCTGCCTGTGTGTCAATCCTCAAATTAGGGCTGTGCCAGGATGTAGCCAGAAGTGCCAGTTTGTTCTCCAGAATGTAGCTCTCCTTTTTCTAATCAGAACTTCACACTGCCATAATTTCCAGGAATAATCTGGTGAGATGGACTTCTGTGAGGTGCAGGAATGTTTGCTTGAGCCTGTGGAGAGCCTTTGGATATCACTGGAGGGTTTTCCCTTCTTTCAGTGAAGTATTAATTCAGGTGCCAGGTGACAGTGAGCACCTGCCAGTAACTCTTGGTTATTTGACTGACCCATTTAAGCCCAGTATTATGTTTCTAAAATCAAGCTCTTACACTTGGTTTTTTTAAGGTGGTACTGGCTTTAGAGATGTGAAAGGAGAGGTGTAGAGGTGTTTTTATGGTAGTATCCTAGGAAAAGTGCATATGGACTTTTGGTAGCCCTCCTACCTCCACAGGCTCCAAAATGAACTTGCACCACTAAGACTACTCTGCAGGAGTATTTTTTTCATTTTCTTAGTAATCTTGGTACTTTAGTTGGATGTTTTGTTCATTTGAACTCTTTATAGGTTCCAAAGTTTTGATATGGATTTCACTGAAAATGTTTTTGTACTTTGTGCTCAAGGTGTGCCTGAGAATGCTTTTGGTGAACAACCACCTTAAATCCCACAGCAACATTAATGCTGATTTGGAATACTTTTATTCCACACCAAGGATTTTTGTGCCATTTTGTTTGTCCTTTGAGCCTCTGTCATTGGGGAATGGTATTTATGGTTTGTCTGTATCAGCAATCTGTTAATTACAAACTCAGAAGTATTAGAAGTCACACTACCACTAGTACTATATTCTAGTATTCAGTATAGAACCCCTAATGCACATAAATTTTATTTCATGGAGAAATAGGTGGTTCAGGTGAAGGTTGTGCATAATGATGAAAATTTCAAAAATGCAGTTTAGGTGATTTCTTTCCAAGCTTAGTGAAGTTTAAAGAAGAACATCCACGAGTGTGAGCTGGGGGCACAGACTGTCACCCAGTACCACCTTTGTGGTACAATCCTGTTTGTAGAGATTGTTTGCTTTTGGATGAATGTTCCTGCTCAGCAGCTCCACATATGCTTAGCACATATTTCTTTTCTTTGGGGCAAAAGGCGGGAGAATGTGGTGGGGTTTTTTTGTTGTTGTTTTTTTCTTCTTCTTTTTTTTTTTTTTTTTTTTTTTTTGTGAAAGAGATTGTTAGTATGTTTCAGATAAACTTAAGGCTGAGTGGTGTTTACCCAAATACTGGAAGTCTCAACTATTCCAATACTCTACATGTTGTTATGAAATAATTCTCAGAATTTTGATGTGCTTTACATCACTTGCCCGTGTTCTTTTGGTGGCCTGTTAAAATACACCACTTAATGAGAAAAACCAATCCAAACCCCCCAAAATCTTAAGTCAAACAAAATATCTGGCCATAAAACTACTGGCTTGGAAAGCATCCCTGTATCTCTTCGGCACCATGGCAGAGATGCAGCGACGAGCTTTGGATGGGACCTTGCCGAGGCAGGGCTGGAAAGGCGGGACAGAGACAGATAACCCGGATCATCTCAGCTGCAGTGCCAGCCGTAAAACGGTGGGAAGAGCCTCTTCCTATCTCAGGGCAGGATGACAAGAGGGAATGCTTCTCTCGGGTCCTCAGCTGCCTCTGCAATAGACTGAAAGAAGCAGAAAATATCTTGTGAATAAAAACGAAGGGCTGTTCCACCTGGCTTGAAGGGCGCTGACGGTAAAACACAGACAGGAATCTCTCTGTCAGGCTGTCAGAAGAGCGCGGCAGAACTTCAGCCCTTCAGCAGAGCCCAGTGCCCGGGGGTGCCGCGGCAACTCCATGAGCTCTGCCCGCCCGGCCGATCGCAGGCGGGGCAGCGCGGACCTGCCGGGGACT
>JBBMKD010000170.1:5053730-5064392 GCA_037834095.1 Argya squamiceps
CGCCCGCCCGGGGCTGCGGGGAGCGGGGCGGAGCGGGGCGGGACGGGGGGGCTGGCGGCGTGTCCGAGCGGGTGTGGAGAAGGGGAGGGAAGCGGGATCCCACCCCCGAGGTGCGGGGAGGGAGCGCAGCCCCGGGTGCAGAAGCGTGAGGGCTCTCGCCGCCTGCGCCGTACGTTATTTTATTATTTTGTTTTACTCATTTTTATTTAATTGTCCGGGGGGGAAGCAATTTACGAGCGATCTGAGCGGGGGTGGAGGTGGCTGGTTCAACTCTCGCCGCGGTCTGCAGCTGGGCTTGTCAGTCTGCGCTGCGTTGATGTTGCGCTTTCCCCCCAAAGATGGCACTGGATGTCTTTCACATTTTCTTGGGATATTGTTTTCCATCCCCTAGGGAGCCCAGCTCCTGGCTGGTACAGCTGTAAATCTTTCCCTTTTCGCATTCATTCACCCTTGGTCTGTTGTGGATTTGTATTCAGTGCTCGTGAAGAAGGCGGCTTGTTGTGTGCGGTAGGAGGAAATTCTTTGTTGGAGGATGGTGAGGCACTGGCACAGGAAAAAACTGTGAATGCTCCATCCTTGGAAGTGTCCCAGGCCAGGTCGGATGGAGCTCTGAGCCACCTGGTCTAGTGGAAGGTGTCCCTGCCCGTGGCCAGGGGCTTTGGGACTGCACAGTCTTTTAGGTCCCTTCCAACCAAGCCATTCTGTGATTCTGTTCTGTGAATTAGAAGTGAGAGTGTTTGGTTTTCGGTTTAACCTGGTGACCACAAGCCTACACAGGTGATGCTGGATGTAAAATGAAATCTTTGACTACTGGATGAGGACAAAGACTGTGTCAGGGCAGAGGCTGTCACTTTCTGCCCATGGGTGACTGCTAGAAGAAACCATTCCTCTTCTTTTTCTTTCTGTGCTTCCCCATCACAGTGCCTTTTTCTCTCTGGAGTGGGGAACAGCTCCAAGCTGGCTGTGGTCTGGGTAGGTAAGACACTTCCTTAGGATTATTGGATGACTTTTTGAAATGCTCGATAGCACTTACCTTTCTCTGCTTTCAGGTAAACGCTTATGGCATCTCAAGGGGGAGTGAAAAGGGACTTCTCCTTTGGCTGACAGTAAAGAAAAGCAGTTTGTTGTCCTGGTTCCCTGCACAAATGTGGCACTAAGATACTCAGCTACATTTTTGTGTAGGTGCAGAACTGTCACTGCAGTTTTCTCAGTCAGTGTTGCAATCTTCATGTCTCTAGCTAGGTGGGATGGAAAGGGAGGAAATGTGTAACATCTCTACTATCCTCCTACTATTTAAAAGACAGACAAGCAGATGATCTGTTTCTTTGAGAAGCTTTTAATCTGCCTTGTGAAAATGGATTTGTTCTTTGTGTTTTGAGGTTGTTGTTGAGGGGTTTTTATCTCAACATTCTTGTGAATCCTCAGGTACTTTTTGTTTGACACCTAGTTCATCTAAGCTGTTTCTACCCCATTTTTCTTTCACGTTCCGGCCTGTGGTCAGGAAATATTTGAAAACAGGTTGTTTGCACCCTTGCTTTAATTTTATAAAGGAGCATATTAGATGTGTAGGCTGAGTTACTTTCTCACAGAAAATGTCTTGGCCACTTGACAGCACTTAGTTCAGGACTCTGTAATGCACATACGTCACTTTAAGAGGGAGACTTTCCAAATGCACTAGGAAGCAGATCTGTGGAGCTTTCTGATGCTGCAGATTCAGGCAGAAGAGTGAGAATTGGGCTCGTTCCTCACTCTGCCATATGGAACATGAACGTAGTGGTGGTGTTCCTGGCTGTTTCCAGCTCAGTGTCAGAGGGGCATTCGGAATTGCTGTTGATGGAGACAGATGTTGAGTTCAGTAGCACGGGAGAGGCACTTCCCATGGCTTGCCAAATAAGCATACAAGTTAATACTGGATTTTTAAATTTTTTTTTTAAATGGCATGGGGTCTCCTTCGCATTCCTCATCTATGATGCCATACCCAGACTCTCCCCATTACTGGACTTGGGCCAGATCCTCAGGACTGCTGTAATCCCCTGCTGAAAGTGATCAGTACCAGGTGGCTGGGGCAGTTTGGGCTTTGCCAGCTCCTTTCTGTTTCCAGAAAGTATCCCGTGCTTTATCCCTCCGCTGCCCTTGATCTGGTGTGTGTATATGTACACACACAGTGTTTATTTACACCTTCTGTCTCCTTCCTCATTTCAGGATTTCAGATGCATGCCAGGTTCCCGCTGAATGCCAGCAGCAGAGATCACTACAGATGGAGCCCCAAAGTCAGCACGGCAGCGGCGGCTCCCTGGTGGTGATTCAGCAGCCCTCCCTGGACAGCCGGCAGCGCTTGGACTATGACAGGGACAGCCAGCCCGCCACCATCTTGTCACTGGACCAGATCAAGGCCATCAGGGGCAGCAACGAATACACCGAGGGGCCGTCGGTGGTGAAGAAGTCGGCCCCGCGGACGGCGCCCAGGCAGGAGAAGCACGAGAGGACTCACGAGATCATACCAATAAATGTGAATAACAACTACGAGCACAGGCCCGGCCAGGCGGGGCACCAGCAGAACGCCCGGGCCCCCGTCCTGAGCCGGTCCACCAGCACGGGCAGCGCGGCCAGCTCCGGCAGCAACAGCAGCGCCTCCTCGGAGCAAGGGCTGCTGGGGCGCTCGCCGCCCTCGCGGCCGGGCTCCGGACACAGACCCGAGCGGACAATCCGGGCGCAGCCCAAGCAGTCGGCCCTGCTGGTGGACGACCTGAAGGGCCCTTTGAAAGAGGACCTGACGCAGCACAAGTTCATCTGCGAGCGGTGCGGGAAGTGCAAGTGCGGGGAGTGCACGGCGCCGCGGGCCCTGCCCTCCTGCCTGGCCTGCAACCGGCAGTGCCTGTGCTCGGCCGAGAGCATGGTGGAGTACGGCACCTGCATGTGCCTGGTCAAAGGGATCTTCTACCACTGTTCCAACGACGATGAAGGGGACTCGTACGCGGATAATCCCTGCTCCTGCTCCCAGGCGCACTGCTGTTCTAGGTACCTGTGCATGGGAGCCATGTCCTTGTTCCTGCCTTGCTTGCTCTGCTACCCTCCGGCCAAAGGATGCCTAAAACTCTGCCGGGGGTGCTACGACCGCGTCAATCGCCCGGGGTGCCGGTGCAAGAACTCCAACACGGTCTATTGTAAACTGGAGAGCTGCCCCTCCCGGGGTCAGGGCAAGCCCTCATGATTTTAGGAGGGAGGTTTACTTCCTCCAACTTCAGTTTTTCAGGTTGTAGCTGATTTTTTTTTTTTTCCCCTCCCCCCATGTTTTCTTCTTCACCCCCCCCTCCTCTCCCATTTTGGGAGGACTGTTCCTTTTCCTTTCTGTCTGCCCGACTTCAGACACATGAGTTCTTCCCCTTGCATCTTTACTCTCCTCCTCCTACTGACTTGGCTGAGTGTGGAGCGTTTCACGCAGTCGCTGCTGCTCTTTGGTAAGTGTGGACCTGGGATCTGCACCTGCTGCTCCCTCGGGCAGGGTCTTTGAGTTTGTAACTGAACCACTCCTGAAAGAGACAGTGAGGGCTCACTGGGCTCTTGAAGCTTCTTGCTCTGTGAATATCTTCCCAAAGATGTTGGTTTTTTGGTTTTTTTTTTGTTCTCAGCAAGTTATGGGTTTTTTTTCTTCTTAACCTCCTGGGTACCAAGGAAGAATAACTTTCCTGAGTGAGCTGGATTGTGAAATAACTTTTTGTGGATGTTCTTTCTGGAGAGGGATGTAAAATAAAGGCTTCACCAAATGAAAGGCCTGACTCTTCTATAAGCAGCCTGCTTCTTTTTGCATCTTCCCCCCCCATCTCTTTTTGTCTTAACTTTTGGAACATTCTCAGACCTGAGAATCTGAGAATTGTCCTGCCTTCTTTTTTTTTTCTTTCCTTACATTTTCAATGTAACTTCAATTTTTTGCTACACT
The DNA here is from genome assembly GCA_037834095.1 of Argya squamiceps. NCBI lineage: Eukaryota > Metazoa > Chordata > Aves > Passeriformes > Leiothrichidae > Argya > Argya squamiceps. The sequence goes on from JBBMKD010000170.1 coordinate 5,057,668, forward strand.
ATGTAGATCTTCACATTGGAGACATTATGGCTGCAACATACTCATTTGTTTCTTTTGCTGTCCAGTCTTTGAAGGATATTGCTCACTCCACCTTCCTAATCCCATTTTTATAGTCTGTCAGTATCAGTTGATATTAAAGTTGGTGGTGTTCATATATCCAAACAGCCTTCAGGTGTCATTGAGTCACCTAAATGTCCTTGAATCCTTCAAGTCTCTTGTGATCCTTTGGCTTAGTGAGTTTAGCTCTGCTCTGTACTTTATAATTTTATCCTGTCCCTGTTTTATTGCCTTAGCCACAAATTGTGGTCCTTTTTTGTATATTTTATGTATAAAACACAAAGTTGAATCCCAACTATTTTTAAGACAAAAGTCTGTTAAAACTTTTTTTATTGTAAAGAATATTTATTATGTGAATCTCTATTATTTTATGATATTTATTGCAAAAGACTTCGAAAATGTACTCATGTCTGAATATAACAAAATATCAATACTTAACGAAATAAGGATGACACGAAGAAAGTCCATATGTTAACTATAATGCAGAAAATATATTAATTAATGAAAACGCCTCTGGAGTTCTTTTGTTACAATGACAGGTTGTGAGCCATGTGTGTTGTATTGCTGGGCTGTTCCTCCTTCAGGTCTGTCAGGTGGCAAATAACCTCCTATTGATACTTCAAAGCCACTAGTCTGTGCTCTAGTTTAGTTTACCTAATTTTAAATTTAAGCCAACTATATATCAAATAAGGGATGTTTAATACAATTGAATCCGTGTTGTGCTTGACAGTGCCAAGAAATTGAGGCTCTATTTATTTACCAAAGCATTTGGAAGTACAGTTGTGGAGGAGGAAACCACAACTTCCAAGTTGGTTTTTTGGTTTTCTTTTTCTTAAGGAATACCACATTAACATGCAAAGCCATTTAAAAATTTCCTATATAGAACATCCTGGCCAGTTAAATTGTGCAGCAGCTGAAGAAATTAATCTTCTCAGCTTGATTCTAAATAAAAAGCTTGGAGGCAGGATGAAAAAACGTGATTGTGTTGCTGTAGTTTGGTAGCTTTGAAATCTGGGAATGTGTGTGTGTGTTTGGACCTATGTCTATGACTTATTTGGTTCTTTTCCCATACATTTTCCAATGTCAGCTGAATCTTCTGTCTTTAAATTAAAGCCTCTTAAGGGTGACCTAAGTGTCACAGCTACTTGTGGCCATTTAACACACATTCAACAGAAAAAGCTTTTCATTAAGAGTGAATGGGGAGACCTCATTCTTTTCCTCATGTGGGTCAAGGTTACATCACAATTCTCCTGAACTTTAAAAGTTTTAAATGGATGCAGTTTCACATGGTGTTCAGAGTAAGTGGTTCTAGAGAAACTCCACTTCAGAACGGAGCAATGACTTGACAAATGTGTCATATCTTGCTCTTTTTTTTTTTTTTTAAGTCCTGCTGCTTTGAATTGCCATATTCAAGCTGCTCTGACTCCCAGCACAGTGATGATTTGAGTGAGCTGGCCTTCCTGTAGTTAATTCCATCCCAGCTGATGCAGTGTCATGGAACGGAGCTGACTGAAAAGCTGCTTTTTATTAAAGAGCACAGATGACCCCTGAGAGGTACAAAGTGAAATCATCATCCGAGTCCATCTGGGAATGCTTTGCAGGATGCGGGTGGTGCTGCTCCTCCGTGTGATACAAGTGACGGGCTGGGGGGGATGGTTTGTGGGGCAGCAGTGGATGCACACGGATTCTGCTTTCCAAGATTTCCAGGAGAGGAATGTTCCTGAGGGACTTTGCTCCTTGGCTATGGCCGCGCGTCCCCGAGAGCGACAGCTGCAGACGGCCCCGCGGACACAATGGGGGCCTTGTCCGGAGATGTCCACCCGGGAACACGGAGCCAACGGCCTCTGCTGCTGGATCACAGCCAGCTCCTGCTCAGGGCCTTTGCTCCAAGGGTGCTGCTTCTGCCTCCTCAAGGAAAACGTTGCCCTCTCTACCTCTGTCTCTTTTTTTTTTTTTTTTTTTTCAGCCAGGTGATTTATCTCTGGGGGTTTTGGGTTGGTTCCTGGCAGAAGAGAAGAAATCCCAAAGGACCCGTGTGTTCTCCATCCTATAATGACTGTCTTCCATCAGGAGCTATGTGGTGGCACTGTTTCAGATCTCTCTTTTAAAACAAAAGCTACGGTCTAGTTAGTCATACTAATGCTCCATTTACTAACCAGATTTTGGGAATAACTTGAGGTTGCAGCTCCTCTGGAGAAAAAACTGACTTTGATCTACACAGCAAAGAGAAGAGAACAGTTCCTTGCAGGTCTCATATGATTTTCTAATTGCCAGGTAGAGCAGGCAGTGTTAAAAAAATGAGAATATTTATTTTTTTCTCTTGGGTTAGATACTATAAGCTTTGTGTTTAACATACAGATATATCTGAGCTCACTTCCAGGAACTCTGGAATGCAAGGTCATTGCCACTATGCCATGGAAATGACTGGGCATTCATTCAGGCAGCTGGATTTTGTGGTGTAGAGCCACGCTGGGCTGCATGAGAGCACGTGGATGTCTTTCCAGATGAAAGAGAATGGAGCAAGCTGACAGCTGGATGAAGTGAAGCTGTGAAGCCTCCACAGGTTACTTTAAATATGCCCCACGTGGTCACCACTGTGTCTGTTCTACTTTCCACAGTGGAATGACCATCCAAGGATGCTGTTTTCTGTTGGAAGAGGGTTTGCTGTGGGGATTTCCAGCAATTACGGCATTGAAGTGCTTATTTCAGTCCTTCAACCCCAAATTTATCAGGGGGCTGTTTGAGGTTACTCCTCCATGTTTGCAGAGTGCCAGACTGTCAGAGCCTATTGCAATGTAGCTCATAAAAATGACTTCTTTTTCCTGATATTTCAGAGGTCTTGTTTCAAGAAGCCAAGAGAGCTCTGTGTAAAATGATGGTATAATTAGGCAGTAAGTTCAGCTGACCTACTGCCCTAATTCCATGGGTGGGTGATGGATTTGGCCAAGGCTGCCATCTGGTTCCAACAGCGGAGGCCTCAGACGTGTAAGGTGTGGGTTGAAGGAAAAAGGGAAGTCCAACAAGCTGGAATTCTTGCTTTGCTTGGTGTCTCAAAGCTCGTGATGAGAGATGAGGTTAGGAAACAGTAATTTGGCAATAAAAACAATGGGTAGGTAAAGTTCCCATGTTCCGTGCTGGAGGAACCCATGGTCAGGGTGAGAATTTGCCCTCAGAGTTGGGGTGTTTCTCCAAAGGCTGCTCCATTACACAATGCTTGGGGGGATAATGCCTAACAAATGGAAAGTACTTGCTCGTGTTTCTGGTTCCATATCATAAAGACAGGTGGGAGAGGATTAGCTCCTCTGTCTGTGATAAAGCAAATCTGTTAAGAGGGATTAAAGGGGCTAGATGAAGTGTTTTAATGGACTTATATGAAGTAATAGATTTTTGTCCTGGAGGAATGTTCAGGACTCACTGATACTTCTGCATTTCTTGTTCTGCTAAAATTACCTCCAAATTCTAAGGAATCCTGATTAATTGTTGGCTTTCTTCCAGCTGGAGCATTTGTGTCAGTCATGGTGGTGCTTCAAAAAACCTGGAATACAATTCTGTTCTGCTGTCACCCGGCTGGATTTACCAGCCTTCCACAGCACAGGGGGCTGCACAGGCCTTGTTTTGATGGCCCTTCATTTGGAAGGCAGTTGGCTTTTAGGGCAGCTCTTAATCATTTGTAGCTCTTCCCTGTGGTAGTGTTTCGCCTTCCTCTGGCTTGTGGGAGGAGCCAAGGCATGACTTCTCCCCTTGGCATCAGTAACCCAGCCCTGTGGAGCCCGTGCTAAGGAGCTCTCTGCTCACTGGAAGGATCTGCTCAAAAACCTGGTGATATCCAGAGTGGTATTTACAGCACAGTTTATATTTGTGACAAACGGATGCAGTGCAGTTGGTTTTCCCAGGAGCTGCCATTCCCACTCCTCCTGGTGAAGGTGTCTTGAGATACTGCCTCATTTACTTACCAATAAATACAAATTTGGGAAAGTTTTCCTGCAAACCACACAGGGCTTGGCTTTTTAGTTAGTCTTAATGAATAACTTTTGATTTTAGCATCCAAAAAGAGCCAGAAATTCGTCTAGATTTTTCAATATTCCTGATATGTGCATGGGGCAGTATTGTACGAGAAACAGTGTACTTGCAGGAGAAGTACATATTCCAAAATTAGCTTGAAAAGTGTGGTAGCTCTTTATTTTGGAGCAGAGAAACATGCAGTTGGTCAGTCCTTGGAGAAAGGTGTGCCTGATAGCCGTGGCTCTGGCCTTGTAAGCACGCCCTGTTTTGTGAACCTTTGTCTGCACGTTGGACCTGAAAACAAACATCCTGCAGAACACGATGTCAGGAGGCACAAACAGCCTGACAGAGGCTCTGCCCCCAGGGGCTGAACCCCATTGTGTTTGTGCAAGAAGGAGCACAATGGGACATCCTGCCTGACCCCGCAGGGTCGCTGCCAGAGTATGAGCGGGTTTATTCCATGGAATATTTCTTCTGAATGGAGCTGATGGATTTACACCAGTGAATGAGCTGGCCAGGCGACAGTGCTTGCACTGCCTTAGGAATGCCCAGCGCTCATAAACGTTAGGATGTTCTGTTCTTAGTTTGTGGGGTAAAGTGACTGTGAGGAGGAGCTGGAGCTCCCTAAATAGGCTGAAGTTACATAACCGATTAACTACTTAATGGTTGTTTTAAATGAAACCTCCTGTTTTCTGGCACATGCTTCAATTTCCAAACCACCTGAGAGTTTTTGCAGTGCTGTGAGGATTCCTTTTCCACATTCCAAGCACGAGGAAGAGATGAATTTACGTGACCTGGTGAAGGTTCTCTCCAAAGCTTCATTTCTTGTGTGATGTCTGATTTGTTGGTTTTGGATCTGTGCACTCTGAGTAGCACACTTCCAGATGAAAATGAATACACTGAAAGGAAGGGGGAAGTGCTGGAGCTTTCCTCTAACCCGGATATTGGGAGATTGTACAGTACCTTCTTTTTATACCAAAGTCTTATCTAAATCCAGCCTCATTTACCTGACTCCTTCTTTTTAGGGAATAGTTTTCTGCTTGTTCATTTTTCTACATGGCATGCAAAGTGCTTCTGGATGAAATGTGCTACGACTACAGGAGCACCTGTGCTGAGGCACTTTTTGATTTAATACATTTTTACATGCCCTGTATCTCCTCCAGTTCAAGGTGAGGATGAATCTGGTTATTCAGGGTGGGAAATACAGGATAGTTGGATGTTGTGAATTTGTTTCGTTCTGAAATTCAACTCCGGGTATGAACTTTGCCAAACTTTGGCTGTACCTGGGCTTGAATTTACTGATCTGCCAAGAGTATGTGAGGAAATACTGTTAAGAGTTGAAAATGCACCAGTCCTGCTGTGTTAAATAGCCAAAGGGTCTCTCTGGAGCAAGCGGTAGAGATAGAAGTTACCATTCTGGAGTCTCCACAAAGATTTTTGTATGTGCATTCAAACCTGGAGTTCTAGGGTCTGTATTCTTATACCTCCACTTTCCATCCTTTGCCCTGTACTGGAGCAGGAGCACTTGCTGTGGTAGTTCCAGAGTTATCCATCACTACAGCCAGCTGCAGATAACATCCCCTGGAAAAGTTAACCTCATCTGCTCTCCCTCCTGACAGTTCTAACACACTGGGGTTGGGACAACTTTACCTGTTCAGGTGGCAAAAACGGCAAAGTATCTCAGAGCATTTTTCACTTGGACTTTAATTCTTTTAAATTAACCGTGCCAGATAAAGCAGCTCTGAAGGAAACACTTCCCTTTGGCTGCTGGGAAAACTGGGGCTGCAGGGATGTGTGAAGCCACGGTGTGAGACACTGGCACAACCAGGAGCCTTTGACCAGCAGTGTTGAATTACTGAGTCAGTCTGTGCAGAGGGATGGATGGATGGATAGGATGGATGGAAGGAAGAAAAAAAATCATTCCATCCTGCTGGAAACTGCAGCACTTTTCTGGAGAATATTTAAAACATACCATAGATGGGGGGCTGTGGTGGGTTAGAAGGATTGTTAATACTCTAGGGGGAAAATGTATAATATCCCAAGACATGGACCAATTTGAAATGTTCTTGCACACTGTACTGTATGATCCACCTGTAATGAACAGTTTCCACATTTATTAGTTTTTGGTTTGTGGTTTTTTGTTTTTTTTTTTTTTCATGGCAGCGGTGCTGATGTCTGGGTGTCAGCGTTTGGATATGTGGGAAACGAGGTAAGAACCTAAATAATACATGTTACTTGCGGGGCTGGAAACTAGAGCCATATCCTATGGCCTTCTAATTAAAACTCTTTATTTCCACAGATTTATTCTGTGGGCCTTACTAAATAGATCAGCCTTGGGTTTCTAATGGTGACTACTTGAGGAGGAATGTCGCCTTTGTTCCCCTGAATGGTGGGGAGCAGATTACCGGGCTGCCAATTTCCTGCTGCCTTTCAGAGCTGCAATTTGAGCCCTATTTGCTCCTGGCTCTTGCACAATTGGAAACAATGGGTGGCTTCTTTCAGGTTTCACTTCAGAGCTCTTAGAAACTGGGGAAGTGGCAAAAGCCCTACTTTACAGGTAATTAACAATAGATAATGTTTGCTTTGTGTTGGGGGGGGGGGGGGGGGGGGGGGGGGGGGGGGTGGGGGGGGGGGGGGGGGGGGGGGGGGGGGGGGGGGGGGGGGGG
>JBBMKD010000170.1:5064492-5181238 GCA_037834095.1 Argya squamiceps
TGTATTATACAGTGCCGAAAAGAATTGTAGTGGTGGATGAGCTTCGCTTGTGCCGAAATTGTTTCGCGCCAAAACCATATGGTTACCACCAGTGTGCCGATGGTCCATGCAAATGTGGTCGCATGCACAACACATTGTTGTGCACGTATCTCCGACATTAAGAAAGGAAAGCGCGCCAAAACTGCAATATAAATTCTGAAACAGAATAGACGAGAGTCAGTACATCATTAGTCTTCAAAGCGAACAGACAAAATCATATCCACTAGCAATAAGAAACAATCCAGTTACAAGAGCAGAAGATCAAATTTATTTTAAGTGCCGAAATATCGAATTTAAAATAAAATATTCGAAGCAATCAACTCAACATTAAGAGCAGAATATCAGATTCATCAAAACACAGACGAATTTTTCTTTTTAAGAGCTGATAAAGGTAGAAGTACACACCGAGCTCCCAATACAGAACCCGCACGGGCAGTTTTGTGGACGCAGTCCCGGCCACAACCCCAGCAAGGTGATGGTGTGGGTCAAACCTCCCAGCAAAGGCAGGGAAAGCCACACCAGAAGAGCTGCTGGGCTGCCAGCAATGCTGAGGGCCCTGTTCCAATCAGCCCAGGGTGTGTGAGTGTTTGCTGGTGTGAACCTGCTCTTTGATTTAGGGCCCCTTTTTATTGTAGCCTCTATCTCCTTTATTAGGTGCACTCTTCTCATACCTTGTTGACGTTTATGTAGGATAGTTAAACGTTTTCTTGGGGATATTCCATTCTAGGAAACCACCTGTCCTATAAAGTTTATCTTAAATACAGAAGCTTGTTTTACCACATAAAGATAGAAGTGGCTGTTGTTTAATCTTATCTTGCTAATGAAGCGCTGTGGATGCCTACGAAGAAGATACAAAGAAACGCTCTTGCAACGTTATTAAAATTTATTAAAAAAATTGTTTGGGGCAGATGGACAGTATTTAAATTGGGAGGCTCATGCCTCTCTGTGTTAGAGGTGCTCTCCTTCTTTACCTTGCCTGAAGACACATCACTGTAGGTGGCTGCTGGAACTGCAGACGTGGATGCAGGGCTATGAAATAAAAATGGGATGTATCCAGCAGCACCCGAGGAAATTCAGTCCCTGCACTCCATCCATGCGTTGCATTTGAACATGTAACCAAAGTATTAAAAAATAAATGAAAACAAGACGCAGTTCTGCTTTTCATGCCTGTGTTTCTGAGTTTCCCATGGGGATTGCAGAATTTCATTAGCTTTAACTGTGAGCATGACTTTTGCTTCTTGTTCTCACCATAAGCAAGGCTTGGACCCAGTAAAATACTTTTGTTTCTCCTCCTTCCTGTCACAGCTGCCCCTCTTACTACTATGACTTCAGTGATATGTTTTAGGCTGTAAATCTTACCCTAGAAACCATCCCAGAAGGAGAGAAGGATTGCAGAGTTGCAACATTTTGGATGTATCTCTGCTCCAGAGGGGGAGCAGATGGAAGGATGCCCATGCCCTCTGTTGCTCATCTTCACTGAGCTCTGAAAAGAGGAGGAAGAGATTCTGAGCAGAGGCTTGGAGCCAAGCTGTAAAACTCTCTCTGGTAGGTTTGTTAGGGGATTCTCATTATTTCCCCCTTTCTCCAGTTCCTTGCAGGTAATTTAGGAAGACAGAGATATGAAAGAACAAGGCACATGCCCATCACCTTTCCCACCTGTGAGTCTGCAGCAGTGCTTTGTGAGATGCCAACACAAAGGGTTTTTCTGGCTCTTGTGTGCTTATAGACAATGCAATTCTATAATATAATAAAACAATGATGAAAATGTCTCTCCCAACAGGAGCTAGTATGATGGATAATCCTCTCCTCCTCCTGCATTCTGTGGGCACCGAGACAAGTAGGATATTTGCACTCAGTGCACACCAAAGGTTTCCCCCCCTGCCTCTAAGGCCTCTTGGGCACCCCTGGGCAGACTGTTCTTTGTGTCAGCCCTGCTCCTACAGTGATGTTCTGCCGAGGGAAATGCAGATGCCTCCCTCATGTTTTCCAGGAGATGTAAATTTGCCAAAGCAAATGTCGGGGAGAGGAACGCCTGACAATTCTGTTTTGATTTTACACAACCTTTACAATGCCCTCCCTGCAATGCCTCCCAGATAAGGAGGGTGGTGTGCCAAAAAAAGAATGGTTACAACTCCTGATGACTTCACCTCATCTTCCTGTTTCAAACGAGGCGCTTTTTGATGGGTTACGAGACATGACATCAGAGTTTTCAGGTTCGTGCCTGCAGCCACGGTGGGGAAGCATCCCAGGGAGCAAACCCACTCGCTGGGCAGAAAGGGCAGCAGTGGGACAGGACAAGTGTCAGTGACAACAGCCACAAAGCAGTGGAGGAGTTGGACAAGGTGGTACAGTAATACACCAGAGTCAGAAGGGGAAATGCTTTTTAAAATTCCCTACATCCTTCTTCTGCCATCAGTTTGCTTTCAAAGCAGGCTCTCACAACAGGACTGCCACAGGCCATGGCACAGGCTGGAGGCTAAAGGCTGTCAGGCTCAGCAAAACCTGGAGTTAAGCACTTCCCCAAGTGAGGGAGTCAGATCTCACCAGGATATGGTTGCAAAGGGAGTGTTTTGGGTGGATAGGGCTCTGTCTCAGTTGCCCTCCCGCACTGGAAATGCAGGGATGGCCTGTAAAGTCAGACCCCAGATGGAATTTCTTGTCTAAGGAGTCTCAGCTCAGTCCAGCCATGCAGAGGAGATGCTACCGGGCAAAGGAGAAGAGGTGAAAGCACTGAGTCATCTGCAATCATTTCCTTAACAAAAGGACTCAGAGAGTCCATAATAACAATTATTAACATAATAATAATTATAACATAATAACAATTTCATCCTTTTTAGTAATGGTGGTGTCTACATGCTGCAAAATACAATGCAGATAGCTTTTTCTTTTTTAAAGAGCAGATTCTTACAAAACCTACGAAAATGAGAGCAAGGTACACCTGAAATCCCTGACTTAGTTCCATTTGGCCTCAATGTTTCAGTACTACTTCTCAGTAATTAATTGAAATTTTTCTTGCCTTGCTGATTTCAGATACTGTCCAGATGTTGTGTTTCTGCAGGACGTCACCCTATCGCATCTTCCTCTTTTACACATGATGGTTGTGGTGGTGTTTGGTTCAGTGTTGTTATGTTCCCTATCAGCCATTTTGTCCACAGGCTTCCATTTTGTTACTTATTGTTCTAAGTTTTGAGTTTGCCTGGCGACAGGGTTCTTATTGGTCAGAAGTTTGGTTTGGTCGCTACTTGTCAATCATCATTTTAGGGGGCCTGCCTGCCATCCCGATGCCTCGCCCCTCAGATGGATACATCTGAGGGGGATGTCGGGTGGTTGGCTGGCAACCCCTCACCCCATTCCCGCCTCGTTCCTGATTGCTTTGTGTCCCTATAGTACCACTGCACAGTTCAAGGTTATTGGTTGTTTACTATGTTAGTATGTTCTGAGAGACCTCCCCCAGTACAAAAACCTCTGTACCCTCTACATCGGTGTCTCTCTGGAGGCACCGATGGTGAGGCAATAAACTCCCCCTGTTTCACCAATCCAGAGAGTCCCGTCCCTTTTTCCTCGTTCTCTCGTGATTCTCCTCCGGTGCTGCATCGCGGCAAGTGACGACCCGCTCTTCAGGCTTGCGGACGTGCCTTGGTTTCCTAGCCGGGGTTGACAGGCACGTGGCTGTTGCGGTGACTCCCAACAGCTTACCACCGCAGAGTGGTGCCCAACGTGGGGCTGTCACTGTCGCAGCTGAGAGTGGCACGGCTGCAATCGGCGCTGCAGCAGCTGGACCTGTTGTCGCTGCTGTCAGGAAAGTCGCAGCGTGAGGACCAGCATGGTTGGCCCATTTGTTTGGACCCCACGGAAGGAGCCCGGAGGCTCTGTGGACTTAATCGCCCGGAACCGGCTCTTGGTGCTTCACGTGTCCTCGGTCGAAGCAGCTCCCTGGTGGAGTGCGCTCCCGAGGGATGAAGAGGGTAGCTCCTGTCCGCCCCTGGAGTCCTCTTCGGAACGAGGCCCTCTTCAAGGACCTTAAGTTCGCCGCTTGGAACCAGTGTAAGTATTCCCTTGGAGATACTTGTGGTGGACTCCACAGAGTCCAGAGGCACAAAAGCCTCGTTAAGGGAAGTCGGCCTGAGGGAACTGCCTCAGGAGACTTTGGGTCGCGACCCCCGGGGGAGGGAGCACGTTTTGCCCTTCTTCGGTTCTCTCGGTTCCGGCGGGTTTTACGTTTGTTCTGTTGTTGTTTCTTTTTGTGTTCTCTCTTGGTCATTGTTCGTTTTGCGATCGGGTTTTTCAGTTGGTTACCCGTACCTCGGAGAGCGGGGCATCTAGCCTGACTCTGGGTTTAAGAATGCGGAGGCATTGATTATGGGTTGCTGATTTTGGTTGTCCTTGTTGAGTGCAGAGGCAGTGACTTAATATCAGAGCCATGGGTGTGAGGCTCAGCACTGCCCAAAGGGATGTGTTTGTTGAGTTGTGTTCTGCGTTGGTTGTGCTGAAGGTGAGGTTCTCTAAAGGACACCTTAAGCGCTTCACCAGATTGCTGTTCCTTCACTTCCGAAGGTTACCCCCAAATTAGTACGCAGCGTACGATTTTGGAGCGCTGTGTGTAACAAATTTGACAATTTGGCCCGGTCGGGGGACAGACAGGTAATTAAATTTGCGATTTGGCCACAGCGGTTTAAAGCCGCATTTCAAAAAATTAAAAAGGGAGTGAAGAAAGGGCAATCAGAAAGTTCTGTTTCTGTTGACGTTATCCCCAGTTCTTTCCCCCGCTGTCGTTCCCGTTCCCCTTGTCCCGTGGCAGGAATCCGTAAGGCAGCTGTGAGCAGATCGTCTCCCGCCAGCCCCTGCCCCTTAAGGGCTCCGGAGTCCCCCCACCTGAGCAGTCATGGCCAGACTGCTCGGGATCCTCGTGGCGGCCCTGGCCAGGCTGCCCGAGATTCTTCCTGTCCTTTTTGCCCCAGTTCAAGTCCCTGTGTTCAGTTTTCCCTCGCCGAGGAGAGACCACGAAACGGCTCCCTCAACCCTTTTTCCCAAGATGGCGGCGGCCGCATGGCTCGATCATCATCTTGGTCCTCCTTTCCCGTGTCTTCTCCTTCCCCTTCCCGAAACCCTTTCCGCCCCAACACCAACCCCTTCCTATCCCAAACCCGTCCCCTTTCCCACGAATCCTTGGTCCCTCCTTTCCCTGATGCTCCTCCTCCTCCTGTTCCTCCTCCCTCCTACTCAACCCTTCACTCCGCCCATCGCTCCTCCTCCCATTGTAAGTCCTCCCACAAACAGACCACACCCCCATCATGCTCTAGGCCACGCCCAACTTCCGTTTCCCACACCCCTCCTTCCGGTTCCCACGCTTGGGGGGCGGGAGGGGAGGAGTCGGATTCCGGAAGTTCCGGTTCGGGTAGTCCTCCAACCCTAGCACCAGTTACTTACCGGAGAGGCAGGGGGGCGGGGGCTACCGTGGCGAACTGGCATGCGCTGTCACAGCACGTTGTCAAGGATCTGGTTAAGGCATACCGGGAGTATGGGCGTGATAGCCCATACTTCCAGGGTTTGTTAAATGCCCAGTTAGCAGGTGCAGTGGTAGTTGCGTTTGACCTGAGGTACCTCTTTCGATGCCTCCTCAGCAAAGCCCAGTATAGGCTTTGGGAGTCATCGTGGGAGGCCCTCCTTAGGAACGCCCTGCCCAGCATTTTAGAAGATCCGGCAACTGCCACGGACAGCCATGGGGCACCCATCACCCTCACGCATCTCTTGGGTGATGGGGAATGGGCCAGTGCTACTAAGCAAGCACAGAGCATCCCTGAACCCCTGCTAGAGCTGATATCCTCCTTGGCAGAGAGGGCGTTTTTAGATCTGCGCCTGGCGGGGCCTCAACCTCTCTATTTGGAGATTTTTCAGGGCCCGGACGAGCCGTTCGTCGATTTCGTCGAGCGCCTCATCGCTGCTGTGGAGCAACAGGTCCCGGACATGCTGGCACAGGAGAGGGTGCTGGAGACGATGGCATTGTCACATGCCAATGAACAGTGCAGAGCAGCGATCCTCTCCTTGCCCAAGCAGCATAAAGAACGGACAACTCTCAACGAGATGCTCCAGGTAGTGGAGACGAAGGTGCCTCTACTGGGACCAGCTCCAAGCACGAGGCCCGAGAGAGGAAAAAAGACCCGCCCCGCAGTTGCAGCTGCAGAAGCGCCCTCGTCAACCTCTACTGCCAACCCGCAGCGGATGCCCGGACGTGCAAGTTCAACGGCCGGCCGTGTCTGCTATGCGGGAAGAACGGACACTGGGTTCAGCAGTGCCCTCTCAAGGAGGAATTTGAAGCCTTTAAGCAGGGGAAGAAGGGAGGCGGGGGAGGTGGGGGAGGCAAGGGAGGCCCTGGCCCTAGACAGGGTCAGGGAAACTGAAAAGTGAGTGCCGGACCGTCCGGCGTGCGGATACAAAACGGACGGTCCGAACCAGCATGGCTGACGAGGGGAGATCAATGACAGGTTCTGATAACTCTGATGTATCTTCCTCCCAAGGTTTGGCCAGCGACCTCCTTCAGGACGCGACCCAAATTCCGGACATTCAATCGGGCAGGACACCAGGTTCTACCAGAACCAACGGCACAGCTCATCACCACCTCCTGTCAGGAACCTTATCTTTTAAGGTTGGTTGCACCGCTACACCTGCGGGACAGGCAATGGCACACCGCCATTGTATCGAAAGAACACACGTGGCCATTTTCCAAAGGGACCTACATCGTTGTTGGCGACTGTAAGCACACTCCACTAGATGTGGAGATAGCGCCTGGGGAAATCTCGGCAGACCCAGGTCGCTTCAGCTTATGGTTGCACAGTCTGAATCCGCCCACGTTCCTTCCAGCCAACACCGTAATAGCCCAGGTCATCCCGATCATGCAAAATTCTGATTCAGAAAGTGAGGACGAATTGGACGGTCCTCCTAAAGTTAATTCGGTCAGGGCTATCGGAAGGAACAAGCCCAAAGAACTGTGCAAACTCATGATGGGTGGGGAGACCACCACAATTAAAGGTCTCCTAGACACTGGAGCCGATGTGACAATAATTCCCACCTCATTGTGGCCGTCACATTGGGAACTGCAAACCGTGCCCGGACACGTCGAAGGCGTAGGGGGCCTTCAATTGGCCAAGAGATCTAAGAGCGTGGTACAAATTGAGGGGTCGAAAGGACAATTGGCTAATGTACGTCCTTTCGTCGTGAATTATAAGCAGCCCCTGTGGGGACGAGACACCATGGCTCAGTGGGGGGTCACAATTGGCATTCCCGACCCTCCCAAAGTTTTTCACGTGACCACTGACGAGCGTCCCACCCTGAAACTGAATTGGCGCACAGATAAACCAGTCTGGGTGGAGCAGTGGCCACTGTCAAAACAAAAATTGAAGGCACTCAATGAGCTCGTAGAGGAGCAACTTTGGAGGGGCAGCATTGTGGAATCCACCTCACCGTGGAACTCCCCAGTGTTTGTCATCCAGAAGGCTGACAAAACACGTTGGCGGCTCCTCCACGACCTCAGGAAAATTAATGAAGTCATTGAGGACATGGGGTCTCTCAACCAGGGATGCCTTCCCCAACCATGCTCCCCCAAAATTGGAATCTGGCCGTTATCGATATCAAAGACTGTTTTTTCCAAATTCCCCTGCACCCCGACGATGCCCCACGCTTTGCCTTCTTGGTGCCCACACTCAACCTAGAAGCCCCTCGGAGGAGGTATCATTGGTGAGTTCTGCCCCAGGGCATGAAGAACTCCCCTGTTATTTGCCAATGGTACGTCTCTTCCTTGCTGGCTCCAGTCCGTGCAACCGCACACCAGGCCATCATCCATCCTTACATGGATGATGTACTAGTGTGTGCGCCCAATGATGGCCTGCTGGCACATGCGCTTGACCTGACAGTGGCTTCACTGGTTGCTGCAGGGTTCGAGTTGCAGCAATCAAAAATTCAGAAGATGCCGCCCTGGAAGTACCTAGGACTAGAAATCGGCAAGCGGACCATTGTGCCGCAAAAATTGGCTATTAAGACCCAAATTGAGACTTTGGCCGATGTCCATCAGCTGTGTGGGGTGTTGAATTGGGTGAGGCCTTGGCTAGGCCTCTTGACAGAGGACCTGGCCCCTCTTTTCAATTTATTGAAAGGGGGAGAAGGGCTGAGTTCCCCAAGGTCTCTCACCGCAGAGGCGCAAAAGGCACTGGAAAAGGTTCAAAACATCATGTCCACCAGGCAGGCTAACAGGTGCAAACCTGACCTGCCCTTCCGGTTCATTATACTCGGGAGGTTACCACACCTCCACGGGTTGATTTTTCAATGGGACACAAGGGTCAGCAGTACACCACGCAGGGATCGGGGTGGGGAGGATCCCCTCTGTATTATAGAGTGGGTTTTCCTTAGCCACCACTGGTCCAAGCGTCTGACCAGGCCACAGGAGCTGGTCGCTGATCTAATCCGGAAGGCCAGAGTCCAGATTAAAGAACTGACCGGCTGCGATTTTGAATGCATTCACATTCCGATTCGGCTAAATTCGGGCCAAATTTCTAAGATAATGTTGGAACATTTGCTTCAGGAAAACGAAGCCTTGCAGTTCGCCCTGGACAACTATCCAGGCCAAATTTCTATTCATCGGCCAGCCCACAAAATTTTCAATTCAGATGCCCAATTCCACTTGGAGCTAAAAAGTGTTCAGAGTAAGGAGCCACTTGATGCACTGACAGTTTTTACTGACGCGTCCGGAAGATCTCACAGGTCCGTAGTTGACTTTGAGAGATCCTCAGACTCAGCGGTGGGAGTCAGATGTTGTTGAGGTACAAGGATCGCCTCAAGTCGCTGAGTTGGCCGCAGTCGTCAGAGCATTCGAGAGGTTCCCTGAACCTTTCAATTTAGTCACTGATTCGGCCTATGTAGCTGGAGTAGTTGCCCGCGCGGAGAAAGCAATACTGCAAGATGTTTCCAATGTTGCGTTGTTTGAGTTGCTCTCGAAATTGGTGAAGCTGATCTCCCACCGAGAGCAACCGTTTTATGGGATGCATGTCAGATCGCACACGGAGTTGCCAGGGTTCATCTCGGAGGGAAACAGGAGAGCTGACGCTCTCGCTGCCCCCGCCGAGATCAACCCCCTGCCGAGTATTTTCGAGCAGGCAAAGCTCAGCCACCAGCTCCACCATCAGAATGCGCCAGGTCTGGTCCGGCGGTTTAAACTAAGCCGTGACCAGGCCAAGGCCATTGTGGCCAGTTGTCCCAGTTGTCAGTGTTATGCCCTCCCCACCCTAGGTGCGGGAGTGAATCCCTGTGGGCTTTCCGCTTGTGAGGTGTGGCAGACAGATGTCACGCACTTCTCTTCCTTCGGGAGGCAGAAGTTTGTGTGCACGTCTCGGTGGACACCTTCTCCGGTGCAGTTTTTGCCTCTGCCCACACAGGGGAGAAGGCTGCGGATGCCATCCGGCATCTGATTCAGGCGTTCTCTTTTTTGGGCATCTCAAGGTCTCTAAAAACCGACAATGGTCCTGCATACAAATCCAGGGAGTTCTGCAACTTCCTGCAGCAATGGGGTGTGGAACACAAGACCGGCATCCCCCACTCCCCGACAGGTCAGGCTATTGTGGAAAGGACCCACCAAAACCTGAAAAGGATCCTAAATCAGCAGGAACAGGTGCTCAAGAGGGAGCCCCCTGCGGTAAAACTGGCCCGCGCGTTATTTACTATTAACTTCCTGAACTGTTCTTTCGATAACCTGAACCCGCCGGTGGTGCGACATTTCGTGAGGAGCGATCAATCAACCATGGAGGAGCGGCCGGAGGTGCTGATCAGGAACCTGGAGAGCTGGAGAACGGAGGGACCCCATCCTTTAGTGACCTGGGGTCGTGGGTACGCCTGCGTCTGCACGCCGGGGGGACTGCGCTGGATCCCCTCCAAATGGGTAAAGCCCTACATTCCCCGGGCCTCTAGGAAAGAGGTGCCCCAGGTGTCCGTCGCCTCCTGGAGGAGGAAGAGGGAGGAAGAGGATCTCTACCCTCGGGTGCTACATCAGCCCAAGTTGGTCGCCTGCTGGTTTGAGGCGGAGGAGGAGGAAGAGGAGGATGACCCCTATCCCTTCCCTCTCCCGGAGTGGTTCTTTAGTGACAACCCTTTTTCTGTTTGATTTTAGGCCGCTCCCGACCCGTTGGAACGCCATGGACACCCCCAAAGCAGCATGCCACCTCCCGCACCTGGTGCTGCTGACCAGTCTCATTGCACTCTCCGGATCATGGCTCGTTCCTCAGCCACAAGTAAACGTGTGGAAAACACTAGCACGGACCCCCTTGGACAGGACCATATATGCTTGTCCTCTGCTGCTGCGGGTAACCCGCTGTCATCGTGCCTGGTGGGGATCCCTTTTCAGGAGAATGAGTACCCCCTTGTTCTCCGAGGTTTTAAAACAAAGTTTAATCAAAATCTCCGTAAGGTCGCTCATTTCAGGGAAATTGGTAGCACTTCCCTTAGAATCGAAAACCCCCTGGTCTTTTGGAAAGAATATATTTCCTCTCTTCGTGAATCCCCAGAGGTACCGCAGGAGCTGGATCTCCTCGGTTCCGCCCCTGCCCCATGGTGTATCCATTTTGAATTTAATCCCCCAAAAGGCCAGGAGAAACGTTATCACAAAATCATGATGGGAGATGCCAAGTACTGGGCACGGAACTGGTGCGGCAGGTTTGCCCAAGTTGACATGTCCAGTACTGGCGTCCGCGCCTCATTGGTCCTCCCCAAGGGTGCATTCCTAATCTGCGGGGACAGGGCCTACGCAGGCATCCCCCCTCGCCTGACAGGAGGGCCTTGCACCCTAGGCAAGTTGGGCTTGCTGACCCCCAACAAAACTGAAATTGTGAATTGGATTCGTAGAAATTCTTCCTCGCTTGCACCAGTCCAAAAATGTAGCCTGGCAAGCTACGACCCGGACTGCCAATCGGATATTATGCATTGGTCCAGGGCCAAGGCCAAGGCCGTTACAGTTTTTCTGCCCTGGAAAAAAGTGGTAAAAAGGTCTCTTTCAGAACCTTAACTGTTTTATGGCAGTTCTGGTGTGGCACAGCAGAAGATGTCCTCAAACACTTCTTTGCTTGGTCCTCTCTAGACAACATAGATGATTATTTCACAGCTATAATGTTAAGGAAATCAAGGATTAAAGTACAGAAGCAGGAAATAATGTGTATTCTGACTCCCATGAAGAAAAACCTCCTGGTTGTACATGTGAGTGAGTCAGGATGTACTAAGCAGCTGTACTTCTGCCTTCCAAACAAAAAATCCCAGGAAAGGCTGAACTGGCTTTTTCTCTATGACAGTCTCAAAGAGCAGAAAAACTTCTCCTCCAAGCATATAAACCCAGCTGCATTTGAAACTAACAAATCTTTTATGCATGTTACTTACCATCCTGTGTTTTCAAGCCTCATAACCTCTGAAAACAAAACTAACAGCCTGTTATACTTCAGTAACCCCTTTTCTTCAATGTAAAACTAACATTAACCAGATCTCTGTCATTCAGTCATTTGCTTTGTGATTGGATTTTGTCTTTGAGCTTGTCATCATGATGTGGCTAATAATGCTGCCTCTGTTTCACATATAGGGGAGCGTATGTGAGAAGAATTTTTGCCTCATGACCGCTAACCTGCACAACAGTGAAAAGCTGTCTAAGGAACACATGGTGCAGCTACAAATAGTCTTTGACCAAATGAAGAGGCAATCTGAGTTCGCCACCGTCATATTTGGTAGGAATACAAACCTCCGAGTGTGCTGTCAGGTGGTCCATAGTCTTTGACCAAATGAAGAGGCAATCTGAGTTCGCCACCGTCATATTTGGCGGGAATACAAACCTCCAAGTGTGCTGTCAGGTGGTCCATAGCCTGGGGCTTATATTCTTATCTAGACTTAGGCAGGAAACCATTTGATTTACAACTGGATGTAAGGAATAGCAATTGCTTGCCTCATCTGCACAGTAGATTACTGGCATGTATTTTCCTTAGGTTACAAACCTAGAGGATTCCCACATCAGCAAGACATGGCAGTGTGTGTTGTTGACTAAGCCAGTTAGGATGCTGAGAACATGGCAGACCAATGCTCCAGAGTCTGTAAGTTCAGGGTAAAATGAAAAAAATCCATCCAGAAAACTCTGAGCAACTCAGCTGGTGGCAAACTCCTTTCTGCCCCTTGAGAGTACCTGGGATGCTCCTCAGAGTTAGAAGGCCTGAACTCCCCATGGCAGAGGGGACACCCAGGACAAGAACCTTTGGTTATATAGAGGGGTACTAAGCAGGCCTGCTCTTCCTGAGGCAGGTCATAGTATGGCCTTGATCTCCTTCAGGCTTGCCCTAAGACCTGCAGCCTTAAACCCAAGGGTTTATGATGGGAGAGCTGTGCTGTTGTCCTGTATCCCTTCTGGAGCTCCACTGGATTAGCTACAGGGACTTGGTAGGAGAATTACAGAATCTGCTCCCAGCAAAATGCTGGGTTTCAGTCAGCTAGAGAGACCAAATGGAGGTTCTTACCAGGTTAGTCTTTGTTGGGTGCCTAACTAGAGCTCAGCCTCCTGCAAGGACAGGGGCTTTGACTGCCTTTTGTGATACAAATGTGGCATGTTTAAAACCCTGTTTGTGGCTGGGAGTGTGAAGCTGTTTGTTTGAGGGTATTAACTGTCTGATAGCACGCCTGACCCTCATCGAGGTGGCCCCAGGAGCAGAGTAGCTTGGAAATGCCACTTGCAATTAAAACCTGTATTTTAAAGTGCAATTCTCCCGCTTGTTCACACTGAGAAGAGTTTCCTATCTTTCAGAGCCTTTTGGTCACTGGGCTACACTTAATAGGATGAGACTTACTTTTTTTCCCCCCCCTTTCCCCCTTGAACCACAAAGCTGCCAAGCTATCCAAGAAAGAGGCTTGTAATTAATGCTAAGTGGAGTGGAAAGCAGGGTGGCTGCTCAGCACAGGGCATGCTCTGCCCTCAAAGAATGCCAGTGGAGCTCTGAAACAACTGTGAGTCTCCAGGTTTTTAATCATGGTACGTGGGAGTAGGAGCTGCCCCCACGGTAGTGAAGCTGTTTGGCTCCGTTGTGGCTGGAATGTGAATATTGCACCGCTGGGCCATGGAAGTGTCCCTTTGGGTGGGTTTCTCTTTTGGGGCACTCTGGAAAAGGCTGGATTTGCTTCTCTTTAAAAGCTTTGTCTAAGTTCCTGCAGGTTGTGACCTTGCAGTTCGGGGCTGTGATCTTCCTGGTGATAACCCCATCATCTCGCCTTGGCCTGTCCCTAAAGGGTCTGTTCCCGGGACACGTTTTCTCAGCCCTCCCCTCCTCCTTGCACACAGCCTTGTTGTTCCACTAAGCGGTTTCACTTTCTGAAGTGTTGAAAGTGGCTGTAAAAGCAGCAGCTGCCTTAACCTGAGGCTCACCTGCTTTACATTTGGGATTTCCCGCCCCCCACCTTCAAGCTGTTTTCCCAGTGGGTTTGATGAGCCAGTGGAATGCAGTTTCCATGTCTGCTGTATGGGTTATAGACCTCACCCTGGGCAATAATAGGGCAAGGCTTTTTGCTGAGCTCTTGGAGAGGCAGGGAACGTGGTGGGTAAGTCCTTTGGCGGTGCTTTTCCAACCACTTCTGGGTGTCTAAAAATCCTTAGAGGAAAAATGCCTGTGACTGCCAAGAAACCCTTAGCTAAGTAAAACTGAGAACAGATCAGTACTGAGTGGCAAGGGAAAGGGGAAAAAAAGGAGCAGGAGGAGTGACATTAGGGTTTTTTAACCCACTTTATAGTAGGTCCATTTCAACTCCATGGTTTTCCTTTTCAGCACTGCATCTCCAAACTGCATCCTGCATTTCCACATCTGTTTGGTGAGACTATAGCAGAAACTCCGCGATCTTTGCACTGCCCCAGCTTGCAGTGCTGTAGAGAACAAATAGCTGTTGGCTTGGCCATTTGGTCACCTTGCTGTTGGTAGTGGAGGTTTTTTTTCATTCTCTAACAAATAGGCTGTGGCAGAGGACATGCTGTGTTGGTTCTCAATTTAAACTTTTGCTTTGTGGGTTTTTTCGTGCTGGTATTTTTTTTTCCCTTTAAAACAAAGCCCCTCAATTGTCAAGCTGCGTCCGACTCACTCAGAATTCCTGAGTTCTGCTTCCTTTTTGAAGGTGGCAGTACAGAAAGCCGATGTATGGAACGTTTTTCTCCTCCAGTGTCTTGGTGGATCTCCCCCCCAAGCCGTATGTCGGTGTTTCCCAGCTGCCCGGGTTTCTCATGCAGATGAGCCCTGCAAAACGGTTTCCTCCTGCACCCTGTTAGGACAAAGGCTCAGTTGTTGTTTTCTGTTGATAAACTGGACATTTAACTGCTTCGTTTCCCCCCTACTACAGCAGAATTAGTCGGGGGCTATTTGCTCAGGCCCCAATCCCTGGGATTGCTGGGACAATCACTCAAGAGGTTCCGATTTAGAAACCAATGAATGTCAAGCTGAGCCTCTGAACTAAACTTCCTTTGAGATGAGCCAGAGTGACCTGCAGCGAGCTCTAAAGAAGAGTGCAATGACCCCCCCCCCTCCCCTTTCCCTTCCCGAAAGGAAAAATATTTCCCAGACCACTGGGAACCCTCCTGACTTCCTCTCCTGTGAATTCTGGATTAGTGTGATTTGCATGCTTAAAGTTAATTCACTGCTGAACGGAGGAGGTGTCTGGGTGCTTGAATAGATTCAGCTCCTCGCCGCCGAGTGCCAAAGGCCTCCGGTGCGAACCACGGAGCGAGGGAAAGTGAGGACATGGAGGACAACTGCAGGGCTGAGGGGAGGGAGGAGGGATTGTACCATTTGTACTGAAGTGTTTGCAATTCTGCCCTCCCACAGGCCATGGCAACTGGACTGAATGTAATCTGGCCCTTTTATTTTCTTGCTTTCATTCAAGTGAGGCCATATAACAAGTGGGGAGAGAGAGAGGAAGGGGGGAAATGCATGAAGTATACATAATAAAGGTGATGCTGCTGGAAATGCCATTTGCTGTTTAAAAATGCAACCAAAACTCAGTGTACTGGGTGGGTTGGGAATTTGAGTCTGCTGGGTCCCTGGGAGGCTTTTTCTGAAGCCATCCTTAAAAACAAAACAAACAAAAGCCCTGTCTGGTCATCCTCAGGCCTTGCTCCCTGATAAGAGCCATCTCTCATGACCAAATTAAAACATGGGTTCCATCTTGCAGCTTGCACTTGATAAGACATGTCCATCCACCCGTTAGGAAAGTTCCCGTTTCCAATTTTGTGGTGCCTGGGAAAGCTGCTTTAAAATTGATGGGGGAGAGAAAGAAAGAAAGAAAAAAAAAAAGAGGAGGAAGAAGAAAAGTTTGAATCATTGCACAGAGTCACTGGCCCTGCTGAGGGGGCTTTCTCTTTCCTCTGAAGAACAGACCACGCACAAAGCCAGATGGTTCCCGTCTGCTGGCTTTATTCAATGCACTTCCTCCCACAGACGGGAGCCCTTTTGCCCTCCTTCCACCCCCCTCTTTCAAGCATCCACCACTGGGCCTTTCTGTTCTGCGGCTGGAAATAATCTTTTATTGCCCAGTTGTTCGGAAGTGACCTTTTGCCCTTGATTAGATAGCACCAGGCTCTATCGCCGGATTGCTTTTGAGCTGGCAGTTGCTTTTTTGTGTCCGCTGATCCGGTGTCAGGGAGAACAATGCAAGGCTTTGCAGAATTTTAGTCCGGCTAAGGCTCCATGTGGGATGGCGGGGGTAGGGAGGAACGGCGTTGGATAAAGCGGCCTCGCGGACCATGATTAATTATATGAAAACATTTCCTTTAATAAACTGAAAAACAAATCGTGTTTTGGTTTGGGTTTTATATTCATCTCGCGCACTGATGCGAACCGCCGCGCGCTCCTTTCCAAGCCCTTGGATCCCTGTTGAAGGCAAAGGGGCAAAACTGCTCCTTGTTCCTCTCCAAAGGGTTTTTGTGCCTGGCTGCTCAGGCAGGTGAGCTGAAACCTGCCCCCAAAGCCTCCAGCTGGCGTGGAGCTCAGTGTTTTACTCCAGGGGTGGCTGGAGGAGTTATTTCAGGGAGAGGCTCTCAGGCCCTGGAGGAAATAACCGGTCCTTCTCCAAAAGGCAGCTTTGATAGCTTTAGAAAAGGGAATCTTAGCAGTTACATGTAGACAAAAAAAGTCAGTCTTTACGGAAAATTATGGAAATTCTGTAAAATGCAGTAAAAGAGGAAAGGAAAATTCTTTCTTGAGAATTTCAATCCCAAAACCTAGAACCGAGTGTGCATTACAACTCACTTGGCATATGGATTGTATGCACCTGTATTATTTTTCTATTATTATTTTCTACTGAACATAAAATACACTGCATTTGGGGGGTGGGAATCTCCTTCCTAAATAAATGGACCTTGAGCTTTAGCCTAAAACCAAATCAAACAAAGCCCAAACCTGCCTTTCCCCTCCCCATCCAGCTTGATCTGGACTGACTTAGAACTATGAGAGAGAAGCTGGTGGTCTGTGGGTTATTCAGTAATTTGTAAGCTAAAATCAAGAAAGGTTTTTTTGGGGGGGTATTTTTGGAGGTAGGTTTTCAGTGTTCAAGACAGCTTAACCTTAGGCAGTCTGGCAAAATAAAAAATTAATACATTAAAAACAAAAAACGTAAGTACATCTGAACGAGGATTTTATTCTTTGTGTTTGGTGGGGTTTTTGTCTGTGGGGGTTTCTTTTGTTTTGTTTTTTTTTTTAACCCTGATTGGATTCTGTCACTACCCAATTTCGCAGGAATTTTCTCCAGGGAATAATTTGTTGGTTACCACAATCCTTTTGTTACTGCTGTGCACTACACTGCTTCCTTGAAAAAAAAATCTGCATCAGCTCTGTTGGCCTCACTGATTCATCAGCAGCTTTTAATTCTGTCAAGGCCACCCTTTCATCTGGCAAATCACAGGAATGTCTGTGGTGTGAATTGGACACGTTCCGTGTCACGAAGGCAGCTTGGGAGCTCTGTTCCCTGCCTGTCTGGGCTCCAGCTGCTGGAATCCTGGGCCCAGTGAGGAATGGTGTCCAGACAAGGTGCCACCACAGCAGGGACCTTCACCTGGGCTCTCCTGGCTCTCAGAGCAGTCTGTTCCACAAGCCTGTTGGTTTCACCACTGTTAGATGGCACAGGACTTCTCTGTGAGGAAGAGTTTGCTTATGATTCTTAATTAATTCCATGCATTCTTTTTCTCATGCCCCTGTTTTATCCACTGAAGTGTTATCTTTGGACGGTAAGAAATGCTGAAATATTTGTATAAATTCAGTTGCACTGCTTGGAAAATTTGCCAGGTGGTAACTTGAGGGCACCTGAGAAGCAGAGGTTGTATCAGCTGTAGCTCTCCAGGCTACAAGAATTAACAAAGGCTGTGTTAATTGAACCCATATCTGTCACCATATCTGTTGGTTGTAATCCCAGCAATGACTGCTCCCCTGTGCTAAAGTTATTCCTGTGATAAGCATTTTGCATCTTAGAATATTTTAGATTGGAAGGAGCCTCAAAGCAGTAGTTCCAGCCTAATTTGCTTTTATATAGGTTTTAATTTGTGCAAGTTAAGTCCAGTTTGTTTGGTTTTTTTAAATGAGAATTGATGAAGAACAGCTATAGGAAAATTCATACTGGCAAATTTATTTTAATTCTTTCCACTTGCCAAATCTCTTATGTGGGTTCAGTGATGGTGGTACAATAGTTACTCAGTCAGGTTTGAAAGAAGTTGGTGATAGAAGAAACTTGAGTAACTCATGAGTCTTTATCAAGCGGAAAAAGCATGATGAGGCAGTCTGAGGCAAAGCAGCAGATCTGGTTTTCAGCATAGAACTCACGTGTGATGTGTGTGTGTGTGTTTGTCACAGGGGACTATTTCCACTTGCTGATGTCAGTGCTGCTGTTAATGAGCTGCCCACGGCCCTCAGTACTGTTGTTTTCAGATCTGTTCCACACCTCTTTGCCCGCAGACTGCACCTCGTGGGACGCTGGGATGGGCTGCAGCACGGGGCTCGCAGGTTGTGCCCAAACATCAGGGCCTTAAATGGATCTCAGCACTTCTGACTGGGCTGCTGGAGGGCAGAGACAGGCAAAAAAACCCCAAACTGGGTCTTTTGCATTCTCTTTTGCAGGAGAGGGGGCTTCAGGTGAAGGCTATGAGCTGCTGCTCCTCCTTGGTTAGAGAGGGAATTCAGGAGATTTCTTATCCTCTAGGACACCACCAGGTCCGAGACCACTTTTTGCCCACAAGACACCATAGGACAAGGGGGAGTGGCTGTAAACTGAAAGAGGGTGGGTTTAGATTGGACACAAGGAAGAAACTCTCCCCTGTGAGGGCGCTGAGCCCCTGGCACAGGGTGCCCAGAGAAGCTGTGGATGCCCCAGCCCTGGAAGTGCTCAAGGCCAGGCTGGACGGGGCTCTGAGCAACCTGGGATAGTGGAAGGTGTCCCTGCCCTCCCTGCCCATGGCAGGGGGTTGGAATTACATGATCCTTTCCAAAACAAGCCATTCTGTGATTCTATGATCAGCCCTGCCATGTCTAGCCTAGGGTGACTTTAACTTAAAGTGATACACCTGCTCTTATCCAGCTCGGATGAAATGGGGATGGGGCTAACTGGGAAGCTCAGGGGAAGACTGCATTGAATTATTTCATTTCTACAGTGTCAAAATACATTTTTCCCTTCTTATATAGTTGAGTTCTCCCCTCCCCTTTTTTTAAAAATACTTATAGAGGAGGTTGAATATCAGAGCTGGTCTTTGCTTGCTCAAAATGTTTTCTCTTGAATTATCTTTTAAAAGTTTTTTGTGCCATGTTAGAGCTCCCTAAATAAATTGCCTTGGAAAACTAACAAAGCATTAAGACACTGAAAAACTAGGCTGCATACAGAAGAGACTTTAGATACTTGAAGTAAATTCAGGAGTTCCAGGATATGCATGTGTGTTGTGGGCGAGGGGAAATGAGTTAATTTTCTATATTCCTAACTTGTTCCTTTCTTCTCCAGCACTGTTTGCCTGGGAAAACAATGACTGCCTTTCAGCCTTTTCTTCCCTTTCAAAAAACGGGGATTTAGTCAATGGGACTATTTACATGCAAAACGTGAAGCATATGCATAAGTGCTTGCAGGACTGCGGCCTTTCATTGTCGCTAAAGCAGCGCTGCTTTCCGGTGGCAGATGAACTTGTCATTTTAAAACTCGTAATAAACAAAATTAAGTCATTGCAGGCAGGTAATTAGGCTTAAGAAAAATAAACAAGCTTTAGGGCGTTTAATAAATGTCTTCCTCAACCCCCAAACTGAGGAAAACGAGGCACTCTCCTTTGGAATAATAAAAAAGTGCAGAAATAGACAGATTGAAATAAAATGGGTGATGATGGGAAGTGGGGTAGAACCGCTCCTGGTTGTGTTGAAAACAAAACTTTGAATAAGATACTGAGAGAAATGGGTTTTCTCTACTTAGTTTACATTTAGCTTTGACTTTTTTTCCTGCCCATACCGGCAGACCTGCAGATACCTCAGAGCTCTCCTGACCACAGGTTCGCTGAGCAGTGTAGTCTGCTGTGTAAAGCAACAACAAAAGCTTGACAACCAAAATTTCCAGCCACTCTGCTGTCGTTCAGCCTGATAGCTTTAATTTTCTTCTCTGGGTAGGTTAACCAAAATGCTCTATTTCTGTCTGATTTGGTGATCTCAGAACACAACTGATAAGGAAATTTGATTATCAAGATATATGGTGGAAATAGCTGTAAGGGTGAGAATATGTTGCAATGTTCATGCTCTGGTTAAGGCTCCTTGAGGTGAGAAAAGCTTTGCTGTAGAACTGCTTTCCATGCAATCTTCATGTTGCAAGTATCCTACTTGAATTGCACTGGGATCTAATTCCAAAAATCCCCATTTTCCTTGGATGTTCAGTGGAGATTTCTCAGTGTGTAAATATTCATGTCTGGGGCAGGCTGTAAAAATCTTTGGCTTCCTCTGCCTTGCTCAGCTCCCACCCTCAGGGCAATAACCAAAACCGTTCCAAATAAAGCCAAGAGATCACTGTGCTCCTTACTACGAGCTCTGTGTCCCCTTGTACAGGCACTGAGCACCTTTTGAAAGCTAAACAAATAATAACCCTATCAAAATAAACCAATTTTAAATGGTAGCAAATAAAAGGGGAATACAATCATGTGCTCCTTCGCCTGACTAATGTTTCTATGTGCTCAGCCCTCGGTCTTAGGGCCTTTATGAGATTTACATAAATTAGTCATCACATTTTATAATTTTCCTTTTACATATGTATGGCTGTTAGATGTGTGTGAAAAAAATGTCATGAGTATCAGAGGTCTATTTGCATTAGAATTTCCAGTGGAAATGTCAAGTATGACCTTTCCCTTGTCCGGGTGGCTAATCCCATTTGAAATTCCTGCCATGCTCCTAGGGAGGGTCACTGCACTTGTGAATTCAAGCACAGCACCTGCTGCAGCCTCAGCTCCTCCTCTTCCTCCCCGAGCTCAGATGACGGAGCTGGCAGCCCGCAGAGCCCGGCTGATGCTCAGCCTGGCTGCGGTTCGCTGCGGTCTCTACTCCCCCGTTATGGGGATAAAATGCGTTGTTACAAATTTCTCTCTTTCTCCCTCTCTCTCTTTCCCTTCTCTCTCTTTCTCTCTCTCGGCATGTTGTTTTTGGAGGGTGTAAAGAACATAAAAGAAAGATGTGGCAGACAGATTAATGGTGACTTTTGAAATGCAGGAATGGCGATTTGGAAATTTGAGGGCAGAAAAATAAGACTCTTTTTTCACATTAAGAGAAAAAAAGGCAAGAGTAAAGATGTGTGGGAGTTCATAATGGATAAGAGATGCACCTTTCATGATGAGGGAGTTGAAACCTTCCCTTGTGGTTGTAAATCAATCTGGACGCTGTAAGCAGGTGCAAATGTATTGGCAGGATATCCACATGCAATAAACTAACCCTTGTTTTGCCACTACGTGGGTCTGTTGACAATTTCCCATTACAGGAAGTGCTTTTTGATATTCAGAGGAAATCTGCTCTTGGGTTATAATCTATTTCTATCACAGTGACTTTTTAATCCCATTGTATGCTGAGGGGATTTGGAAGTAAAATTTCCTGCAGCCTACAAGAATATAACTTTTATAACCTTGCTTATCTCTAATTACATTTTATTATTTTTCAGATGTTAGTTTATTTAAATATTTACTTTGGGAAATAACCATCAGAGATTAGGTTCTTGGTTCCTGTAGTCATGTGGGTATTATCTGTTTATGACTCCTTTCTGAACTAGCCCTCAGTCAAATAATTTTCTATCAGACTGGAGCTGTATTGGCAAGAACAAGAAGCATTGGTGCCTGTGTAATCAGTTCCTGACATTAGAGATAGCACGGCAAGTTCCTGGGCCTCCTTCATCTTACATAAAGTTTGATTAAAGCACAGAGCCAAGATAGTGGGAATGCCAAACTTGCTCCTAATTCTGCTGCCAGACTGCCCCATGAGCTGTAGCAAACAGCTCATTTATAATCCCTAAACGTTACACCCCTCTATGAATTGACAGTAATTCCCCATAATGTGAGGCTTGGTGAATGGAGATTCTTAAGGGGAAAGAAAAATTAACTTTGCAAATGAAATCCAGTAGTAGTTTGTGTAATATTGTTGGGAACTTGTGCAGCCCATTCCTGCTCCTGGTTCAGACCTCCTGGCCTGGGTGGGGACCTGGTGCCTGTGGGATGCTGAGAGCTGCTCAGGCCCACAGGGAGCTCCCTGCTCCCATGGCTCATGGACAGCTTTCCATGCACTGCAGTCTGCAAAACCATCACAATTCAATTCTGCATGACAGCAGGATGTTCACTCTGGGTGATCAAACTGGCCACCACGCCAACTCAGCTCTTCCCTTTCCAGCCTAAGAGGATCCCCTTCCTGCAGCACCTGATTGAAATCGGTCCCAGCACCTTTTTTGTTCCTAAAGCCTGAGCAATTGTCTTACAGCAAATGTTTTGGTGGGTGATCTGCATTCTGGTACAGCATAACCTTCAGTGCTTTTCCTGAGGAAGTGACTGTGCTGACAAATGAGGCATGTTTATCTGCTGAATAGAAAAAAAATACAAATAAGAAATGTATTTAACCGGGAGGTGACTCAGTATGTGACAGGTGGGATGCTGGTTACATATTTTCCTTAAGGAGTGGTAAAAGATGACAGGAACAAATCTGTCATGTCCTCCCAGGGTGTGTACGTGGGCAATGTGAATCAATATACTACAAACACAGACAGCGTGGTGGGTGGTTTTAAACTCAGTGCTCCGAAATCACTGGGGGCTAAAGCCAAGGTCTTTAAGCAACCTCCTGCCCTAATGCACTTGGCTAAACACTCCCCTTAGGTTCCAGTAATGGCTGGATGTCTAAGCAAGTGCAATCAGGACTGAGTCCAGTGAGAGCAGGGCAGCTTCCTTTGCAAAAAAAATCTTGTTTCATCATGTTCTGTATGTGTTTATCTGAAAACAGAACATATTCTTGAAATGACTAGTTATTGTCTGCTAACATTTTCTGAGTCAAGAGCGCTGCTTGCCTCCCTAGGGAGCAGCAGGGCCTGCTGCCAGCACAGCACCTGGAGGGAAGTCTGAGAAGACTGTGGACATGGCAATTCCCCTTCTGTCTCTCTGGAAGTCTAGATGTGATATATCTGCACTTTGCGCCATCAGCTAGACAGGCCAGCACGCACCGTAGCTGAGTGTACTGGGCAAACACCAGCTCATCAAAACTGTAGGAAATACTTTTTTTTTTTTAAGCAGGAATCTTTCTGCATCACTGTTAGTTTGCCAGGCCTTTCTGTGGAACAGAGGAGAAAGGAATTCTTAAAGGCTTGAAAGCTGAGCTTACCCTGCACAACCAGCAGTGAGAATGGCTGCTGTCCCATTATTTTCCCCTTAGACTCCCTCATAACTACCTCTGGTACCCCACACTGCTCCTTCAGGAGGAATCTGACATGGATGAAAGGCAGGGATGATTGCTGTAGTGCCCTGAGCCCCTTGGCTAACACCTTTTTGCTGCTTGGTCATTGCTATGAGCTCCTATGAGTATTCCCCATGTTGGACAGATGGCTCCAGCCAACTGGTCTCATGGGAAGTGTTCTCACATCCTCAAATCTTCCCGTAAGTCTTGCTTTTCCTTTAGCACAGAGCCTGCTTCCTTATATAGGAAGTTGCACTTAGAAGTGCAACCTCCTGTGAAGATTTAGGAGCCTCTCCAGGCTGCTGTATCTCTTCCAGGCACTGTGCTGATACAAACAGGCTGGGTTTCTGATGCTGTGGAGACCTTACAAGGTAGTGGCCAGAGCCTCTGCAATAAAACCCTTCTGCTTATTAATGGCTTCCCGCAGCTTTCACACGTTACGATCCAGCTGAAAACAGCCCTTCCCCAACAACACCATTTCCACTGGCTTCACCCACTTGCATTAAAAATTCAAGTCAGATCAGAAATATTCTTTAATGCCACGCTGGTGACGAACACTTCATGATACATCAGTTAAATGGCATGGGTGTGACATGATGTGATTGTACTTCGGGAAAGTAGAAGACAAATAGGGTCGTAAACAATTTTTATAGTGCTAGGAGTGGGAAGAGAGAATTTAACATTCTAAGGCGTAATATTACATCTGAGCTACATTATCTGTCCCCCTCTCCTGAGATTGCTGTACCACAGATCAGCATTGTAAATCAGCAATGCTCTGAATGTCCGCATAAAATACTAAATACTCCAGGTTGGGGGATTTTCTCTTGGTACATAAGTGGCATAACTCATCTCTTTTATTTATTTACTTATTTATTTTTAAATATGGTCTTTCTGAGGAAATAAGGGGACTAGAAATAAGGGGGTTGCTGTTGTGCCCTGGCTGAGGAACAGATATCACCAGTGTCACTGGTAGTCTCTGAGATCTGACCTGTACCAACACAGCTTGAGTGGAATTCAGGTGTAGTCCATTGCCTTCCTGGCTCACTTGGATAAACAGGAGCTAATTAACTGTCATGCTGGCTTGTGAGATCACTCTCAATCCAGGGAAAAACTCCCTAGTTCTGACCTCATAAAGGTTTAAGTCCTAATCTGTTAATTCCGTCTGCAAGATACTTCTCCATGTGTTCAGAATTTAGGTCCAAAGTTGCCCCCAACACACAATATTTGACAAATGCTGCTAAGTACTAGATAAAATAAATAATAGATTGCATGACAAGCAGAGGTTTTTTTTAGATTTCTCTATTTTATATTACTGTGATTTCAAACATATGTGGTTAAGCTTATCAGATTTCTAAAAATGAACGTTCTATAAAAATCACACTGGGCCCCTCAGCTGTGTTTTCCTCTATTATTTATAGACAAATTGAAAACAAATGGTCTTCTCTCTTTCAAAAACAAAAAAGCACAATGAAATGGAAGCAGCTGTCAGAATGTGCTTTTCCTCCCAAAGTCATCTGCAACACAAACTAAATCAGAGATTATTTCCTTTAATCTGAAGTGCACTGCCATTTAATGGTGGTCTCGGTGGCAATTCCACTGGAAGCTGAAGGGAAAAGTGTCAAGACTGTTGCAATGGGAGAGAGCTCAAAAGCCCTTTTTGGGCCATGCCACATCTGTGCAGTCCTGCACTGTAAGAAAGGGGTGTGAAGGAGACTCCTCGGTTGTCAGAAAACAAGATACACAAATTTAAGGGGTGGATAGCCTGGAGTTAGATTCATGCCTCCTAAAGGGGACCTGTACCCCATAAAATATCTGGGAAGGGATTCGGAGCTCAGAGGGGACACTTAATGCACTGAAGTACAGCACTCCTCCTAGCTGCCTGTGCTTTTAAGAGGATGCTGAAAGATGGGAGAGTGCAGAAAGCTTGGGAGCTGATTTAATAGCTTGTGTTTTGCATGGAGAGAAAGAGATCAAGAATTCCATGTATTTAGCTTATCACAAAGAAAGGCTGAGGAGTGACTTGATTACAGCACTTTAAACGCCTTTGTGGAGAGGAAATATGCACTAAAGGGCTCTGCAACTTAGCTGGCTAAGTCACAAGACTGAATCTGAAACCAGGTAACTCAGAGCACAGGCATGTATCTTTAGCAGGGATGTTTAATAACCACTATAATAAACCACCAAGGAAAGTGATAAATTCCCCAGCTCCTGATTTATTCAGGTCAGGGCTGCAGCCCTACTTGGAAGTGGTGCTTAAACCAAACACGAGCTGCTGGGATGAGCAGAGAGGTAACTGTGATTAAATGACCTCTTGAACAGGACTGTGAGTGCAGTCCATTCCAATAGTAGATGGCAGCCTGAACCTGCTGTGAAAATCACCTCACAGAACAGGGCCAGAGAACAAAGTGTGACATCATCCTTAGCAATAACTCCACATGGCACTGGCAAGTGTTATATAACTGGATCACGAGGTTACTGTAATTCTTCCGGGTTTAGGTCCTGTTGGAAAAGGTCCAGCTCAAGCTTTTACTTCTACCCTGACTTCAAACTCAGATATTCAAACTTCTATTAGCAAACAAAACCATCTTTACCTGTTTTCTGTATAGGAAAGGAACATGCTAATTTTTATGACAGCTACCTTTCATGAAGTAAGCGCACAAACTTATGAAACAAGCATCCTTATAAAACCTCTGGTACCAGATGAACTAATTAATCTGCTCGAGTTACCCGAGTGTCTGTTTGCCTCCAGACAATCTTCTCTGTGAGCCTGCTCAGAACAGTGACTGCATGGAAGCAAGCAAGCAAAAGGTGGTAGAATAGAGTTTACAATGGGAGGGGCAAGAAATCAAGATGACGAATGAATGCTTTGATAGCATGGAACATCTTAAATTTCTGAAAGCTGAAACAAGGGCAACAGGAAAAAAAAAGAAATCCACCCTATAACCTTTGATTTTAAAATAACCCTGGGTGTGTTGCATGCAAGGTGTCTCTATTTCTGAATTTTAGAGGCTTCAAGGACTGAAAGCCTTCTGCTGACCTGATTGCACTTTGTGTGCTCCAGTGTCCAGCTTTTCATCCCATCTCCACAGGGCACCACACTTAATAGAAGCCCAAGTAGCTCTATGAAGGCCTAGATTAGGAAGAACTCTGGCATCCCCTTACATAGCCATTAATTAAAAAAACCCAAAACTTACTTTTGGTGGCCATTCAGTGCTTTTTCAGCAGCAGAGAACATGTTGCTCTCCACTGATCCAATATCCAAACTCTGAATGGGACATCCCTCAGTGGCATCAGGTTAGTGCCTTAGTGAAAATATGGTGGTGTTTCCTGGTTCCTTCTCCTTTCCATGCAGTGCTGAACAGAATAGGATTATGGCCTTAAAAGCCAAATCCCCAGCTTCTAAACAACATGCATTATGTGATAACAGTTACTCACATAACAGTCATATATGATAATAGATGAGTTGTTGTTTGAGAGACAGGAACTTGAGTAAGGGTGATGAAGCAAGCTAATTAATGCTTTGTAATGGGTGTATGTAATCATGTTACTTGGAGAACATTCAGTATGCTCTGAAGCATTGTCCAGAGTTACTGTCAGGGACAAGCATGTGGCCAAAAAGGAGCTGTTGGACTGGTAACATGTGGCAAATCCTGTCTTCCTTACAAGAAAAAGGAATCAAAGGTAGAACTAGTTAGAAACTGAAATATCTTATCTTGATAAGGTGCTTTGCCACCCCTTCTATTTTATTTTTGGATCTTTCTGGCAAAACCACAGAGTTAATGGCCACGACTGAAGAAAAATATCCATTAGCACAGCGCTACTGTGTGGTATGCACTCCGTAGCCATTACTTTCAGAAATCACTTAGTTTAGGGCACTTCCTTGTGACTTTTCTCTCAAACACACCCTATTAACAATACACTTTGTCTCCGACTGTATTGCAGCTGATGATAAACAGATGGATCTCGGTCACTGGATGAATATGAGAAAGCTGCTGGAGCATGGTATGGTTTGTATTCCCATCCAGCTGCCTCAGGCTTCTGTCCTCTTGAAACCCTGCTGAATAGTGAAGGCTTCTAATTAGGGTGAGGTTGAGGGTCTCTTTCTGGCCATATATCACTTTCTTTGGCAGGGCTTCCATGGACTCGCAAGAGGGAAAATGCACGATGCTGTCAAAACAGCACCTTCTTCAGAGCGACCTGAAGAAAAATGGGGTTTGGGGTTTGTGTGAAAGCTGGCTCTTTGGGGGGGGGGGGGCGGGGAGGGATGGTGGTGGAAGGGAAAAGGAGAAAGAATGATAGTGAAAATCGTTGGCATCTCCCCTAACGCAGCTCCTGGCATGCTGATGGGTTTGAAATGATGCTGTGAGTCACTGAGGACACAACCCAGTATCACAGGCTGCAGCACAGCCTGCACATGTGCGACTATTAAATGGTGATCTCTGGATGCTTGAATTGTGTTTTGGGCTATTTTAAGATTCTCTTGGTGTTCTTTTTTTTTTTTTTTTTTCTCTTTTTCTTTTTTTTTTTTTTTTTAAGGATAACTTAAAAAGGTCTGTTTTCATGTTAAAGTTCCCTTTCCCTTGCCGCTGTCACAAGAAAATTTTATCTGTGTCTAGTTAATTGTGTGAGGTTTATCTGTATGAGGCGATTTTAAATGCACTGAAATCTGTAGGAAGTACACTTCTATGTGGCTGATGCCTCGTGAGGCTGGAATGGAGCCCTGGCACTGCCTAGATGTGCCAAAAGCACCCGCCAGCCTCTTGGAAAGATGCTTTTGTCCCAGTTTTCAGAAAGCGATGGCCATAGCGCACTAAGTGGGTACTGCGATAAAAGAAATCGAAGTCAGTAGCTGCACTCGGGGGATTTTTTGCCCTCTTTCTGTCTGGAGGGCTGAGCCCACCTCACCGCAAAGGTGATGAGGGGACGCTGAGGTGACACAGCGTTCTCCCCCTCACGCCTCCGCTCTCCGGGCACGGGTGTGGAGGCGGCCGCAGGCGCTGAGGGGGACGGAGAGCGATGGTGCCGGGCGTTGGCGCCATTTCCATCTCGGTGGGCGCTGCCTCAGGTGTCCCCTCATGGCGCCCGCCCGCCTCAGGGCTCCGAGGGGCGACAGGAAATGGCGGCGGCGTTCCTGCCACCGAGCTCCCTCACGGGCCCGCGCAGCCTGAGGCGACCCGCGGAAGGCCTGGCGGTGCTGAACCCGCTGCGAAAATGGCTGGAACTGGGCACTTTCCAGCAGCCTTCTTCCCCGGGACCACACCGGGAGGCGTGACAAGCCCGGTTGCAGCTTTGTCTCCCGTGCCATTTCAGTGTCATGGTGCCCAGCCGGCTGCACAAGGCTGAGGTGGTGTGCGGAGCCTCCCCTGTGGGGATGACGGCGCCCCAGACGTCACTTATATATTTCCAGATGTGCCAGAAGGCTTGGTCACTGTTTTGCGGCAGGTTAATAAGGTTTTATGCCTGCGCCGAGACAGCCTCCCATGGAAAGGGGGAGCGGCCGCCCCAGGGCTGCTGGAGCTTTGCTTATCCTCACAAAAGCTGCCCCGCTGGGTTGTTTCCGCTCCCCGCCGAGCTGATAACCCGCACCTCCCCGACAGCAAACAAACCCTGCCGTTCCCCAAAGGTTGGGACACATCCTGCAATCCCGCCTGGAACGGGGTCACTCAGCTGCCAGCGAGTGACCCACTTTTCCAGCTGCTGCCAAGTGCGCTGGAAAAGCTGCCGGGCAGCCCCGGGGCTTCGAGCTGTGGCCCTCCCCACAAAAAGTGGTGATGTGTGAAGAGAAAATAAGAGTTTAGCAGGGGAGTCTCATGTCTTGGTCAGTGGTATTTGAAAACCAAAGGCAGGCTGAGATGGGTGTTAGAAAGTCACAGTAAAATCAAAATCTAGTTCTGGAATGAACATGTACTTCCCCAGTATTTTTTCCTCACTGTAGGGACCATCACAGTTTGGGTAAATCTAATTTTGGAGGGACATTTTAAAAATACCTGAGACTGATCCTACTGGAGGGAGGGGGTGAGCTATTTGAAATGAGCCTCTTGCAGTGTCTGTGAAAATCAGAGGTTTGCCTTGTTTAAAATTCTTCTTGATTGTAGATTTGCCAAAGGTTTGGATATTTATTAGCTATTTTTGTGCATTAAGGACTTCCACTGCAACAGAATGTATTATTACTACGTATAGGAAGGAGGACCTGTTGTTTCCATGTATTTTTTTCTCTTTCTCTTCTACATCTTACTGCTCACTCAGAAAAATCCCCAATGGTCACTTTTGTGCTGATTTCACCACTGTCTTCTAAGCTGTTCTTGGAAAGTGACAGGAAAACCCTAAAATATATTTCTCACCTCGAGGGTGGCACGTTTCTAATATATGTACTGGGACTGAATATTTTCAAATATGGGCTCAATAGAGCATTTATTTCTAATGAACCATGAGAAATAATCTCAAAGGCTTTCTTGGAGTATATTTTGTACAGAAGTTCAAATGATTTTCAAATAATTTCAATAATTTTAATAGTTTTTTAAAAGAATGATGCTCATAACTTTTTAGGTGTGAGAAATATCTATTGTGTGATGTTTCCCCTTAGCAATTGAAAGTATTGATATCTATATGTAAAATTGATGTTGACATCAATGTGTATAAATTTCATACACATCTCCCAGTTTCCTCCTCTTACTTGCATTACAATACTTTCACATTATGCCCTCGTGTGTTACAGTAATCTCTCCCTTTCACCTTGGGAGAGAAAAAAAAAATCATCTGCACATCTGTCCCCACTCTCAGAATAATAAAACCTTTATGCGCCAGTGAATTTTCCTCTCCATGCACCAACACCAAACTCCTCAGATGGGGCTGCACAGGGAATTTAAAAGTAGGATGCCCTGTGGCAGTTAATCATAGCTAATGTGGAGCCCAGGAGGAAGAGGAAATGATTTTATGACTGTAAGTGGAAAAAAGGACAAGTCAACAGGGCTGGGAAGAGGAGCTGCCGTGTGCAGGGGAGCCTCAGGCTTTTGGCGTGGTTGCAGGAAATGGGCTGAATGCATCATGAGGGGCACCCACAGATGCACTCGGGGCTTTCAGAGATGTATTTAGGTCACTGACACTCTGAAAGCTTTATACTTTTTGAGCCCAGGGGCTGTGACAAAGGCCTGTATACTCAGAGTGAAGGCTAGCATCCATCCGTGGCTGGCCTTATTGTATCCACAGGAATTTCAGATCAATGAAGGATGTTAGCAATTATGTGCTGAAATAACTAAGTACAATGGGATGAGGTAAGGAAAGCAACTCAGCCTTGAATTTGAATTTCTTTTCGTTTCAGTCAGTTTGTGCCAACACCCCTTGCAATGCACACTGAGTCTCTGGGGCTGTCCTATATTGTTCAGGACAGGAAATTTGAGAGACACAAGTTCAGCAGCGAGTGCCAAAGTTGCATGTGGATGTGATGTTTTCCCTGGTGTATGGGCCGGTTTTGCTGCTGGGCACGTGAGGTATTTCATGAATGTGATGCTGGTTCCTCTCTTCTGGCACAAAATATTTTATGGCATGTGTTGTTCTTTTTTTTAAGCCTGAGAAATGTCATTTGGCTTCCTGCAAAGCTCCAAACCCTTGTAGGCTGTGAAGAAAGTCCCATGTGCCGCCTCATGCTCTGCTTGTTCCCTGTGCTTCTTTCCGCTTGTGATTCCCAAAGGGCCAAACGCAGGGCTGTGTGCCTGACCCCCCATATCCAGGCCACTGAGCAGACTGAAGGTAGGAGGAGGAATTCCTTTGAAGTTGTGGAGCTGCTCCCCAGTAGCTGACTGGAGCCAAGTGGTGGGTGCAGTGTCCCATGCTCCTGTCGCTGCCTCCCTGAAAAGGATCTGATTCCCGCTGCTCCCTACAATGCAACCACACCAACCACTCCACTGCAGTGCAGCCCTTCTCCCACTTGCAGAGCAGTGGGCTGAGCCTGGCTCTGAGCAACCTCAGGATGACAGACACTCACAGAAAACCCCATTACAGACTTCCTTTCTTAAAAGCCAAAACACACGCTAAGAGAGCCTGGAGTCTGTGACTTCCAGTGAGGGCAGTTAATCAAAACGTTTGCCATGTATTGTGTGAGCTCCTTCACAGTTTGTGCATTTATCTTTTTAACATCTGCAGAACAGCATGGCTTGGATAGGTTTCTGTTACTACTCTGAGCCTTCATTGGCTCTCGAGAATGAGTGAAGAGGAGCCAGACAACATAAAGGGCAGGCAATCAAAGCTTTTGACTCTTAGATCCTCACAGATGGGCCTTCTGATGAAATGACTAACAACTGCTGCCAGATCAGCAAGTAGCAACCACAAGGCACCTGTATTTATTTAACTTTCATTTTGCCAGATAACTTGTCTTTATGCTCTTGCAGTTTTAACTATGGATTATAAGTCACGAGGCTTCCTTCTGATCTCCCTAGCACAAGTGTAAAATGAGTCACTTGAGATTGGTTGGTGATAAGAGTTCTTCTACTGTACAAGTGGTGTATGCACAGGCGGGAAGATCAGGCCGAGGTGCAGATGATGAGTCCAGCGTGGAGTTTGTTTCAAACATCTTTATTACCAGCCTCCAGGGTGAAGCCTTCTCAGAGCACGTACTAGAGGGAGGAAAGGTTTTTAGCGGCAGCCTTTGGTTGTTGTGAAAATAAATGAATAAAAATCAGTGACCTCATTTTAATTTTCCAAATGGCTGTACATCTTGTGAGTTTGGCTGTGCAAAGGGACACTGTCTGCAGCCAGGGCCCCCCAGCTGCTCCAGCCTGCCCGGGTGAAGCTCCGGGTGAGGGGCAGCCAGCTTCCCTGACTTTGCAGCTGCTGCCAAAGCCCAGATGTTGCCAGATGCCTCGGGATGCAAACCTTGCACCTCAGAGCACTTGTCCCAGGAGTGACTCGCAGGTGGTGCTGCCAGCAGCTCCACAGGAGCTTGGTGGCTTGGGCCATTGTGGAAAGGAACAAAACCACGGATGTGGCTGTGTCCCAGAATGACCTGGTGGTGCTGGCTCCAGCAGCTCTGCTGCCTTGCTGCCTTTTGCAGCACAGGCTGCGATTGCCCCGTGGCCCCTGTGCCAATCCAGCCCCGCTGCCAGACACCTCAGTGTAGCCCTGGCACATGGAGTACACTGCTTGCTCTTGGGCCGTGTGGAGCTTCCTAATTCTTGGCCATCCACTTGCCTTCCCTGAAGGTAAATATCCAGAATGTCCCGTGCTGAATATTGGCTTCTATCAAGACAGGTTACAACCTGCTTTGTGGCTCTGATTGCTGCTGGTTTTGGGTGCTGTGAAGGGGCCCCCAGTGGGTGCTTGGCTGTTCCTGGAAAGCAGTCAGCTCCCCTGTTCCTGGAGTCAGATACCTGAGCAATGGCAAGTGCCAAATCTCTTAATTATTTCCATCTCAATCCCTAGTTTTATAGCCAATGCTTTACCTGTGTGCTGTTGGTCACTGGTGGCTTTTGTTCACCAAATAACATCCTGCCCAGATGTGTTGACACAGGATAAAGTTGGGCTTGTTGACATAGGATAAAGTCACAAAGTGAACCTGCTCAAGGAGCAGCATTGCAGCACTACCATCAGACTCGGCCCATGGTTTTTAGCAATCCTAGCAGCCTGTCCTTCAGGATTTAGGGATATGCTCTTCAGTCTAAAAGAGCACATATATTCTCTGTCTGATAGTGGAAACTAGTTAGAACACAGGGTTCTGCCAAATTTGATCTTATATATTTTTTTTTTTGGTACGTCTACAGCAAGATCTGATAGTTTTAAAAGGCTTTCATGTGACTCTTGCTGGAATGGTTTTCTTCAGTCACTTCTGTCTACCCTCTCTTCTGAGTCCAAATATGATGAGGAGGCCACATAGCTGATTTAAGTACTTGAAGCTAGCGAAATTAGACCAAATTGATTAAGGGCATGTGTGGCAAGCACAGCACTTGAAAGCCAACCAGCTGTTTCCTCCTGAGAAATGTTCTTACCGAGGGGCTTGGAATTCTGATCAATCCCAGGTTTTCAGTATCAGGATTGTTTAAATATTGAGCTCTGCCTTATTGCTGTCTTTAGGCTATAGGGTATAGCCTATATACCTGTCTTTTTAGGGGAATTGTGCAAGGAGAGAAATGAAATTGAGGGGAACCAGGGGATGCTTTGGTCTGTGGTGTATCACCCAAACAAGAGTGGTCCCATCTTTCCCCAGTTCCCCAGCTAATGTGTTTGCTTTACTGGGGCTTCTTTTTCTGGAGTCATCTCCTGCAGGGATTAGTCTGGATCTGAATTTATGCAAATATGGAAGCACTGAAGTGTCTTGTGTTGCCCAGAATCAGCCATGGAATGAAAATGCTGGTTTTGCTCATGGCTTAGAACTGAGCTTAAATGTGAATTTCCTGGGCTTTGTGCATTTTAAAAATCAAATTTACTTTTGCATTAGTATCACATCTAAAAGCCAAATTTCCTTGTTTATTTTTAAGGTAAGGGGAAAAAGTCAGGAATGGGACATACACTAGCCACAGTTGTTATTTGTAAGCTGATGAACAGCTTCAGCCAGGAAATAAAAGTTGTGTGTGTGATGAGGTAGGATGGAATGAGGCATCACTCATGTCCTTTGTGGTGCTTCAGTTGGTGATATTGATGAGGAGTCATCATGGAGTGCACAAATCCAAGCTTTTGCATGGTTCTGGACACTTTTGAGCATGGTAGGGGCTGGGCTGGCTTTGGGACAGTAAGGCTGCTATAGGGAATGTTTTTCAGTTGTGGCTTACATGGGATTTACCAATGTTCTGTCAAGAGCTGGTTTGTCCAGCTTTACAGATAAAACACACCATTTGCTTGTGGCAAAAGAATGCATGAAGGAGGTTGACAAAACCTTTTTTTTTTCTGTGCAGTTCCTGTACCTGTCAAAAGGGTTTTACGAGATGGGAGAGGTGAGTATGTGGTTTCCCGTACTGTGCCTGAAAGGAGATGGATTTGTAAAGTCGATTTTGACAGTGCATTTGTTGCTGTAAAGGGACCGTTTGGGAAATCCTGTTCGGTGTGTTTGAGTGAGGCAATCACCCCGCTGCTCTTCCTCGTGGCAAACTGCAGGTAACCCTGGCTGGGAGCAGAGCACGCGTTGCCCCATTCAGAACACAGGTGTCGAAACCCTCCGTGCAGCGGCGTCTCTAACGTGGTACCAGCGCTGGATGCGCTGAGTCAGCTTCACACACCGTGCCTGGAATTGCGGCAGCGCTCCCTTTATCTCCCGGTGGGCAGGGAAAGGGCACAGGAGCGGCAGAGCTGGGAATGAACAACGCCAGCGTAAGGAGCAGGATTCCCATTTATGTTCGGAGTAACCTGAACTTTGCTGCCCTGCCCTTGCTGCTGGTTACGTGACAGCGTTCCCTTTGCTGTGCCATTAGCTAATTGTCCCTCAGACTGCCTGTTAACGAGGTAATTTGCCGCATCTGCTTCCACTTTCCATGTCATGGACAGTTGCCGGCTTTGCAAAATGTTTTGTGTTTGTCAAGCTGCTCTGCCTGCCTGGAAATGTTTTGCCTGGTCAAATCTTTTCGGCTCATACCTCAAGGACTTGTTACTAGGTAACAGAGTTCCATTTGCCAATTGCCCACTATTTCCTTCTCACCGTATTACAGGCCTGATTATTAACATTTAGTTCAGAGAAATTGCTGTCATTATGTGAAGTAACTTCCTTTAGAGGTTACTCATTAACCTTAGGTATTTTACTGTGCGATTATAATTGCCAAATGCCATAGGCATGGAAAACCTTTGAACTCCTCAAGGTATTAGTGTATGGGAGAAATGGTATCAGCTGTGATTTTTATACATGCTCCATCCCCACCCCCCCTCCTCGGTTATTTTTCCTTTTGACTGTATTCTCCTTCCATTCCTGTTGGCATGTTGCATAGCATACAGGGCCTGCTCTGCTGCTGGAGAAGAGAATGTTTCCTTCTGGAAGGGAATCAGCCTCTCTGTTCCCCTTCAGATCTGAGATTAGCCCTGGCCAGCTCAGGAGCCTGTGATCTGCTTAGCAGTGTGCCACTAAGAGCAGAATTTGATCCCTTGCCCTTGCATGAAAAGTGAAATAATTGCAAAGTTATGTGGCATGCTCCATACTATTAACATGTAGTTTTCCCATCATTTAGGATGGCTCTTCCATGTTTGCTTTGGGGAGATTTTTTGACTCCAGTCCTCTAGATTGTGTTCAAGGAATGGAAGTTTCAGACAAAAATAATTCTCCCCCACCCGCCCTTCTTTTTTCCCCTTTATTTTCTTTACAGACATAATCAGCTGCATACTAAAATGTTTGCTTCAGGACAACATGTGTTCTCTGGAAAAATCATACTAAATATATTTGTCTTTCTCTCCTAACCTCTTTCTCCTTAGAAGTCCATTGACATTCCTAGTAACTTGATGCCTCTGTCAGGATAGAGCAAAGCTGTAGTAAAGGCCTGTGTCACCGTGTGACTTCAGTGAGGATATATATTTCATACCCAGGAAATTAGGGAACAAGTGAGATATATACCTAGTGCTTAAACAGAATGAAAAAAAAGAAAAATTACCCATGCAATAGGAATGTTTTTACATGGAGTCAGACCTAATTTTGATGGTAGGAACCAAAATGTTGTGGTGGACAGGGAACATTAATCTGGTAAATCTTCTAAAATATAACATTAGGAAAAACCAGTGCTATAAATTTAAAAAAGGGGAAAGCTAATGTGGGATTAGCCAATGAGTCCTCTTAAGTCTGAGCCTGGCAGCAGGGAGAATAAAACAAGATCATGACAGAGAAACTTCTATCAAGCCCTTGATTTAGTATTGCTCACCCCACTTTGCTCTGTTTGATCTAGGCATGAGCTTTTGGGGTTTTTTTTTAAGGGGGAAACGTGAGGAAAAACCCACAAAACCAGGATGTCCTTGCATGATGCGCGCAGTACAATCTCCATGATGAAAGTACTAAATCAGTACCATGATATTATTAATAATGAAAAATGTTTAGTGACACAATTTCAGATGGTGCCCCAACCCTCTGTGTTTTTGTGGTAATCTGTTCCTTCTTCCATTCTCTAGAACAATTCTTGCTCCTTATTTCAGTGGGATTTCTCATTTGACAGTGTGTCAGCTGTGACTTCGCAACTACTGCTTGCAACTACTGTGTGTTCCAATGAGCTAAGCAGTGGAATTTGTGGTGACATCTAATGTTGCTCTCCAGGATAAATTTAGAGATTCACGAAGTCCAAGCAGTGCAGGAGGTGGGTAACACTTTGAAAGTTCTTTTAGTAAAACTGTACTTCACTAAATTCCTGTCTGCTCCTTCTACTTTACCTGCTCACCCTGCAGCTCTAGGTCTGATTCATGGATACATCATTCAGCACTGTAGGAATTGTTCAGTGTTCAGGTTTTGCTTTCTGTTTATTGTCAAT
Source organism: Argya squamiceps (assembly GCA_037834095.1). Taxonomy (NCBI): domain Eukaryota; kingdom Metazoa; phylum Chordata; class Aves; order Passeriformes; family Leiothrichidae; genus Argya; species Argya squamiceps. The sequence continues at coordinate 5,100,896 of JBBMKD010000170.1, forward strand.
AAATCCACATCATTTAACACAGACCACTAGTGTGGTTTAAAACCAAGCACACCTCAAACTGGCATTAACTACTTGGAGCCTTCTGCAGAATACAGCATGAAATACAATTTACTGGTGTGTAATGTGAAAATTACTGGCTAAACTCTACGCAGGAGAAAGCATCTGGGGAAATGAAAAGCCTATTGCTTGTCATAATGGCATTCTGTACAAAGATTCTGGATTACAGAGTTACAAAATCCTGCTCCAGTGAAGCAAGTGGATGCACAAAACTGGGGAAACATGGCTAACACCTGAGAGAAGGCATGTTCCTGCCAGCTGTGACATGTCTCTTGCGTTCACGAACACCAGCAAATGCCTCAACGTATTTGTTTATTTATCTTTCTGTCTGTTTGTTTATGAAATGTCTAAATGTGTCTGTTCTCTATTGTACAGGCATTACAAAATATTTGCCTTTATTTTGATACGTGACATTGTTTCTAGGAGCAGGCGTCATGGAATAATAACATTAAATGTCATAGACAGGGTACCTATTTTTTTTTTTCCTACAGAAACAATTGTGGTAGTTCAAATATTACATTTATTTCCATGTGTTTGGTTTGCAAGTGCAGAAGAAATAGATGTATTTTTAGACCAAAGTTAGACTACGTGGTAATACACAGTGAAATACTTCCTCCCATGGAAGTTGTGGCAAATTTTGAGTTAAACAATGATTAAGTTTTCATAGAAGAAAGTGCAATGGGATAAATCTCTCTTAGCAACCTGCATTGTAACTCTACTTGGCAGGGGTGGGAACCAACAAGGAAACAGGGAAGTGGCCTAGAGTACAGCATGAACAGAACTGTCCTTAGGACATACAATAACAGGCTGAGGCTGTCATGAATACTCTAGTTCCCTAAGGTATGGATATGTGTCTTTGCAAGTCTCACTGGAGTCAGGATTTATTGATCTGGAATCTCTTAGAAACACCTGTGAGGTTCAGTGTATTATTTTCCTATAAAAGCTTGTACTATCAAGCTTATAAAGCAGACACAATGTTATTGATTTGCAACCAGGAAGGTTGTATTTCAACTTACCAAAAAAAAAAAAAAAATTAAAGATGCCTGGTAAGGCATTCTGCTTTTTTATTTATTTTTTTTTATTTTTTTATTTTTTTAAAGTCATTGCTCTTGACTAGTCCTGGTGTAGTCAGATTTTATTCCTTTCCTCAGGAAGGGAAAAATGGAACCTGTGCTTTATGATATATTGATAACTAGACAATCTCCAAAAGAAGAACAGGCTTGGTTTGGATTTTTTTGGGGGGTGGAGGCGTTTTTTGATTTTTCTTCTCTGGAGGGGAGAGAATAAGAAGAAATTTTGGTCTCTTAAAAAACAAGAAGAAAAGAGACTGATTAGGCCTTATGATTTCAATAATGTTTGACTCACTGCATTGTGACGACAGTGTTTGATTTTTCTGTTTGCTTTCCCCCCCTCTGAATGCAAGGCTGGGATCTGTTTTTTCTGATTAAATGTGTGCTGAGCCGTGTGGCCTTAGAAAATGGCACTCCCTGCACCTCCATTCCTCGTGCTCTCTGTTGCCCAATGTGGAAGTTGTGGCTCTATGGGGATTTACTGTTTCCTCTTAGGATCACCTGTGCTGTGGCTTAAATAAAAGTTTGTTTCTTCAGCTGTCTGACTTCGGAGTTTATCTGACTCAGGCTGACCCCTCAGTTTTATAATGAGCTAGTTTATTTGCTTGTGCAAATTGGGTTTTCTTAGACAGAAATATAACAGACTGTAAAGAGGCCAATCTTTTGATCATTTCACCTCCGGAAGGGGGAAGGCTACAATGCCTTTCTGCACTCACTGGGCACTCCCTGGGTTGTTAATAACATTAAGTTACTGTTCCTGAACGCTCTGTGGTTGGATTTTTTTTTCCCTTCAAACCGTGTTATAAAAGTCTGGTGTGTAGAAAAATGTTGTTTCTTCTGTCTGTGCTAGAAATATTGATAGGGTTTAGAATCTAATTATTTCTCTATTTGCAGGAAATACAGAGCCTTTGCTTAGCAACCAGTCTGCCTGTTCCCAATTCTTCTTTAAATACATCTTTGTGCTGCACCTATAGCTGTGCACACAGGGAGGCACGAGGCAGAATGCTGGAAGAAAAGGAGGCGTGAACACTTTGTGAAATGGTGCCAGTTTTTCCTCGATGGGCCTCGAGCCTCTAATGCAGCCCAACAAAGCTGAGTGTGATGCGTCAAAATATCTTTTAATAAACAACGCAGGCAGTAGGAAATAATACTGGTCAGGGCTTGTTTTTCTGGCTCAGGGCCTCATTCCAACCTGTTGCAACCAGCTATTGAACGTCTATGGGGACACCCCCACACAAGAGGCCCCACGGAGGAAGGGAACTTTTACATTTCTGTTTGACTGGGATCCTTGCCAGTGGCTAAGTTCAAAGTGCAGTTTCCAGTAATTTGCTGTTACTACTCCGCGTGTTTGATAGGCCAGGACAGAAGCATGCAACCCGAAGTAATATTTCCTGATTTCTGACATTTCTCAAGATATGAATGGAGGTTGCTGAGGCACTAAAGCTCGGAAGGGTTTTCCTGACTCCAACACCTTCGATGCTTTCCTCTTCTCCTCTTGTGCAGCCCCTTTCCCTCCCCCATCTCCTCCCTTAGCTCACATTCCCTGCTGTTGTCAGTTCCGTATTTGGATGACATTCATATTGATTGTTTCCCTATGCAAACACTGTGTGGCTGGTCTGATGCAACCAGAAGAATCCTATTGATTTACTGAGCGTGAGGGTGATTTAGATTGATATCCTTCTGGAGGGGCAATAACGCTTTCATCTCCCCATAGAATTATGGTTAACCTTTCCATTTTGGGGGAAGGGCATGGAAATGAATTTTTTTTGCCCTGTTAACTGGGGCTAGAGGGAGGTAAGCACAGGGAGAAGCCAGTGAATAACTACTGTTCTCTCCAGCATATGCAGTTGTAGGCCATGTGTATGCCATTGTGGTTATGGAAGAAGCATCCTCTGTAATTATGATTATATAAGCATTCCTATTGTAATCCCTTGTTTCCAGCTCTCCAAAACTTGCCTCTTTTGGGCTGATGTTTTCCTGGCTTGTTCTTTGCCATGTCACAACTTAATTATTTCTTTTCCAAGCAGGGATGCAAATGTTGGAGAGAGCTGAGGAAATGGACTTTTCTTGCCCATTTGAAAACAGCTCTTGACTTTTTTGAATATTAAATCCAGAGTCCAAATGAGCTTTAGCTAGAAATGATATGACTATTGATAAGCTTTTGGGGAATGCTGTTTTAATTACTGAATAATCCACATTTGTGCAAAACGTAATGCAAATGGGCTGTGTAAAGGCAGAGATGAGGTTGGGCAGGCAGGCTTCAATGGTTAAAATCCTAATTCACTTTTTTACAGCTTAAGTGTGCAGACTTCTTGAGTCTGCAAGGGCATGGGAGTCTTAGTACAGCTACCCACAAAAGCAGAGCAGTAAGAAATTTAAAGGTGCACAGTTCAGTTCTAACTGCCCCCCCCTGCAGCAAAGTCAGTGCTCACAGGAACAAAAGCTGGGTGTTGAAACTGTGTGTGTTGGCTTTGCACTGAAGCTTCACTTTTCAGCCGAAACTGTCATCTCAATTCTGTTTTAAAAACCAAATAAAATTCCTTTGACTAGTATGTAGCTTGAGTTTTCAAATAAATAAGCAAGCAAATACCTTTTCTTCCAGAGAGCACTGACAGGTGTTCACACAATCCAAGCACTCATGAGGTTTTAATCATTAAACTAAACAGTTCCTTGAAAGCAGAGGAATTTGGAGTTAATTCTGATCTTTATACTTGTGCTGATCACATCCACTCCTGTGTGTCCAATGGAGTGACATCCACGGGACTGCCTAAGCAGCAAGTAGAAGGAAACAGTGGGAATATATTTTTGAGCTGAACATTTCAAGCACTGTAACTGGAACTGCATTATTTGTGACTAGTGCCTTTTTTTTCTCCCATGCTTAGTCCAAAATCCTCTGGGGGGGCAGTGGGAGAAAGCACGGAGTAGCAAATAATCACAAGATGCTCTGTGGTGGGAGCTGATTTCCCCACGAGCGCCGTCCGTCACTGGTACCAGGGCGTGTGTCATGTGGCCGGCAGCTGTGCTCCCTTGCCGGATGCTCAGCCCTCCTCCATAACCAGCTGCAGGGCCCTGGCCTCCTTTTCTGGGCATTTTCAGCCAAAAAGATGTGGAAGGGAGAAGGCTGCGACCTGGTCCATGTGTTGGGGGTTTTGTTTTATTAATTATTTTTGTGTTAATTTTGTACAATGATAATTCACCGACGTCTGGCTGCGTGTGTTAAGCCCATAGTCTCCTGTGGGTGACAAGTGCTCTGAACTGACTGAAGAATGTTGGGTTGCATCATGAGGCCAAACAGCAGGTAAACAAATGGAGTGTTCAAATGGATAACTCCTCCTAAACCTCGAGGATTGCGGTGAGCTTTGCTGCCGAGTGGTTTCTTGGCCAAGAGAAGCATCAGGGATGTTACACTGAATAACTGTAAAGGGTTACTACACTGAAACTGCAGTCTGATCTGTTGAGGAAGATGCAGGGCTCACTAGATCCCACAGGAAGTTTTCTATGTAGTCCCTTGTGTCTTTGTTGTTATGTGAAACCAGAATAATATTCAAGAGGCTGTGTTTGGTTTCCATAATATTTGCTTAAATGTGAATTGTACCAAGGGAGTTGGGTTTGTCCTTTGAGATCATCTGTGCAAAACAAGAAGTCATGAAGGAAGGAACGTGTCCTGTTGTTCACTGTAACAATAAACATGGAAAATGATTCAATGATCTGAGAAGCTCAGTGAAATTTATGAGAACACAGCAGCTGTCACACTAGATTAGATCAAAGATTATTGTGACCAAGTATCCTGCGCCTCCAGCAGAGGCCGGTGAGAGTGGGAGAGGGAAAGGGCCTCAGAAAAAAAATGTAAATTTGGAATCATCTTTCCCTGCTCTATCTTTACAGCATCTAACAAAGAGTTGTGTAGCAGCTTCTGAGACTGACATGTGCTTGGTAGCTTCTCCTGGATGTATTCATTGTTCATTCCTCTGATCTCCATTTGAACCTGTGTGCTGCTTTGCCTCGACCAGCCCCTGTGGGCACTGAGTTCCACACTGTAATTGTTTTATGAAAAAGCATTTCCTTTTGTTTCTAAATTGCTGCCAGTTTAAAACAGGCTTCCCGACTTCCTTCATTACATACAGTAAATAATTCCCTTTTTTTACCACATCATTCCACTCATTATTTTTCAGATGTTGATTCTGTCCTCTCTTAGCCAGCTGGCATGTCCTAATTTATTTAGTTTCTTCTTGTCTGGAATTTGTCCTTTAGTTTGTTACTTTCCACGGTGCCTTTTCCCCTAATCTTTCCTGGTTTTTTTGTGTGCTCTGTGAGATGGTGTGGAGGTGAATGCAGCACTGTAATCAAAGGGCCCTAATGAGTAACCTCCTGAGGGTGCTTGGATGAGCAAAATGCCTGTGGACTTGAGCCAAAGGTTACTCTGATTAGTCTGGGAAGACCGGTGCTGTCAGGCTTTGTCTGTGTGGTGTCAGAACAAGATAAAGGTGTACAAGTGCTCCTTGTTACCTGCTTTAAGTTCATCATCTCCCTTCTGAAGTTACAGCTTTGGGTGAACCATACTTCAGGCTCCAGGACCTGAAACAGTGGTTGCCAAAAGAAAAAGATTTTACCAGCCATGGTGGGGTGATGAAAGTCTGTGTCATGCTGGGGAATGAGGGGAGAAGCTCCTAATGCATTCAGCAAAAAAAATTGTTGCATCCCCCCCGCCCACCCCCCAAACCCTGCAATCCATAAATGAGTAGTTTTTTGGGGGTTTTCACGATCCCTTTGGGTTATTTGCATACGTGGATTTTTGCTCTTAAAAAGTGATTTTGTACTGGAAAGTGGGGATGTGCTTGAAACTCCTCTCAGATCTTGGCCTCATGGGGCACTGAAAGCCCTGACAGTTCGGTAACAGCCCTTTGCACAAGCCTTGCAGTGCAAAGCAAAAATTCAAATGGTTCCTTTTGTGGTGAGGTTACAAGTCAATAACTTGAGCTCGGATTGTGTCCATATCCGGTGAGGAGTAAGGATTACATCCCCCTCCTCCTTCTCCTCACAGTCCTGCCTAACAAATCCAGACCCATTCCCCGCAGGGAGCCGAGGCGGAAAGGAAGAGAGTGTCATCCCCTTGGGAGCTGTTACTGCATCCGCTCCCCCCAGGAAAGAGGAGGGAGGAATTCCGACAATTCCTTGCCAAGCTATTCCAAGGGTAGAGCACTTACACCCCACCAGCTAATCAGGGCTGTTCCTTAAGGCTTTATTTTAGCATCTGGACTTCAGTAACTTTTTTTAAGCCTAGTTTTGTACTGAGGATTACTGTGAATTTAGATCTAAACCATTGCTTGAGTTGCATATCCAAAACAAGCATTGTTAACAAATGCCAAGTGCCTTATGCATTTTATTCACTGCTAAAAGCAGCTTGACTGCTAATATTTCATGTGCTGGAAGAAATGGAGCTGCAGTTTTTTCCAGCTAATTCTGGGATTTTGAAGCACATCCTGCATGGCAAACTGTAATGCCCATAGTTGTGCCAATGTTGATCAGTTTGAGGCCAGGAGCTGTGGGTGCAGAGAGATACAGGACAGAATCCTTATAAGAAGGCAAATGTGCCCTTTGCCATGTTTGTTTAATATGGCACTATTAGTTTTCTGAAGTGCCTTTGTGTATAATGTCTGCCCATGTTACCTTTTAAAATTTTTTTCCAGGTCTGCTACCATTCAAATAAATCATATGGCTGAGCAAGAATTTGTCCTGCCTCCTCCTAAGGCATGTAGGCTTAATCCTTTTGCTGCCTAAATCACAGTCATGGTGTTAGGAAGGTTTAAACAAAACTCTGCTGCATTATATCCCAGCAGTTACTTGGGAGAAATATGTGGAGAAGGGGGGGAGCAAGGTGAGAAAGAAAAAGAGGAGATTACTTACATCTCTTCTCTCGCTATGCAAGTCCTGCCAGGGTGTCTGCACAGAGGAGCTTTGAGTTCTTCCTTTTGCAGGAATCCATGAGCACAACTGGGTAGGAGCAAGCAGGACTGAACTAGTCCTGAAGGTGGATTGCTTTGTGTGCCACAGTTGTGTGTCTCCAGCTCCAGCTGGGCGTCCTGGCTTTACACAGCAGATAAACAGCTACATAAACTGATGGAAAGCTCAGTTTTCCTTGCATTGCTTTTGCCCTTTATGCTCTAGATTTTGCAAGGAATGCCATTTTTTTGTGTGTTGAACTAAAGAATTCCTAAGTGAAGGAGCAGGTTATTTGTTCCTCAGCGTGCCTGTGGGTGGAAAATGCAGAACTCTGGGTGTAGCCCGATTCAGAGCTGTACAGTTCACGGGTGTAGTGGCAGCGTCCACTTGCCTGGGTGCCTTTTTTGCCAAATACAGGGCTGCAGAAAGAAATGGAACAACTCTCCCAGTGTGTTGGAAGAACAAGGTCCAGATAAATAGTGTTAGTAGCCAGTTGGGAGGGCAATTAATGACCAGGTGGAGAGCATCCGTTCCAGGTGCCGGATCTGAGTATTGGAACAGAGCTGACCTTGGGCACGCTGACTTTTACAGGAGAGTAATTAATAGGAACGGGATATGCAGATAAATGGAAGCTAACTTAAGTGATATCTGGCTGTAATCCCTTTGTCACAACCCCCTTTATTGTCTGACACACAAAGGTGTGGACATCAAAGTATAAGTGAAAAAGGATTCTGAATTGCCTCTTTCATTTGTTCACCCTTCTAGGGAGAAAACGGTGCTGATAAATGTAGAGATCTGTAGAGCAGGAAGAGCATAATTTGATTGTGTGTATAATGTGATATATTGTTGTTGCATGAAAGGTAGAAAAATTGCTGTCAGGAATCAAAGCTTTTAATTGTAAATTACTATTCTCAAAGCTTTTAATTGTAAATTAGGATTCTAGGTGTAAGTTCTGTAGGGTCTTGATTAGATTTGCTGTCTCCCCTCTCAGCAGCCTGGGATATTGATTAGTTTACAATCCCAAGCTGTCGCTAATAATGGAACAAACCTATTAGCTGTATGGTTCTGCTAAAATTATTGCAATAAAAGGATTGTTCAGAGTTGCATTTGCATGGTAATGCACAGGCTTTGGCTATTAAGGGAGGATGAACAGATCAGGTTGCAGGGTTGCTTACAGAGTCAGAAACGTGGGGTGCTGTTGGCTTATAGTTTGTTCTTTTGGAGATTGTTGTACTGTTCATAGTGAGGCATTAGGGAAGCTAAAGAGATAATACAGTGATCTCTTGTCTAGAACACTGAGCTGTCTGGAGGGGGACACCAGTGAACATTTGGAATATGAATTTCTCACCTCATTTTTCTTCTCTTGTCCTGCTGTATGCACTTTTCTCCCCCTATCACCAGTCTTTGGGGATATGGAAACCGTAGGAAAACAGCTGTTGGCTATGCTGAGGATGCCTGCTGTCCCTACCTGCTGCCAAGAAGTCTTTTTGAAAGATTTCTTGGGCTAGATCTTATCCTGTGATCACAGCTCGCATGTTTTCTTGGAGCAAGGCTTGCAAGTGCAGTAAGCAGAAGAAAAGTTAGCCCCAAAATCCCATCAAAATAAAAAAAAGGAGCTGAAGAAAGCCATATCCTAGGAATCAAATTCTGAATTTATCTGCTGATGAAAATCTAGAGCCCTGCAGGATTAGGATTAGCAAGGTCAGGGTGTGAAAGCAGATGGTGCTACCAGAGAGAGATGCCCAAATCCATCATTTGGATTTAACTTTGTAGGTTAACTCCTAGAAAGATGTAATGTGCTAACCACACAGTTAAGCTCAGAGCATCCCTTTCCTATTTCCCTTGGCAGCCAGTTTGTTTAACTGTACGTCATGCCAGGAATGAAAAAAAACTGAAACAAATCAAAGCTGCTCTGCATTTCCCAGTCTGACTCTGTCACCTGCTGCATTGTGGAGCATCACCGTGGGAAGCTCACACTCTGCCACATGCTGTGGGATGTGATACAGCACAGCCTGACCTACCCCAGGCTGTGTCAGCCACAGGAAGTCTGAAAATATGATTTCCTGAAAAACAAGTGAAAGGAGGGGAAGTGCGCAGTTTATGTTTTGAGGATGGCATTATTGGAAACTCCATGAGCACTTCTGTCAAAATACCTACGAAGTAACTATTTAGTCATATGAATAGTTGCCATTTATTTACAAGGCATCTGTGTGTGAATTAGGAATAATCCTTTAACATGCATCAGACCTCACAGAGATGAGTAATTCTGTGGAAAGTGTGTGCGTGTCAGACGTGACTGATCACTTGTTACCCTGTACTCTGTCCTTTGTTTTTGAGTAAGACTCCAATGTATGTGCTAGCAGTGATTCAGTATAAGCCAGGGGGTGTCTGGTAGAATCTGCTTGTCTCTTGCATTTCAACAGAAGATGCAAGATTTTTTTATGGACAATTTTCTTGACCAAATCAAACTGTGAGACAGTTTCCCAGTTGGTGTCAGCTGGTAAGCACTGGTTTGCATCAGGCTAGGACCTGACCTCTCTACTTACAGGACAGCTGTCCTAAAAATGCATTTCCCAAAAGGCAAAAGCCTTTTGAAAAAAGTGAAACCACGCTGCACCGTGCAGGGGTGGTTGTGATTGTTGCCTTTCCTCGATCTTGTAATTATGTGTAGAACAGAAAGCTCTTGGTTTCAGCACCTATGGTCTAAGGTAGGAGTGGGATCTAGGAACTGCAGTCAAAACTGGGGCCTCTCTCTTTAGGCTCCATATGCTAACTTTAATTACTTTTCGATGTGATTTCCTTGAAATGTTTCATGGTTTTCCCAGTGCTTTAATACTGAATCTCTTATTTCCTGGACAAGTCCCTGAGCAACCTGATCAGAGTTGAGAGTTGGATTAGATGACCTCCCAGGAGTCCTTTCCAATGTAAACTATTCTGTGAAAAGTAAAAGATGCTTTTGGGACTGATAGATGAGGTATAACAGGGCAAACTGTGGAGCTGGGGAAGCCACAAGCACTCCATTTTTCCCAAAGATATGCAGCACTGTTATTTTCCTGTATTTGTTGTTTCCATCTTCTTGCAGTAAATTCAATTACCATTGAGCAGGACTTTTTCACAAGGGGCTGGCTAGGAAATTATCTGCAGAGGGCTGGAGATACAATTTCTAGCTGGCAAGTTGTGTTAAGTTGGCCTTTCCTATCACCAGTTCCAATTCAATGGATGTAACTTCTGTAGCTGAATGCATTTAGTTTAAGTGCAGGCAGAAAGCAAATCTTTGGCATGCAAAATGATGCACATCTGCAGAGAGCTTTAACACGAACTGATGCAACTTTCCTGAACAAAGGAACATCTGGAAATGCCAGCAATAAGAAATCAGAGTAGAGATTTATTTTTCAAGCAGACAGAAGGGGCAGGGAAGATTAAAAACATCAGATACCTTGTCCCCAGGGAAGATAGAGGGAGAGCGAGGGACCACAGCAGATCTTGCCTGCCCCACGTTTCTGCATGGATTTCAATCCTGTCGGGCCACCAGTACTCCTGCATGATTGGAGAGAGAGAAGGCAGAAGGGTGCTGTCCTATCTGCAGTGAGATAATTTGATTTGTTCTTCCTCTGGCCAAGTAGCTGCAGCCTACAAGGCAGTTGTGGGTCAGCTTTGTACCCAGTTCTTCCCTGGATTTATGCAGTTGGGAATTGGTCAGCCAGTTGTGGAATGTGTTTTTTTCTGGGTCTCTATTAAATCTCTTTGCTTGGAGCTCCCTACTAACACAGGTGGCTTAATGTTGGGCATGTCATTTTGGTCCTTCAGTGTTGTGTGCGTGGATTATGCACAAGGATGATTTCAATGCTTTGTGAAATCAGTGTTGCAGACACCTGAAATGGTGCATTTTTATAAAAATGTGTGCAGGCTAAATTTATTAATTCAACAAGCAAAGTATTGTTGACATAATATAAGCACTTGTGTGCTCATGAGTTTTTCTGCATAATTGGGTTAAAAGAATACAGGTGACAACAGAAGGATACACGTGCAAGGAGTGCTGTTTAATTCCTGAGCTGCCAAAGTTCTGAAGTAAATGTGTGGCGTCTCTTTGTTTCACAGTTGACTTGTGGCATAAATATCACAACTGGTACTTTGCCATTCACCAAAAATGTCCAAACCCTACATCATACTTTGGACAAAGGCCTTGTGGAAGCACAGCATTTAAATTTTTTACCTGCAGAAAAGCTTCCTGTTCAGGCTTTGTTAACAGATGCATGAAGCACAGGAATTACTGTTGACAGTGAACACTTTATTATGGGGCTAAAGATCCTGTTAAGAATGTAAGGTCAGCAGTCAGTGAGTGAAGAATTTCTTATGCACATCAACACACAAATGCTTGATGCTTAATCCTTTAATATGATTTTTATGGATTGATTTCAACAGGAATCCAAGGACAAATTTTCAGTAGCTGAACAACCTTCTAGCAACAAGCTGGCTTTGTTGGAATTCATGCTCAAAAATTATCCCACTCTAGTTGCTTTTTAATATTGTGGTTGCCAGGGCCCAGTCCTGTAACTCATCTTCCAGTTTTGAATGGCTTCCTACTAAAGCAAACTCCTACTGACCTATTCTTTTTGTGAGTATTTTGCTGAACCAAGTATTCCTGTTTATAGGGGGATACCTTAGGGCACACTGTAACAACGTGTGGATGACTGTCATATGGGTCAGTCTGAGCTGACAGTGGGTTTGTCAGTCAATGGAAACCTACTGCTGATTCAGAAGATAATTTCCATTTTATGTGTTCTTTCAGCCTGACTAGGTTGCCCTTGCATGGCAAATTGCAATTGGCTTGAGAGTAAACTCTTGGCCCTTCAGTAATTTCTCTGTGAGAGTCGGTCCTCAATGTCTTTGGAACTCTGTCTAGTTATCCTGAGACTTGCTTAGCTCCTTCCTTCCAAAAATAACCTAGTAGCTGTAAGTCTGTTCTCTATTCTGTCCCTACTTTTCTGCTCTGTTTTAAAATATCTTTCTGCTGTATCTCATTTTTATGTGGAACACAGCCCTTCTGTAAACTGTCATGCAGTTTGTAGTGAGCTCAGGAAGAAGAGGCATCTGAAAGCTACTAAAAACATCATGTTTCAAACCCAGCAGTTGTCAGAAGTAAAGATACCTTTTGGTTTAAGTGATGGCTAAACTTTTTCCAGCTGTTGCTCTTGTCAAAGAATTTAAATCTGGGAGGAAGTGAAAGCTTTTCACTGTACTACTCCTCCACCTGAGGTACTGCTTTAGTTCACTGCACTCCAGATATTCACTAATCTTTCTGAGCAGAGGAGCTGGACATGGGTTTGTTTAGTTTAGTGTGCAGGTTCTGCCTGATCCACCCCGTTTCCTGTGCTCTGTGTATTCAAGGACAGTGAACCCTTAGACTATGCCTGATTACTTGACCCAGGAGGTCTTCCCAATTCCTGGACTAGGTGTGTGTGCCACACATACCCTGAATCTGTATCAGGGTGAGATTCTGGGCTCAAATTGGCTTCCACTTTACCCTTGTTTCTCCTCAGAGGTAATCCAGGTCTCGAATAGACTGGATGAGAACTTTAGCACACTGACAGGTCCCAGATCTGGATGGTTTGAGGGCAAAAAGGGAATGTCAAGATTGGAAAGCACGCCAGGCTATCTCCAGCAGGGATCTGGGCAAGACCTTAGAAGACCTACAAAGTATCTGAAGAGATTTCATCTGTTTAATTTTCCCTGTTTCTTGAACTGGTTTCATGACAAACCTTCTGGTCATTCAACATAATGTTGCAAAGATTGTGACCTGTATTCTTCATGGTATCCATGGAAGATGTGGGCAATTCTTAGGAAAGGAGGGATTCTTCAATCTATTTCAGTAGCTCAGAATCAGGAAGCTTTCTTTACAGGGACATACCACTGTAAATCCTGAACATTACCTACCCTCTGCTAGTGCCTGGGGCTTTGCTGTCATTGCTGATACTGCATTTCTGGCACTGAAGACCTATGCCCAAAATTAAGATACGTGTGTTCAGTTTGCTGATTGTTTCCCCAGAAAACACTTATGCTGAATTAATATCCCACTGTCTGATTGAAAATCTGAGTTTTATACAAAAATTACTGCAGGTTTCTTATTTCTTTTTGTAGGTGACAGTATTTAATGATACGGGAAAAACACAGAAAATAAGCTTTTTTTTTTTAACTTGGATTTTTTTAAAATGCGCAGATAATCAGAAATAAAAATTAAGAAGCACAAATAGGTATATGCAGTGCTATGAATTAAATGGCTTGAAAGGTCCATTTACTGAGAGGGTGGTGAGACACTGGCACAGGTTTCCCAGAGAAGCTGTGGCTGCTCTGTGTCCTTGGCAGTGTCCAGGGCCAGGCTGGATCGGGTTGAGATCAACCTGGGGTAGTGAAGGTGTCCCACACCCTGGCAGAGGGGTTGGTACTAAATGAACTTTAAGGCTACTTCCAACCCAGATTAATCTATGATTTTATACTCAGCTTCCCTTACACTTATTTGTGACCTAGTAGGCCTGTGCTAAAAGTATTTTTATTCTATAATCTGAGGGCAGAAAATAACACCAGTAAAGCTTTCAGGTTGCCCCTTTTTAGTAGCAGCTGCTTCAATCCGAGGCACTGAGTGCCTTTCCTGCAAGGAAAGGGTTATCTCTCCTCTCAAATGTGAGAGCACACCCTGCTCTAGCCTGCAGGCACACAGATAATAATAACATAGAAGGATGGCAGCCTGTGCTCTGGAACGGTTTATGAGGAGGAAGTCCGCAATTACATATTTCTGGGCAAACATTAACCAAGGCTGAAGCCTAGCTTCGAAGAAAAACAACGGGCTGGAACCTCCAGTAATATAGCTGTTATGTGGACTGGAAAGAGCAGTCATGCATTCATGGAGCATTAGAAGCTAAGTAAGAATAGCACGACAACAAAGCAAAAGGCTTGATAATATTAGCACATCCTGGTGTGTGCCTGCAGAAAGCGTCTCTGTCCCAGCCCAGCCCTCCAGTGATATTGGAAAGACCAAGGAGATTTTTTTTTTAAGTACTCTCTAGCTCTGTGAAAACAGACCTAAGCCAAAGTAATGGGACTATTGTTTGCTGTGCTCACGGCCTAATCCATTTATATCGGTGGTTTCAGAGCTTGCCACCACACACTGAAGTTTCCCCTTTAAAAAACAAGTTACTTTGGGCATCTCTCAATCACTGCGGTTACCACGCTAGAAACAATTGCCATTCTATCCTGTGGTTTTGTAAAGCAGCAGTCTTATTTAGAGCTTTGTGTGCTAAACTCGGATATGCCCATTCTATTATGGACTCCCTGTACCTAAAAATGGAATTGTTACACTAAAATTAAGGAGACAGCCAAATGATACATACTTCCTCTGCTTTGTTTTTCCTGACAGACCACAATTGCTGCAGAGAAGCTGTCCACTCATTACTGCAAGCTCTGGGGAAAAGGAGTGACAGAATTTAGACCTGTATGGGAGAGGAGCGTTAGTCTAAAGAGACACTTGCTGTGGCAAGCATAATATGTAAATTCCAAAGTTAAGCACTTTGGAAAAAGTCCAAAAGATGAAGATACATACATTACTGCTGCTGGGGGGAAGGAAGGGAATCTTAAATGTTTCCATAGAGAATATTTACTTGGCTTTTCTTCCTTTTTCTGAAGGGCAAGACAGCTGTGGCTGAGAAGTCTTACACTTGGATTAGGCTATTTGGTTCAGGTTTAATGGTAAAAGTTAGTTTATTCTGCTGTTAACTGGGCTAAAATAAGAAAATAGGTTTACTGTCCTAACATCCCACTCCTCTTAGTGACCTGAAATCACTAACATCCAAAGCCTGTAAGGAAGCTAAAATCAAGTTGCTGGTTCAGCTGGCTTCACTGGGGACAGTTGTTCCTGCCCCAGCGCTGTCCTCACAATTAGCAGTGATTAACAGCCCTGCTCCAACCAATACTCCACGCTGAGACTGGAATGGAAAATGCAGCCTTGGGGACTATGTGAGGTCTCTCAGAACAACAAATTATCTTCAAAAAGCAGCTTTGCCTTGTTCTGATAATGGAAAACTGCGTTGTTTTTGTCTTTTCCCTTCTCTTGTGTGCCCAATACTGCATGCTTTTTAAAGCCAAAGCAGCTTTTAAAGGCACCCCCTCCACCTCAAAGTGTTTTAGCAGGTTAATCTTCTGGAATATTTTAACAAATCACAAATTATGACATTCAGTCAAAGAGTGATTTCTTCCATGTTTATGCTTGCATTTTGAAAACCCAGAATATTTCTAGATTAAGTACCAGTGCGGTGGTAAGCTGTTGGGAATCGCCACAACAGCCACGTGCCTGTCAACCCCGGCTAGGAAACCAAGGCACGTCCACAAACCTGAAGAGTGGGTCGTCACTAGCCGCGATGCAGCACCGAAGGAGAATCGCGATAGAATGAGGAGAAAGAGACAGGACTCTCTGGATGGGCTGAACAGTGGAAGTTTATTGAGGGATCCTCCCCTCACCACCGGTGCCTCCAGAGAGACCCCGATGTAGAGGGTACAGGGGTTTTTGTACAGGGGGTGGCCTCTCTGAACATAGTAACAAAATAACAGTAAACAACCAATAACCTTGAACTGTGCAGTGGTACTATAGGGACACAAAGCAATCATAAACTAGGTGGGAATGGGGTGATGGGCTGCCAGCCAACCACCCGACGTCCCCCCCTCAGATGTATCCATCTGAGGGGCGAGGCATCGGGATGGCAGGCAGGCCCCCTAAAATGATGACTGACAAGTAACGACCAAACCAAACTTCTGATCAATAAGAACCCTGTCGCCAGGCGAACTCGAAACTTAGAACAACAAGTAACAAAGTGGAAGCATGTGGACAAAATGGCTGATAGGGAACATAACAACACTGAACCAAACACCACCACATACCAGGAGATTATTTTAGGTACACTAGTAGAGATCTGTTTCTGGCATTTTGGAAAGGTCCCAGTTCAGAGGGATAGAAAGAACTGGCCTGTTCTGATGAGTATGGCTGGATTGTATTGTAATTAAGGAATAAAGAATTCTGACTCCTAAAAAGTTATCCTTCAGAATATTTTAATCTAACTTGAATAAAACCATATTTGTGTTTAAATAAGGAAGATGATTAATGGGATAATGGGAAAGGACATAGTTTCACTTCTTGTAAAAGGAGTATAAAATTGACCAAGACCTGCTTTTTAAGTTTGTTTTGAGGATGGACAAACCTCAGCTTAAAGAGATGCACAGGTCCTTGGCTTGTCCTTTCATAGTTTATTGCACCTTTCAAACTACAGTTTTGGAGGCTGAACATGGATTTAGTTTAATCTTTTAGTGATGGATCTATCTAAGCTTTTATATATTGATGGCATTATCTCCTGAATGATGGTAAACTTGGTTCCTGCCTATCTTCTAGTGGAAAGTCCTTCTCCTTTTGGGAAACTTAGCACATATCAGTGAACCAGAAAAGGATGAGAATCTAAGCAGAATATTCAAGTCAGATTTTTTTTTTTTTTTTTGCCTGTTTAACAAGTTACTCATTGCATTGTCATTCATAATCGTCTTCCCGTGTGACAGGATGGGCTCATCAGATCCCAGGGAGATAAAGCGGAATTTGTCAGCTCCTAGGGGGCCAATGTAAGCATCCTTCTGACTAACAGTCTTTGAGCACTGTGTCAGGAGTTATGGGAATTTGCAGTTACGTGCTGCTGTTGAGTGGCACGGCAAAAATATGGTTGTGTAAGTGTGGTTAGTGGTTAATGATTTCTTTTTTTGTCTTTCCTTCTCTGCCTTCTGTGCTCCTTGCTCTGTACACGAGAGCAGGAAGGAGGATTTGGATGGAGCAATGCAGCCTCTTCATCTTTTCCTGACTGAGTCAATACTGCTGCTATTTCTGGAAAGTCATTTTTGGTCTTCTCTAAAGGACCATCCTGAGATGAGAGACATCTTTGACATGGCAGTGTGGAAGGTGGGAGTTCTCCACCACACCAGGAGCTCTGCCTGCTGGCTCTTCTCCTTGCAAGCATAGTATATATTTTACATTCTCCCAGAGTCTCATTTTGCCTCCCTACTGCACTGCTTTGGAGCACAAGCCTCTGCAGCACTGGGTATGAGAGATGGTCTTGTGTAGGCAGTGCTGTGTTGACAAGTGCCTTGTACCATCTGCTTCCTTCCTCCACAAATCCATCAGCATCCATGCAGCAGCTTGTACTTGGTAAGAGCGCTGCAAGGAGATGTGATTTGGATTTAATCATTAGCAAATGTCCCTTGACTGTTTCTCAGCTGCCCCATCTGAGTTTAATTCCAGGAGAAGGAAACTGATGTATTCCTGCTTTCAGGTGTAATTACTTCAAGACAGATTGACCGTTTAAGCACACACGACACTGCTTAGCTTTAATTAGAGTAAATTGGCAGAATTTATACGACCGGTAGTTTTGGGGACTGTCAGATGCATGAAAGTATATTTTGCATATCATTTCCTGCTGAGGCTGTGACCAAGGTACTAGCTGAATGGCTTGTAATTAGGATAAAAACACTTTGTAAATTTAACCCTATCTCCATTAGGAGCAGAGTGGAACTGGCTGGGGAAGGGGGTAGTGCTCCAGGGAGACAAAAACATTTGAAAGAGAATGAGAAGCAAGAAGTTGCTGGAGACTGTGCAATAACACAGACAAGTGTTATTGCCAAACTGGAGTCTTTGTAGACAGGCACAGGTGATTTTTAAGTGTGTAAGTAAGATTTATAAACCCCAAAGATAATTTTTTATGGAAGGCTGTTCTGGTATATAGTATGATCCCAATGTTGATATGACTGAGACTAAAAAGAAAAAGAGGTTTGGCTGGATGTTTTGTCACAAGTGTTCTTAGTGCACCAATTCCAAGTGCCCTGGAATAATGTTAACCTTTGTTGGACCCACTTCTGACTTGACCCTCAGCTGCAATAGTAGTGCAAGCAATGAGGTTTTAGTACATAACGAGACCCCGAATCATTGACTGAGCAGTAAGGGAAGCACTGTTGAGCCTCTTCTATATTGAGCAACCTAGAGGGAAGGGCCTCTCATTGCTGTGTCCTAGACCCCCTTCCTGGTTGGAGAAGCTCTTTCCCAAAGCAGGAACAGAGAGCTGCCTTGTGCCAAGCACCTGCTGATGGATATTCTCAGTGCTGTTTGGGTGCAGTTTACGGTCTGTCTCTGCCTGGCAGCTGGGGAATCTCCATTTTAAAAATTGTGGAACATGAAGGGTCCTCAGTTTTCCCAAAGGAGGAATAGCTGACCACAGGTTCAAATTCGACTAAATTATTGGCACAGGGTTTGCTAATTCATCTCTGCTTAATGTTGGGAGCTCTTACTGAAGGTATTCCGTAAGAATAGAGTTGGAAAGACCAGGATTTTTTTCTGGACTAGCCCAAAATGTATTAGTTTCTGTTTTATTGCTTGGCATATAAAAGGCTGTATCACCTTGCATATTGGCTGTATCACCTTGCTGATTTGAAGCTTGGTGAAGAGGCTTAGTGGAAGTGGTCTCAAACATCTTCTGTGATGAGGTCAGGATGGAACAGGAATCTGTTTTCCTGAGGATGCTGCAAATATGGTGGGTCCAATGTACTTAACTACTCTACTTTTTATTATCTGCATAATTTGTCCTGGGTCTGAAACCTGTGAACAAAGCGGAGAAGCTGTGGTCTTTCACACTTGGGTATTGATATTTAAGTTGCTGAACAGCTCAGGTTCTGGGAGTAGCTTTATTTCCATGTCAGTTGCATCTGCTTGGACACCTCTTTGCTTTAATTTGGTGCAAGTGCACCACTATCCAAACATGACGTATCTGGGTCCAATAGTCCCCTGACGCTGTGTTTTCTCTAGTCAAGGTGATGCAGTCTGTAGATGCATAGAGGTTGTTATCTTGTGGTAATCATGAGTGAGGCCAGTCTGGCTGCTCCTCGTTTCTTGCTGCTTTCATGGGGTTTTTGCTTCTGTGACCAAGTTTAAATACAGTTGACAAGACCTGCATCAGCTGATGAGTTGAGAGCTTGCTGTCAGCACCCATTCTCCCAGCACGGTATCAGTACTTCAAATTTCAGTCACCCTAATCTCTCTGCTTCCAGAAATGGAGTCCTTCATCCCTGAAAATGAGACACAGCAGAAATTCTGTTGATCTTTCTTCCCAAAATCATGCATTAACAGCATTCTGGCAGGACTAAGGCAAGAAAGTTTGAGGAAAAATTCTGAGTTCCTTGCTGTTCATTGTTCCCCTTCTCTTAATACAAAATTGCAATAGCAATTTCTGATAAGAACTAGTTTTTTCTGAAGTCCATGTGTTCCAGGTTTAAGCAAAATGACAAAAATAAAGGCTCAAGATGAATAACAGGTATTTAGTGCAGCAGAGGAATGGTGCTGGTCGTAGTGGTGGTGTGCATTTGCTTCTAAGTCCAACACAGATATTTTTTCCTGTCACTGTTATTTTTAACAGGATGCTGGGGATGCAAAACAAATATGAAACGTTTAGGGCAGCAGTTTATGCTGTGACTAATCTGTCTTCTGTGAAGCTAATAATCCTCCCAAATTCTTCTAGAGGGGAAGTCACAGATTTGTACTTTTCACTGCACGGCACATCACAAACCAGAAACGTGGTTAATGGCTGCTAATAAGTCCCTGAATTCTCCTCTTCAGGGAGCCTTCCCTCGGGAGAGCCGTTATCGTTAATCTGGTTAAATCTGGATGTTTTCCCTTCTTGTCTTATATTGTTTGTTCTCCTTTGAGGTAGTTACAGTTCATTTATGTCTAGTGAGGGGACAAGTGGTGTTTGCCAGAGCCGGCTGCAGGGGCTGATGGGCGCCCGTTTGCATGGGCCTCGTTACAAAGGCAGACCACATCCTGGCCGGGACAAAGTGCTGTCTGATCCACAGCCGGCACACACCAGTGCCTGCCTGGAGCCACGCCAAGGTGTGGGCAGCCTTTGTGAGGAGGCACTGTGTTAGTCTGCGTGGAAGTCCAGGGAAGGGATAAACCAACTAAATTAATCTTTCTTTCCATTCTCTGGCAGAGCTTCCACCAGTCAAAATATGCATGTGATTCACTATGGTATAAATTTTTCCTGTGCTTTTGTTTGCTGTCATCTAGGAGAAAAGTGGTGTGTCATTCACTCAGCTACTTCACTGGGAGCAGAACACAGAGAAAATTAAAACACCCTCTCTTGGGTACCTTCTTGCAAAGATAGAATTTCTTCATGTGTAAGAAGTGTCTTTGCAATCAGTTGATAAATACAAGGTGTTCATCATCTTCCACCCAACAAGTTTTAAACCCCCCATGCAGCTCAGGTTCCAGGATTTAAACTTCCCCCTCTTGCTGAAGTGAGGTGGGTAAGCAGCTATGTGCTTGTCAGCTGTGCCTAACTCACATAACAGAAAACCTGAGCTTGTGGGGAAGAGGGCAAAGGTGCTGTTGTAGGACTAATACAAATCATTATTTTCTGGCACTTAGGGACAGCAACAGGAATCCACAAAGTGGGTTTGGTGACAGAGTTGGAGATATTACCCCATACTTCCTTGATTTTGGGTGTGTAAAAAAAAATTAGAGGAACAGCTGCTTTTCTTTTCATACAAACAGCACAATAAAACACGAACTCTGTGGAAGTTCCCCACCAATTAGGGTGATTTTTAAAATGAGTGTAGCTGCACAGGTTTGGGTTTTTTGAGCCTTGCATTTCATTTTTCAGTTGAGAGAATTATCACGTGGCTACAGGACTTTAATAAACCTTTTTGCAGCTAAAATGAAATGTTGAGGTTTGATGGGAAAGCAGATTGAAGTGGAACATTGGTTACATCAGTAAATGTGCCTTATTCTCAATTGGCAGTGGTGAGTGTGAGTCAGTTTGTTTCAGCCTCTAAAAATACCATATGTCTTTATAATTCCAAACAAGTCCTTAAGATGGACAAGAGTGCTCTTTTTTTTTTTTTTTTCCTTGAATATGGCACAGTATCTGCTGAGTATCTCTCACACCAGCTCACATCCTGGTTGACCACTGCTGTCCACCTCATCAAAAAGAGTGACCTCACAAAGGTGTGAACCTTCAGTTCACTGTGGGGATGCTGGTCCTCTGCCTTGTGTTTGCAGGTGCTGGAGAACAAAGTCAGTCCTTGCATAAACAGGTGAGTTTTCCATTCAAGCTGATGGGAGTTGTCTCCATCTGTGCCAAGAGTGGACTCTTTAAAAATGCACTTGTGGGTGAAGTCCTCACAGATTTTGTTTATCCAGTTTTGGGTAAACATGTTGTGCTAAAAACTACTGTGAGCCCAGCTTTACCACATGATTCAGTACCAAAACTATGTGAAATTAGCCCTTTTTCTTTGGATCTCGTGGGTTTGACCTGAGAATAATTCTGAGGTTTTCAGTTTACTTGAATCTCAGAGTTGTGCAAAATTAACAATTTTGTTTAAACCAACAAAAGTGCTTGGAGAAAATATCTATTTCCTAGAATAATTGTAGGGATCCTCATTGGTTTCAGACCTTTCAAAGTAGGCAAATACACTGAATGGGATGCCTTTTTTTCACTGACTTCATTCAAATGTGTTACTGGTCAAACTCTGAAAGGAGGTAGATTTTGTGTTTTACGGGAACAGACGAGCCATTCACTGTTGTGATTCAAATCCATTTGTCTTGAAATCTTGGAGACCATTTGCTGATACATATCCTGGTAGAAACTACCAGGAATTCTAGTGGCCATCATGTATGTATTTGTCTGCTTGACTGATCTACCCTTAAGTTTTGAAAACTCTTTTACAGTGAGAAGAGTTTTTTTGAGTCCTAGAAGGAAAAAACCTGTCAAATCCCAAAACACACATCTTTTTGTCTAGAGCTGACTTCATTCCTTACTCATTTTTACAAAACACATTTTATATTTTTTGTCCGAAATCTATTAATAACTTCAGCATTCTGTATTCCAGCTGTAGTATTTAAATTTTTACCCTTAATTTTCCTTTCTGTTTTTATGGCTGTGAGAGGATAACTGGAAATATTTGATACACCTGTTGAATTGCAGAGGGGTTTTCAGATGCATGATAGAGAGAATTTGTTATCCATCTGTAGAGAATTAAAGAACATTGTACCCATTTTTGTCAGCAATATTTGAGAACAAAACATTTAATCAGACAAGTGCTGAACTTAAAGGAACCAAACTAAAGACAAGGGCTGTTTCCTGTGAGTAAGAACTGTGAAAATAAGCTGATAGAATTTAGAGTTCAGTTACAATACTCCCTGTGTCTTCTTACAGTTGTTGAACATTTTCTGTCCCAGATAGTCCCAAATCAGGCTGGCCCTGTTTACTTTGAAATGTGTGGTGTTCATAATCAGATGCATAAAATTTGATTTTCCTCTTACAATGTAAACTTCCAGGACAGTCTCAGAGAAATTTGATAATGGGTTTACTTTTGCCGTAACCACAAACCTTTTCGTGGGCATTCTGTTCAGCTTAGATGGAGAGTGTGGGAACATCTGGAAGAAGAAGTGCAAATAATATTTCTGTGAACATGTTGCAGCTCAATTTTGCCATTTCCACTCCTTCAGAATGCTTAAGTAGCACTGCTGTTTTTCTGGTGGTGTAGCACCAGTAAGAATAGGTGCCATGGAGAGGGTTGTAGTGCTCTGTGCCAGCTCTTTTCTCTTCTCTAATTGCACAGTGTTTGTTCCATGCAGCCTGCAACATGATTATTGCCCTTTTTTCAGTGTTGTACTGAAATTTCAGTACTTGGATATTGTCATGGGGTATCAGATACTTGAGACCAGATAAAACTCATGAGGGGGTTGCAGCACTGAAAATTAATCTCTTCCCTCCCCAGTCCTGTGCTGTAGGTTGGCCTTTTCAGGATGGTGTTGGCTTTTTTTGGTTGTGGTAGGATTTGTTTTGTTTTAATTAGTCAGGAACATGGGTAGAGGAAGTACTAAAGCTTTACTAGAGTTGTATGTGAGGGAACAAGCTATTGTTGCTGTTTGTGGGAGGAATCTGCTCAATAAGCCAATATACAGGTCCTTATGTCAGCTGATAGCACCCTCGTTAAAGCCTATTACTATAGGCCTGTCTTTCCTTCTGCTCTTGTCACTTGAAAAGCTCTAAAGCCATCACTCTTTATTTATCTGGGTTTAGAGAGAATGGGAAGAGCTGTTTCTAATCCCCAGGAAACGCGTTGAACAAAGGGTGTGATTTGCTAGGTCAGTCCAATGGCTTATCTCCTCTCCTGGTGCTCCCAGCCTTTGGCGTTTATCAGTGCTTCAGGCAGCAGTGGGATCTCTTGCCCAGGTATCTTCCCAAATGGGAGGTACAACGAGGGGCTGGGTGTTTCTTTGGCCAAAAAACCCAGTTGCTTTATACCTTGAAGCATGATTGGTTTTTGTAGCATTGGCTTTGTTTATTTAGCAACAAATGCGGCTCGAACCCAAGGCTTTATTCCAAATGTTTGCCTTGATGTGCTGGATGCCTGAGAGCAAACATGCAAAAAGAGCCCTGAAGATGTGACTTGGAAACAGAATTAACTTCCCTGCAGGAGTTGCCTGAAGGAAGTAACAACTAACAGCACAGGATCTACTTGGAGTACAGCTTATACTTGGGAGCAGCAGGAAACATGGAGCTTTTTTGTGATTTAGGTAGACTCAGTTCTCAGTGCTGGACACATAAGATCTCATTTTGCCTTTAAAAAAAATCCATTATTTTCTCTGCCTATTTCAGGTTTGATTCATAGTGTGCATTATAACTGGCAGCTTCCTCAACACTTCCACTGATAGAAACTAATACATGGTGGTGAGATGTGCTTGCAGGCATAAGGATTTCTATTTTTAGAGAGTGTGAATATCTGCGTGTAGATGGCTTTTGGAGGCATGGTAGGGGATGGTATTCCTGGATTACATGCTCTAGGAATCATTACAGCGCTTGGGCTGGCTCAGACAGGATTCCAGAGACTCCACTCCTTCCACAAGTCTCTGGAGGGTGTAAATCAGAGAGACAGCACAAGCATCCCTACCAAGAATGAAGTGTGCACTGGTGCAGAGCAAGGGTGAGATCGTGACCTTTCCCTCTCTGTCCTTTTGTAGACAGCAAAAGCATTCCCTGCCTGTGTTCCAGGCAAGAGACTGAAGATGCTAGGTGATTTTCCATGGTTTTATTCTCAGGAGAGTCTTGTTAAGTGTCTGTGATGTGTTTCTTTCTTTTTAATACTGTATTTGTTCTGGGACCTGGTTTGTACATTTCTGATTTACACTCAAAGTTGCTCAATGCAGAATGAATAAAATAGAGGTCTTCAAGGACCTATCCTCCTGTGGGCTTCCCTTCAGAGATCTTCCAAGCTTTTTTAAAAAGAGTCTTCCAGTTTCTTCTTGGGTTAAGTTTGAATCTGTTTAACAGGGATAGGGATTCTTTGTGATCAGAGGACTAGCTTGGGTGATGTCTCAGTTTCACCATGGAAAAAGCCTCCAGAGGGGACAAGTGCTTTGCTCAGCTTCTGCACACAGGAACAGAAGGTGATCTCTTGAGCAGATTCTGAGCACAGATGGCAGAATTCCCTCCCATCCAAGGGGTCTGCACGGTTGCTTTGCTTCACTTCAATGCCACTTAAAGGCTGTTTTCAGTGCTCAAGTAGGACTTAAGTACTACAGTTCTTGCTGGCACACCAGTGAGGAGGGCTATGGGTGAATATTTCAGTAGTGCCAAGAGACAGTAACTTTTGCTTTGATGGTTCTGGTGGGTTTATTTTTGTCTTATGAGATCTTTCTTGCTGTGATGAGAATTGATGGAACTTTGGCTTCAAATCATGGTGGTGTGTCTGAAGTGTTTCTATGCTGCTTCCTTTCTTTACCTGTCTTCATTTAATGTGTCATTACAACAAGCTTTTACTGAGGCACTAATTAAAGATTGCTATTTGATTATTTCAGCCACTGGTTTCTTCCTTGTGGATTTGGAGCTAAGGAAATTAATTTCTCCATGTTGTCCTCTGATGCATCTTGCAGAGGCACCTTTGTAGTGCTTTAAATAGGGATACTCCTGCAAACTCCTGGTTGCTTTAAGATACTTCAGAGCTTTTCTGAGCCATCAGAAAACCCCCTGGAATTCTAAATTGTTTTCAGGCTTCTAATGGTTGTGTCACTACAAATCTGATAGTGCTGAGATGTCCAGCTTTATCCCACCTCATTGATTCCATCACGTAGCCTGCGTGGTGGGGGGCAGTGCTGGGGAAATCATGAGCTGTGTTAAGCAGGCAGCCTTGCAAAAGCCCTTGGTTTGTAGTTTCCTCCCTTCAGTAGCAGTAAAATGCTGCTGCCTCACATACCACGGATACCTGTCTATCCACTTAGAGCAACCAGATAGTGTGCTTTATGGGTACAAAGGTCAACTGGACAGGTTCATGAAAGAGAAATTAATTGAGGGTGACTAAATAGATAAAAAGGAGTTTGGCACAGGAAGTCTCTGATCCTCAAATGGTTGGCTGCTGGGAGACTGCCAGGAGGTATCGTGTGTGCTCACCCAGTTCTTGTGCTCCCTCTGAAAGATCTGCTCTCGACCACTACTGGGGGATGCTCTGTTGGGTGATTTGTGCTGAGGCAGCATGGTGGCTCTTAGGTTTTTTTAGCTTGCTCTCTCTCAAACATAAAAGTATCAAAAGCTTCACCTGCCTTTGGGGCTCCTATTCTCCCTACTGTGGTGAAATGATAAAATTTACATAGGTATACTGGGAAAATGGCTAATTTGAGACTAAAAAATATTTGTCCTTCATTTTTACTGTCATTGCCAGGATCAGTACTAGCCTAATTGTTGCAATGCAGGGCTAGCTCCTGGCTGGACAGATCCTGTAGGAAGTTGCTGCTGTCATCTTCCAAGAGTGCCATGGCTGTGTGTGTTTAACCCACAGGTGCAGCCTAAAGCCAGGGTAGGTTTCCACAGGCTCACCAAGACACCACAGCGGCCCCAGGGCCCTGGTTAAATGTTAACAGCCTGCTGCCAGCAGTGTGTCTGCAGGGCAGTGAGCAGGTACTAGTGGCTGCAAGTTCAGCATGCTCTAATTGGCAACACTAACCTGCCTTGGCATGCTCTCAGGTGTCTGTTTCACCTCGTTACAGCTTGCTTCGGGACTGCTGCATGTTCCCTGTATTTCTGTTTGTCTTAAGTATATTGGGGGTAATTGTGTAGGCTTAACTCTCTCTGACTGTGAATTCTCCTTTATTGTTTTAAAATATTCTGAGGTAGATATGTTGTTTGCTTTTGCCTTTAAAATTCAGATGGGCAGTCTTCCTTACATGAGCCTTTTGGAGGCATTTATAGCTGGTTTAATTATTCCTGTGCTGTTTGCTGTGACTCGGAAGTGGAAATGCCCAAGTGAGCTCATTAACTTTTGAAATCCTGACATGTTAATGCACTACCTACTTAGGTGCTTAATTAGCATAGTAACTAAGTAACTGGGCTGGGAGTAAACTGTGCCTGAGCTGGCATCTTGTCAGGGGTAGGAGTGGGCACTGTTAGTGGCTGCTTGATTGGCAGCCAGCAAGGCGTTTCTGATAGAGGGAGGGTTTCCTCTCCAGGTTAATGAAGGCTGCAATGAAGTCAGCAAACGTGGCTGCTGGGCTGGCAGCTCCCAGGTAGGAGCAGGAGCTGTAGGACTGCTGAGGGATTACTCCATCTGCTTCCTTACCTACCAACTGTGCTGCTGGATGGGCACAGGGGCACACAGGCACTCTGCTGGTGCTGGGCTCTTCACTTCCTGGAACTCTGTGCCAGGTTCTCTCACTGCTGCTGCTGCTTCTGCACCATTCAGAGGCTCTGTTCCACGTTAGATTTGGGAATACCCCGTTGGGCAATTGGATTTAATGGAGCTGAACCTCATTGTGACAGTTGTCCTTGTTGCTGCCTTGCTGTGGAGTCTCATGTCATTGCTAACTTTAGGGCTGGGAGCCACAGAGGATTGCACCAGTGCCTGGTGACCAGTTCCCAGTCAGAATTGTGCAGAATTTGTGCACGAGAGAGTCTGCATGAAACTGCCTTGAAGGTGGCTGAAGAATTTATTTCTCACCAGTTTCCACCTAAACTGGACACTTCATGAAGGCCTCATGTATGTGTTTAAAAGGGTTAGTGTGTCAGAATTAAATCATCTTGAGAGAAATTTATCCAGCTACAGTGCCTTACACACCCCTCAAATCTTGTTTAACCTCCTAAATAGTTATGTAATGCCTTGGCCTTGTGTGTGGGGGAGAATTTCACCCAGTGTGAGCAGGTTTAAAGGAATGTGTATGATCCTGTGAAGCAGGTAACACATAGGGGTGACTTAATCCCCCGCTGAAATACAGTCACAGCAAACAACTTTTCACTTCCAAGAGGAAATGAAGAAGAATATCCAAATATCCACTTGAAGACTGAAGACATGCTTTTAGCAAGGGAACCATAATGACAGAAATAGCATTCCAGCCAGGATACCTGCTGCTGTAGTGTCTCTGTTCCTGGGTTTCCTCCTCAGCAGGACATGTTACATTTCCCTCGCTTGCGTGAGGAGCCTGGGATCACTTCAAGATGGTGGAGTTGCTCAGCAGGAGAGTTGTGTGCCACTACGTTTCCTGTTCAAATGCATTTCCTCCCATTATTGACTGACAAGGAGGAGGAAGGGAATTTTTCAGAAAGGCTGGAAATGAGCCTGAGACAGCTGCTTTCCAGATTGTGGAGAAAACAAGAGATTTTTTCTTTTTTTTTTTTTTTATAATCTTCTCAAAAACACGCGTTTGCCCACTGACACTGCACTGTGTAACACCCTAATGTGCCAGAGGTTTCTGAAGGGCAAGTGAAGAAAGCAGCTTGTTGGTGTGGGAGCTGCCTCAGCAGGAGCTCTTGCAACAAGCAAGGGTTAAAAATTGTCCAGGGAAAGCTGAAGGCGACAAGAATAAAGTCATGTGGTTATGCCACAAGGAAACTTCCAGCCCTTATGGTTGGACTGAAACAAAACCCCATTTTTGTCACTTTTCTCTCTGGCTCCCTGTGGGAGTGTGGGGATGTGGAAGGCCTGAATTAGGCGAGTGTGATGATCTTGTTGTTAAGGGTTTTAGCTCATTGGGTTGTGCCTTTAGTGTGGTGTTGTATCACTGTGAGGTTTTTTTTTTGAGGAGTTTGCTTTTTGGTTGCTTGCAAAGGCCCTGTCTTGAAAACAGCTGTCTGCTGGACAATGGAGTATTAAACATGGCAGCCTTGGATATAGAAAGGAATCTTTTTGAACCAAAATATGAAAATTCTGTGGTCTATGCAGGGGAGAAATGAGGAAATGCTAGGATCAATGCTAGATCAATCTCTGACAGCCCTGCATCAACTGTTGTTGCTTTCTTTCTTTTTTTTTTTTTTTTAAATTTAAAAAGGTTTAAAACTTTAATAGTTGCTAAAGTGAGCTTGCTGCTGTGGTTTTGTTTTTTTGGGGTTTTTTTCATAGGCAGTAGAAGAAGAAATGAAAAGCATTAACAGCCTTGCAAGGTCACTGGGACCTGAGCAGAATTATTAACCGGTTCTCTCTCTGTCAGGCACTCTGTATTCACTGTACCACAAGCTTGAAGCCAGACCTTATTTTACTAAGCAAAAAATGGTCCTTTTGTTGCTGTTTTTCCCCTAGTGTCATCTCTCATGGTTGCCAGGGAGACGAGTGTGTATCCTTTCAGCATAGGTTATTGGGCCTCAGGAAGGAAGTGCTCCAGTGCTGGCCTGCTATTTTTATAGAACCGTTACATAATACAATCTATTAAAGCTTCCTCTCGGTGTTTTATGGCACAAAGGGGAAATTAAGTTTGATGACTCTTAAATGTTTGATGGAGGATGTCAGGTGACTTCTGGATTGTTTTGTGCTCGCCGCATAGCAACAATATTTCTGTGTGCAATTCAAGAAGAACAAATATACATTAGTGCCCTGGGCAATATTTGCCTGCATGCAGATCACCAGAGGAAATTGAATTCTAAGCAGAGCAAGTACAAACAGTGTAAAAGTGCAGGGTGCTATCAGCTAGGGAGAGTGAGATGGCAGAGTAGTTGATGTTTTGACAGAATAAGGAAAAGAGGCTTAGAGGAACATATTCTATTGTACTGCACAGAAATTGGGAGGTGCCACAATCCATTGGTAATCACCATATACATCTGCAACATGCATATTGTAGTAGCTCTTTACTGACACTGATTTCTCAGGGTTTAGTGCTGGGAGATAATTGGGATTAAAGCTTTGGCATCACAAGCCTTGATTATTTTCAAGTAAGAGAACTCGGTGTAGAGTCAGCGGTGTTGGTTATATGTGAAACTTGAGCAGCTCCCATATATATTCCCCTCCTAGGTATGTTTCACATGAACACTGACTGTTCAGAGATATATTTAAAAATGAACAGTCCTGGGTTGAATACCTGGCCAGAAAGAAATCTCTGCTCAGAGACTGAGGACTCACAATTCCTTCAGCTCCTTCTTGTCAAGGTCAGGTTGACACTGTGCCTTCACTGGGCCATAGCTCCAAGTGAAAAGGTTTAGCATATGCAGATGAGTTGCAGTGAAACAGCATTACTGCACAGCACTTGCTCCAGGGGAACTGTACACGTGCTTGCACTTGGCCTACACCAAATATGAGATAATTCAAGCCAGATTAGCCATCAGTGTCTGTTCTTTGTCTGTTGCACGTAGAAATGTATGATTTTCATAAGTTTTTAGTTGCCAGTATGACAACTGTGTTGTACTTCAGCCCAGATTTAACATGGATCTGGAGTTTCTAGTATGGATGACACACAATCAGAGGTAGCTTTGTGCTGAGTCTTCAGTGCTGTCCTTTGAAAGAAGGAAATAATGGTACTGAGTGGCAAGGTTGCTGGCTTTTTGGAAAGAGCAGGAAAACATCCTTCTAGAAACCTTAAAGTGTGGGGGGCTAGACTGCCTCCTGATCTTTACTGCTCATGAAAGAAAGATGTCATTTCCTCTTGAAACTGAAAGCTGCCAAGAGAACATAACTTAATTTCTATGCAAGCAGAAATCCTATTAAAGTTGAGAAGTGCAATTCAAGCACTTGCATTTATAGAAGCAGCTTCCATGATATTGTGCACTGCATTGGACGGAGATTCATGGCTGCTTTCAACTGTCCCTGGTTATTTTGAAGATGGCACTGCTCTTCCAAAACAGCAGGGAGCAGGGGAAGAATTTTCAGATCCCTTTAACCCTTTGCAAGTAACAGAAAACCTTCTGTGCCTGTAAAGTCTGTGCCACACCATTCAGGGAGGACATCTGAGATCATCCCTGCTGGGGCAATCGCTTGGTGTGACTAGGTGAAAATAAAAGGGAAAGTTACAAAAGCCCAGACCCTTGATACTTTGCTCCTGAGAAATAACAGGAGTTTGATTAATAGCAAAAAAAAAAGAATTGCATTTTTGACCAGGAGGTTATATAGGACCCAGAGGATGCAAGATTTTACATGTCCCAAAGGAGGGGTGGAGGAGGAACCAGAGCTCAGTACAGTTTTACTAGGCTCCAGTCAGCATGTGTGCAGCACAATGCTGTAAATCCATGGCCATGATTTAACGTGAAGATTAGAGCTTGCTAGGAATTTTCCAAGAAAACATTTTTTTCATCAAAACTTTTCATGGAAACTTGTCGCTTTGGATGAAACTTTTGCGTGGAAAATTTTCTGTGATCTGGCACTGGATTCCTGTAGAAAGCCAGAGCAGAGAGCTCAGAATAGCCAATACCCCGGAGGGTAAAGCTTTTCCTGGGAATGTAGGAGACGTGCCTGCCAAACATGAGGTCTTGATTCTCAGGTTCCTGTTCCTTCACTGTTACAAGCTCTGACTACTGGGCTTTTGGCTGTCCTGTGTGGATGCCTCTTTTTCAGAGGAGGGGTTGGAGGGTACGTCTCCCACTCTTTTGTGTCCTGCTGCAGAAGAATTTGTTGCTGTAATCCTAAAAATGTTAGCAGGACAAGAAACATGCTTCCCACCCTGTCCTGGGGTGATGCATTTTCACATGTTCCCACCATATGCAGTTTCTATTGTCCTGTGGCATGTTTGTAGGCTGTGGGTCAGACAGGATTCAGTCTGCCCTGTCCTGATTGCTCAGACTGGTGGCCTGGCTGGAGAAGGTGAGTGGTTATCCTTCTACAGCCCTGCCTGGACTGCCCCTGCACTGGAACTGGGCTCTATCAGGATTATTTCTTAGCTAGCTCCAATCTGGTCCAGACACTTGAAATAAGTCTCCAAACACTCACCTAATCTCAGCTTTGAAAGTTTTTCTGTTTTATTGTCATTTCTGGTGTTAAATCATAACTCCTCAAAGGAGCAGGCTTTGGAGAGTCTGAGCTAGGTGACTAGCTTTGTTCCACCAGGTGATAATTTGTCTTGATCCTTGTAATAAATCCTTAATTTAAATAAAATGCAACAACTTTAGGAGAAGGTGCTGAAGTAGCTTTTCTAGCCTCGCAGGTATGACCTTCCTTGGGCAGACAGGTGACCAATTTCAATCCTCTCTGATCTGGATATAACAAATAATGTTATCTTCAGTTAATTGCTCTTTTCCCACTCCTTTCGTCAGAGTTGTGTCTCTGATTTGAGACAACTTGTTAAAACCACAACTAACTTGCAAAACTTTTGGTATTGATGAAATAGTAATTTCTGAAGGAAACTGAACTAATTAGCATATATATTTTAATCCTCTTGGTTTTGTGTTGTCCAGAATGAAAATACTGAGTGAAGCAGCAAAGGAGACTGGAGAAGATACTTCCTGTGTTTGCTTTGAAAGCAGTGATCTATAAAACTCATTTGTTTTCAGAAGGAACCTCTGGAGGAAAACAACTGTGGGCAAGAACGTGCAAAACGTAGAGCTAGAATTATCTGACTTCGTCCTGTCAAATGTTAAGCCAAACAGGAAGGTTTATTTTTCTCCCTTCTTTTTTTTTCTTTTGGCAACTACTTCCCCAAGCTTCCTATGGGGTGGAAATGGGCAATAAATAGCAGGGTATCTAATGGCATCGTTCCAGGCCTCCCAGCTACTAGCGTTGGCAAGGAAATGGCTCTCCTTTAGCTTCCTTCTTATTTTTAGAGCGCTGAGTTTTCAGGGGGTGGAGGGAGGGTCGGCTATTATCAGTGAGAGTCAAACCACAGTGGCTGCCTTCCGCAGGGCTCTCACTGCCCTGCCAAACTGGAGGAAGTTGGGCTCATATAATTCACACCGCCAGCGGTTTTGCCTTGCAAGCAAGACTTCCTTTAAATCTAAAATAAATTCACATGCACGCAAAGCTGAGCCCTCTCATTCCTGTAGGACCCCTGCTCTAAGTGTGTCCACATTTTTGTCTTCTGGCCTCTCCTTTTTTATTTTCTTTTTTTTTCTTTTTCCTCCCCACTGCCACTTCTTCAAGTTTAGAAATGCTCACTGGAGAGATGAATTGCAAACAGGACCAATGTTGCTCTTGGAAAAGTTGCTCAAAGAACAAGCCCTGGAGAACAACAGGCTGCAAAAACAGTCTTCTCTGTGATTTGATGACTTCCATATAAAAATTATCTTCTCCAAAATTCTATTTTGAGCTTGGTGTGTTTGAAGTTGATTTTTTTCTTTTTTTTTTTTTAGAATTGTCAGTCATACAAACTGTAGAAAATGCAACTGGATTTATTAAAAATCAAAGGGATTTGTTTGCCATGAGGTGATAAAAAGAACCAAAAATACCAAAGGGTATTTCCAAGTTTCGGAAGTAAAGCTTTTTCTCTTGTGAAACTTTAGACACTATTCTTAGTTTTTGTACAGGAGTGCTTGATTTTAATTTTAAATTTGTAAACCAGCTTAAATAATTCAGAATTCATTCACACATGATAAGCTTACATATGATAGGCTTATATTTCTATTTGGCTGTGGAGCAGAGCTTTAAACTAGAGAAGTTCAGCTTGGTTTTGATTTTGACATGGACACTTCAAACACCCCTATTTCTGCAAGCTTCATATGAGAACACTTTTTTTCTGCACTTCATTGCATATCTTGGATTTAGAGCAATCATGGCTGGAAGCTTTGATCTGCAACAAGTCCCCTGGGTTGCTCCTTCCCCAGAGAAGACTTGGGTATACCAAATTCCTTCTGAAAGCTTTTCCAAGGTTATCTCCAGGCTGTTGGTCTCAGGGAAGGGTCTGGCATACATCTTGTGGTAGGGGATACCTGTAGTGGGGATACCCTGGTTTGGACTGTAATTTTCCAGGTTGCATGCAAATACAGGCTCTGAAATTTCTCCTAGCAAAGGAAAGACTGACTCCCAGGCCAGATTTGTAACTTTACTTGTAGCCTTGAGGCAAAATGCAAGGCGTGATACTTGATACCAGAGGAATGGGTAAGGGAGAACCGGAGCAGAAATATCTGCTTGCACATGTCCAAATTCTGTTGGTCCAGGTTGCACCACGGAGTTTAATCATGGTAGGAATCTTTCAAATGTGGCCTTGGTGGTTTCTGAAGAAAAAATTCATAGTCATGATGATGTCTCCAGGTGGTTTGCCAGGTCTGTGCTCACCGATCTAGCCCCTTTGGCATGTGTCAATCTGGGATTTGGCATGATATTAGCTGAAGCAGTGTTTTCCAGTCACGTGGTTCTAGGAGAATGGTTCCATAATCCACAGTACCTTGTTGTTTCCTACAGTTCCTGATGCAAAGACTGAGGAGGACCCCAGGACTGGAAATTTGTGATGCTGAATTGATAGTGCAAGTTTGTTTTCACTTGTGCTTTGTGTAGTAATGTGGGAATGTAGACTTTAACCAATGAGTTTTACATAATTTGCACTTGAACTCCCACAGAGGTTCAGTTTGAACCTGAGCACAGGGACATTTCTGCTCTTGTGCTGTGATACTTTTGTACAAGCCTATGCATTCTACCCAATGTGAGGTTATTTTAGTTTTTTTGCCAGATAAAAACATCCTCAGCTATGAACAACTAGAAATCTTGCACAAAACAATGATTTTTTACTACTATTTTTATTTTGATGACAAAATAAAGTTTCCTTTAGCAGATTAAAGAACCTTGGTTAGCATCTTTATCCTGAGACCACTGAAAATGTGCTGTAAAAAATCTCTGTAGCCCAAGTGCCACTTTGCTTTCTGGAAGAATGCAATCTAATTACTCATTTCACTAAAATACTCCTATTTGTGCAGTTTTCTTGGTTGATTTGGGTTCCAAGAGGACCTCTTCTCCATGCAGTTTGATGCTATGAATAGGTGAGCATGATAAATCCATTATAAACTTGCTTTACACTCAAATTAAGACATTCTGCTCTTTAGAATGTATTAGAGACAGAATTTAATAGTCTTCTGTCCTTAATTCTCATTCATATCCACTCTATAATAGTCTTTTGGAAAGTGTAAATTGATTTTTATTACAGAGTTTGCAAGTATCTGTAGTGAAATATTGCTTCTATCAAAAGCTCATATATGATATCAAGTTTCTTATAATGAGGTTTATTTGACATATCTTTAAAGGTTTAAGGGCTCTTCCCCTCCTTCCTTTTGTCCCTGAGAGTCCTGGTTTACTGGTATAAGGCAGGATGTTTCCTGAGTGGTAACATTAAATGTATTATCCTCCTGGTGTGTTTGACTAGGAATTGTGATAGAGAAACCCTTTTGGAAATTGCTAATAAATGTCTTATTGCTGAGATGAGGAGACTTGGGCTAAACCATGTTTAGGGATAAAGTGTGTCTTTGATATCCACAGACCATTCTGAAATATGGTGCTAACCTGGCTAATTTTTTGCCAAACATGAGGTACATATTTTTCAGCATACATTAATAAAATGTGATCTTACATAAGAACATATAGCTTTCTGTAGAATATTGATAAATACAAGGATAAAGTACAGTATATATGTGACTTAACTATGGCTGCTGAAATGAATAATCTCTATATAGTGAGCATTTTAATGACCTTCAGGGTGAAAATATTTACTGTTTCAAAACAAAGCAAGGAAAAATAGTTATGATTTTTCTCCCCTGTTGGGATGACCTGGGCATATTCCTTAAAACAGTATTTTACAGAACATATAACTTGTCATGCAACTGTTAAATCTCTTTTAAATATATGTATTTTTTTGCCTTCTATAAAACCTGCATAAACTGCTTTATGTGTATCCATCACAAGCAATAGTTAAGTTCAGATATTTACCACAGGTATCATTTGGTCTTCTAACAGGCACAGTGAGACTTTGAGGGAAGTACTGTGGAAGATGATTTATTTTCACACCATTTAATGCTACAGTCCTTATCTTTCCCTGGAAACAGGACCTGGATTTTCTCCAAGTGGAAATTTTCTACTAAAAGAAGAATTTTCTACTAAAAGGTGAGACTTAAACTGTGGTTAAGGCAGCAGTAGAGGAAAGAACATAAAAATAATGTGGCCAAATCCTCAGTGATGTAGCTCCATTAGAGCTGGTGTGATTTGACCACAGAGAATTTGTCCCATTAACAGTAAGTCCCAGCCCAGTGTGTGTTTGCTCTGAAGATCCCATCCTGCTGTGAAGTTGCTGGGCCAACACATTTGGCTACCTCCAAAACTCAATTGCAGTTTGGAGTTTCTTGGACATAAATTTATGAAAAAAGAATTGGGATCCATGTTAGGGAGTAGACACAGAACAGTTTTTTGCTCTGATTTTTATTATCTTACCCCATTTTCAGTTTGCTAGTTTTGAAGGAAGTTTCTAGGCTGGGGTTGCAAGCAAAATGGAGGTAAAAGTTGCACTGAGGAGATCAGACAAATCTCATTTTAAAGTGTTAAAACTTGCAGGTTCTGATCTGCACAATTTTTGACAGCTGTGTTTGAAAACTACCAGGTACTAAAGGACATTTCTGTCCCCGAAAGGAACACAAATATCTTCTGATAGATGCAAAGTCTGACTGGTAATTACTGTGTTTACATCCTATATATATATATATATATTTATTTATTTTACTTTTTTTTCACCTTCTTTAAAAGTGGAACATCTGGAAACTCCTGTATGCAGCACCTTTGTGTGAATTTTCCTTCTCTTTCCCTATAATAGGAAACAAAGACAACCTTTGGGTGTGTCCAGAGATCTCAGTGACCTGAAAACAGAGCAGATTTATGCTGCTGTAATTTATTTGAAGCCTTGTCATCTGCCTTTAGTTTTGCAGTGAGATGCTAATCTCCACAGATTTTGTGTACTGTTAGTACAAGTAAAAAGCTGTCCAAAATGTTGGTATCAGCATTGTTCCATGACATTTACAATGAAAGTTTCAAAACATATTTGCACTAGTTTAGAATAAGTTTTACAAAATGATTTCAACCTTTGCAAGTAGTACTATGAAAAAAAGCCCAGGATAAATATTTAGGATTTTGATTCATGGATGTGAGCAGTACAATCTGAACTGAGTGTGTAATAATAAGTAAGAAGGTAGAAGTCCTGTGTGTTGAAAGGGACTTTTCCTGTGAGGCTGGTTGGTTAATTTGGTCAAAAGTCTGTGGGATGGGAGAAATAACACTTTCTGATGAAATGAAAAACTTAAATGAAAACTTTCCACTTGGGTTGAATTTCTAGGCTGTCTTCAAAAAACACTAAAACTTACTGAACTGAAGAAAGGGCTTAGTTGCCAAAACCAAACAAAATTTAACTCTGCATATAAACTGGAAACTCCGATTAAATTGGAAATTGTTCATTTTCCTAAAATGCTTTTGTGTGGGCTGGGAAGTGGGGGTATAATTTCCTGACCAGCTCTAACACAGGCTTGCAGTGCTGCTGCTTTTTATACTTGCAGGCAGCCGGAACTGGTGACTAAGGTTTCGCTAATAGTGCAAATTCTATGAGCTGGTTGTTTGCGAGCATGTAATTGACCTTTGCTGGCAAAGTGATGTGGAGATAAGGAAAGGGAAAGGATAGATTTCAAGTCACTTCTCTCCAGCTCGGAGGAACACACACCAGTGCTGTCTCTTGTTTTAGAAATCCTTTAAGCGCCGTTTGTAGTCATTATTTCAGTAGCACATAAGGCAATTACATGTCTAACAGTGCCTCCTTCATTGCACAGGTACCAACACAAAGTTATTCAGCAAACACCTTCAGTACTGAGGAGGCTCCTTATCTGCAGTGATGAGAGTAAACATACAGTTTTATGCAGACAAGCTGTGTGCCTAATTCCTTACGATCCATGGATTCAAAGCAGGTTTTTCCTGAGCAATCTTCAGGAGATGAATCAAAGAAAGATATGGAGCAAACCAAATTTCTCACTGCCCACCACATTATTTGTGTTTTCTTAGGAAGTAGGATTTCTTCCCAAGTAGAAACTATGAATTTATCAATGACAAATGGGGGGAAAAATGTTGAGGCAATTTTTTCAGTCCCATTGGGGATGTATATGCACCTTAGGTTCTGAACCTAAATTTCCACCTTGATTTGCACCACCCTAAATTTGGTAATATCAAATGAAGAACACTTGTTTTTGTGGGGGAAAAAGATCTTACTTGAATGTTAGCAATCACTGGCAATTTCCTCATAATTCCTGACTTTGTCCAGTGACTAGCTGAATGACACCAGAGTTAAGTATAAAGCTGCCAAGCAGAGCAGTTGCAACTGTGCTTTGGAGGATGGTGGTTTCCAGTTTGGTAGATGTCACTGGGACTCAGAAATGCTGCTGTTTACAAAGGGGAGGGGAAATAAAGTTTAGCCAAGGGAGGGAGGGAAAGCTTCTGCTGCAGCCATTTGTTATCTTAAATACTCCATATCCTTTCTCAGCTGTGGAGCAGCCAAAGATCCAATTCTGCCTTCCCATAGACTTCTTTGTAAATGCTCCATCCATGGCAGCATCCACAGTGGTTCCAGTGGCTGATGGAAGTGTGTGTGTGTGTTACTGCCACATGGCAGTCTGGGTATTGTTTCATATCCCTGGCCAATCTGGCTCTTTTATGTTCAGTTCTGGTCTGGATTTTTTTTGGCAATAGGTCCTGAAGTCAGTGTGTATTGTACCAGAGCAGGGTTGGTTTTACTTCCATAGCAGGAAAGATCCAAGCATCTCTTTGGAGCAAGAAGAAGGAAGGACAATTCTGAGGTGCTGAATGTCCTTTGCCTGTGTCGAAGTCAGCAGTGGCGGTGCCTTCCTTGTGCTGGTGGGGCTGTGCCCAGAGAGCTTTTCCATTTCAGCGTGGCAAAGGTAGGAAGTGAGAACAGGCTGTTTTTGTCATTGTGTTTGTTCAGCCGTCTCTCGTTTCTGAGGAGCGGGTTCAGGAGCAAGGTACCGCGCAGTCAGCTCCTCAACTTGCTGATGCTTGCACTCGCCTTCCCCTGTGACTCATTCCAAACACATCTCGTTCATTCAGGAGGGTAATTTTCTATTTCCACTTTGGTGCACTTCTCCTCCTCCTCCTCTGCCCCCTCCTTCCAAATCTAAAATGTCCTGTCAGCTGCTGTTTATCTGATGGTTCAAATGTCCATGCTTGGTTTCCTTCTCCCCGTCGCTACGGTTTCTCCTTCTGTTCCAAAGGCTGTTTCAGTTGTCATTTCTATTCCCCTGTCAGCAGCATTCTTCATCGTCTCTGGCTCAGGCAGTCTGTCTACATCATTTTCTTTAGAGGTGTTTTTGTGCTAAATGAGTGCCTCCTAGGAAGCCCAATGTAGCATAGCATAATTAAGTGACAATATATGAGGTGCCAGTCCTTTACCAGGCAGTTAATGACTGGCTGGAAGATTTACAGGCATGAGGTAGAGTCAGAGGAAATTTAGCACTCCAGCCTGCAGTTAAATGATAGGTAGAGGACATTTGAATGTTCCTATTTTCCAAAAAACCCCACTAATTTAAACTTTGCTAGTGGTCAAATTGTTTATTTCTGTATTAAATTGAACAAATCCAAATTTGTTAAATTTAAATTCCAAGCCTATCAAGTTTGGAAGATTATTACACGATAACATTGCCCTTGGGAAAGGGTATCCTGGGTTGTCTTGATGAGGTGGAGAGTGGCAGCAGGCTTGATTTTAATTCCATATCCTCCAATAATTATGTGGCTACATCTGGGAAGATTTTACTTGGGGTTCTCACTGTTTCCCCTCTTCATTACTTTAATTGTAATGTAGTGTACACTCATGATCTTCCCAAAATAGCCACTGTATTCTTTATCCCTTGTGCCTACGAGCTGTGCCTCAGTGTGCTCTGGAAGCAGTGACTGCTAAGTGTTCCCTTAGCCCTGCCTCTGTCATCTTCAGATTCCACCTTCTTCTGGTCACAAGTCATTGCTACAAGCTCTCTGGAAATCCTTCAGGGCTTGCAGAAATGAAGCACAGGGATGTCAAAAATATGCTTTGTTATTTTTAAATGTCTAGATACACTGTAAATGGATAGATGTATCCCATTCCCCATTTGCCCCTTCCCCAGCCCACATAGAAAGAAATACGAAGTTTTTTTACCCTGGTTTGGATCTCACTTTACATATCTGAAATGTTTCCAGTGGGTTTTATACTTTTAAGCATATTAAATACGAGTTTTCAAGGCTGGGGTGAGTTTTGCTAGCAGGGCTTCTGGAAAGTGCGGGCATGTGGCACACAGAACACAGGCTGGGTGTTATCTGTTCACATACATCTCTTTAAAAGATGAAGGGAAAAAGCTACTGTCTTTGGATCAACGTCTGCAAGATTATTCCAGGATAGAGTACCAAATCCTTCTACTTTTTTCTTTTTTTTCTCTAGCTCCCTTATGTTTCTACTCATGACTTGTTTTTTTTCTTCTTTTTTTTTTCTTCCTCCCTCCTTCTTTTTGGTAGCAGATTACTGTGGCCACTAAGAGGTACTGTTGATACAGCTCTACTTACCACAGTTTAGTTGCTGAAATAGAGATCTTTTTGTGTACTCTTTGTATATTTGAGCTGTTCTTTCATTGTATCCTTTTACTGGCGGTTGTTTTTGTTTTTTTTTTTTACTGTATTTTTGTTTTAAATGAGTGGGCTGTTTACATTAGCTTAAACATTCACTTAGCTTTATGCCAT
This sequence comes from Argya squamiceps, assembly GCA_037834095.1. Classification (NCBI taxonomy): domain Eukaryota; kingdom Metazoa; phylum Chordata; class Aves; order Passeriformes; family Leiothrichidae; genus Argya; species Argya squamiceps. The sequence continues at coordinate 5,140,933 of JBBMKD010000170.1, forward strand.
TCAGCTTCATGCCCATGTACAAGGCAGGTGAGCATCAACACAGCTCCAATTTTCCTTCCTTTACTTCTGAGTGACAGTTTTTGGAGTCGTGCAGAACACATTTGCCTCAAGGGCTGCATTTGTTTTAGCAGTGAGGTGAGCACTCCTGGGTGCTGGGTTTTCCTGCCTCCCCCAGCTGTGAAACTTCACCCTTAAGAAGATTTTGTGGGATGTGCTGGGCTTCTTGGTGCACCTGTGAGGGTTCCTCTATAAACTGGCTGAGTACAAATTTGTTATTAAATTAATTTGTTATTAAATTTGCCATAAGGTGTATGTTAAATATATCATAGTGGTGCCTGCACTGGGCACACCAGAGGTGCCTGGAGAGCGTTTCCTTGGTTTCAGGTAATCTTGGCTCCTTTCTAGTTGTGAAGTAGTCTACTTGAAATCATGCTTAATGCATAAATTTCTGGCATTTTATATTGAAGAGTATTATTTTTGTCTTCAAGTTTTCTCTGTGAGTTCCATGTAAAAAGAAAAAAAAAGAAAAAAAGCCATAATGCGCATGAACATCTCCAGGAAATAATTCTGCTATGGGAAGAAGTTGGGATATTTTCCAAAAATAGAAGTAAAGATGTTTGTAAAAGTTTAGTAAACAGAGTTTTAGGAGGAAGTCTTTTCAGGTTTTTCAAGCGTCACTAACTTCCTATTGCAACATACTCCAGATCTGAATACATGCTAGTGTTTAGATGTCAAAGTGCTACAGAGTCAAATGACAAAATGGCATGCAGATTTCAGCTTTGGATGTTTTAGGATCTTTCTTCTTTTTCCCCTTCTCCCATCTAATGTTTGTGGGTGCCTATATTTAAATAAAATTTTGTACTGTTAGCTCTTCAAGAAAGCATAAATTGCTGTGGATCTCTGCTTTCTCCCAAGCTCAACCTCTTTCTCCCACCAGCATATCCTGTGCCTTTGGTAATTGCTTTTCCACCTCACACTTTTCATTCCTTTAATTTAGTATCAGTCTACCTGCATTCATTTTGAGGTTGTCATATGCCAAATGGAATTTTTCCTTGCCTTAACTGCGTGATCATGAGCAGCATCTGAACCTCCAGGGCATTCAGACTCTCAAAGGAAGTGTGTCCAAATGCATGTCAATTTATTTGCCAAGTGTGCACACATGTATATCGCTGCCCTCTCCTGCATGGAACAGGTACTGCTCCAAGATGTGCCTCAGGCCATTTTATGGGGAACATAAGAGCTGTGTCAGCCCGCTGCTGAAAGAAAAGGGTCTCGTGATTTTAACCTGGGAAATGTTGCTGCAAAGCTTGGGGTGCCTGTGGTGAGCACTTTAGAGGCAGCATGGCCAGATCTGAAATCCAGAGAAGTTCAGTGCATGTTTCCACAAAATTAAGACTCTTTTGAACAGCGCTCATTTCCAGCTGCAACTGAAAAGGGCATTGGGGAATCTGGGTGCTCTTTGTTACTTTCTGGGAAATTTGCTATTTGTTGCCATATGTCTATAGGACATTGTTGAAACCGACTGAGTCATGGTGCCTGGAAATGTCGGGAGGCATATTGAGTAGCAACACGAAGTTAGGGGTAGTAATCACAGCAGAAGCAGAAATTCTCTTTAGTTCTGAGGCTATGAACACAACAGCTGTGGGAGAGCCACAGGGCAGGGAGCTCCTCTAAGGCAGTGCCAAGCAGGGACCAGATGGTGTGCAGGATTGGTACAGCGCATGAAGTCATCTGCCTGTAGGTTATGAATTCAAGTGCAGCTCAGGATGGCTAAAATTTATGCTTGTTTGCAGCTCCTTTGGTTTGCAGCTCAAATTGGTTTTCTTGTTTAGGGAATGAAGGTGGACTCTTAAAAACACAAGCAAAAAAAAAAAAAAAAAAAAGAGGATGGGGAAAGAGGTTGTCCTGATTTACCAACACCAACCACCGTGTAGCATCCTTTGATTCCTTTGTCAAAAGATTAATTCAAGAAGGAAATGTAGGATCCTAGACATTTTTAGCACTGAGTGTACCCTTTCCCTTCTTTAAGGTCAGAATGTGGGAAATGGATATACTCAGGCTCCTAAAACTGAGACAAACTCTTGCTCACAGAATGAATCACAGAACGTTTTGAGTAGGAAAGGACCTTAAGAATCATCTGGTTCCAGCCCTGTGCCATGAGCAGGGGCACCTTCTGCTAGACCAGGTTGTTTAGTGTCCCATCCAACCTTGCCTTGGTCTATTTTATACTGTGTGAAATTAAACTTTTTCTTGTCTAGAAATAGATGGATATTCATAAATGAAAGAAGGGTTGAGGCTGGAAGAAAGTTGTGGCATTAGCAACTGACTTTTGATTGCAGGGGCTGTCTCTTCAAAGGCTGTATTCCCAGAACAAGGAGGGAGGTAACATTAACACCAACAGAATGAGGTAGGAAATGTCACTTTCAGTGGTTTATACCCTCGGTGTGGATTCATTGGGATGGGAATTGGAATGGGTATCCCATTGGGATGGGAATACAGAAAGGTTACACCCTTCTTCTCCTCAGCTAAGCTTTAGCAGGTTCCCATTTTGTAGGTTTTGGATGGTATTAAGGTGTGATGGAGAGGTGCAACGCTCTTCTGGGATCACTCTGCAGGGCTGGAGGCAGCCACCAGGGCAAAACGGGAGAGCAAAATGCCATGTGGAGGTTGAATCTCCATGGTCACATCTGGGCTGAGCCTATATGGGCAAAATACATGAGGTGGCCTTGGCTATAACCTGTGACCCCTGAACTGGAAGTGGAGAATGGATGGAAGGATCAGGAGTTTGGGATGATGAGGGCACATTTGGAGTAGGTTTAATTGAGTAAGCCATTGCCAAATGGCTTGCCCTGCCCAAGACTGACAGATAAGAGGCAGAAGGGTGATGGTTCAAAATGGAAGGGTGACAAAAATGTGGCAAAATGAACAACTTGCCTTAATCACTTTTAACTACAAAAACAGTCCTCTGTGATTCTTGCAAACATCTGCCATCAAATTTGCATCTACTCTGAGAGGCAGATGTTGAGGTTTGTAATCACAAACCGTGAGATCGAGCAGCACGTCCTGTATCCTAAGTACTCTGCTAATCAAACCTGACTTGGGTGTTCATCAATTGTCTATCTCTTTTAATTTTTATTATTATTATTGTTGTTTCTTACTTTGTGCTTGTTTTTCACATTCTTGACCTCAGCAAGTCTAAACCCAATATTTTTTCCATCTGCCAGAGTTCTGCTTCTAAAGTTTTGGGGCAGTGATGAGCAGAAATTTTTAAGAAGCAAAAATTAATTGGTGATTCTTCTGACACATTGTAAGCTCCAAGCTTTTTTATTCTTCAGCTCAGACTTTTCAGCTGGTGTAAGAGGATGGACTTGAAATGTTTTTAGCTTGGCCCCACAGATTAATCCAAGCATTTCAATGGTGCTTTTGTACATATTGTTAATATGGTCAGCTAATGGGTGTGAAGCAACTTAGATGAGTAAGTTCTGATCTCCGGAAGGTCATGGTGATTAAGCATGACCAATTTGCAACTGAATAAGATGACATGAAATCTGATAAACAATGTGTTTGGTGTCACAATATTTTGTGAAATTTTACTATGGAGATAATATAGAGTAGTTCTTAGTTATATATGTCTACTGATTGGTTTGATTGTCTTTCACTTCATGTTGCTGTTTTCCACTTCATCTTGCTGTTTTCATGGCTATCACTTGGAAAACACTTTTGCAAGGTGGGTGATTCTGTGTGAGGGACAGCTGCAGAGAATCTAGGTGTGCCAAGCAAAGTATCAAGAATTCCTTGATGCGATATGAGGGAGGAAGAGGAGGAGGAGGGAAGAGATAAATAGAAATAACTTTTCATGCCAGTTGACACAAGTCTTTGTGCTGATCAGAACCCACAGAATAGCAAATCACACTGAGTTACTTAAAAGCAAGATTCCAGCTTCTCATGTTGCTGCCCATTTCATGCCCCTGACACCTGTATACTGAATTAGTGAGTATTTCCACGTATTCTGATTTGGTTTTTAAGAGGTAACTTTCTCAGTCTTTGGAGGCTTCAAGTTTGGTTCTATAATGTGATTTCTGTATTTGAGAAAGTGTGTACAATAAGGCTTGTATGACCAAATGTAGTGCATTTCTTACTTGGGAGGATAACAGCAATTTCCTTCCAATGATGAGGTTTCAATTTCTGACACATCAGCGAGTCACATCAAAAATGTTGAACTACAAATAAGCTTAAGAGAACTGAACAACATGTCTAAGGTTCTGAATGTAGAAATAGCAAACAGAGGCATAATCCCTCCTATTATGCTTGGGCCTTTGGAAACAGAACATGCCAGAAATATCGCCTGCCTTTGTTTTTTGGCATGGCTAATAAATCACTCCAGTCAACTGGATGTTCCTTTGGAAGGTTACAGTAAATCTTGGGTGTGGACATAAGCCAACGTTTCCTTCCATGAGGCAAATCTTAAAAGGTACAAAAAGACTGCATTGGGCTGTTGTCAGTTTCCTTGTGGACACAGTCTGCTCCCAAATGAGGGAGCCACAAGAGGGCAAATGGATCTTTTATACAAGAGGGATGTAGCAATGCCCTCACCCCAATAATTCAGTTAATTCTCCCAGACAATGGTAGAAAGTAATTAAAAAAACCAAAACAGTTGGGTGAAAGCAGAGAGGTATAACTTGCAAGAGCCACGCTCAGGTCTGCAGACTTGCTCATAGAGCTATGTGCTTGTTTATTTGCTTAATAACAAATTAAGTTGGTTTTGGGAAAGTTGTTGGTGTTTGTAGTCCACTTCTTAAGGGAAGAAGTCTTCGGTCTTGTATGTAGCTCTTGTGCTCCTGTGCTAGATTTATTATCAAGCTTACTGCACAGTTGGCACTTGGAGTCTATCTGGATGTACTCAGATCCTGATGAGAACTACTTACCCAGCTGCTCAATTTCATTGGTATATCCCTCTTCTCCTCCTTCTTTCCTCCCCATCCCTTTTATTTTTTCCCCTTTGCTTTAAGGTGTGAACAAAGTGTTTTGAAAAGGTTTGAAACATAGATTCTGAAGCTTGGTTTATGATTATCCAGGAAAATTATTCAAGTACTCAAGAAGTGTACAGGCATTTCATATTTCAATACTCCCTACCAAAGTAACATTTTCCCTTTCTATATGTCCACTGTTTTAGATGAATAGAGGCAAACACAATGACATACATTGCTGGGCAAGAGTAGAAATTTGGATTAGAATTGAACTAAATTACATGAATTTCCTTTGCCTGTGAAGGTTGAACAACTTATTTTTGCCAGAGATGGAGGCAGTGTGAACATCTAAAGGAGAGGTGGGATGTGAGCATGGGGATAGCCCCTGATGCTCCTACTCTGTTTCTTTCCTTTTCTATAGTAAGGGCTGGTATGGCCCAATGACTTTTTGACATGCACATATGTGCAACACACAAAAAGGAAGATAAATTCCTCCCTCACCCACTTCTAGTAGGTTTTAGAAATTACAGGGTGGCAACAATCTTTGGTACTGCTGACAGGGCAGTAACTGAGCAGCACTGTTGTGGAAGCACAATCTTCAGAGAATCCTTATCAAGTCCTAAGACTCATGACAGTTGCTAATTTTGGAAAACTTTCAGTGGAGCACTTAACAGCTCAGCTGAACTTTGGTTTCATCTATTAGTAGTTACTTCCAGAAGTTAGCTTGAATGAGAAAACAAAACCTTGCAGTCTCCTGACCAGGATTATGGCAATGTGAGAAAGGGCTCTGCTCTGCTGGCTGATGCAAAGTGAATGTGCTGGGAAAATGCAGTCACTGTAACAGCTGAATGTTTATTTAGATGAAAACATATTTGTTAGGAACATGGAGCCTGCTTTGGTGGGTCCCAACCTTGCTGTATTTACTGATTTGTAGAAAAGTCATAAAAAGATGTGGAGGCATGCATAGGAGTCTCTTGGTTATTGAGGTGGAAAGAAATATTTCTGCAGCTTTCAATGACCTTGTGAGTCAAGCCTCACTCTATCATTTAAAAAAAAACCTTAGGAAGGAAGTGAGCTTTCTTGAATTTCAGGTTCTTTTAAATGAGTCAGCACAGTCCAATCTATACTGTAATTAAGTGCCTCTAGCCAGGAGGTTTAGAGAAAGAAACAAACACAGTTTTGTTAGTCCCCTTCTTCCACCCTGCAATGCCTTTTCTGTGCTGGCCTGGCTGATGAGTGCCCGTGCACAGAGAGGGGAACATGCATGCCCAGCCTGCACCCTCTGAGTGTGACAGGGCCTGCTGCCTGGCCTGCTCAGAACTTGAGAGCTCTCTAAATATTGTATTCTTTGTTGCCATAACACTGGGAAAATAGTAGGAGATGCTGCATTATAAACACAGCTGAAGCCTTGGGGAATAGGAGCGTTTCTGAAGGGCCTGAAGCAATGGCAGAGCATAATTCTCATAAATAAATGGGGACATAATTACTAAATGCTGACTGGATTTTTGCCTGCTGTGGCACTCCAACTTGCTAGACAATTATTATACTATGGGATTATCTTTTAACAGAACACAGTTATCTTTTCTGTTTGTTTTTCTCATTTTGCTATTCACATAAGCCAAGGGAAATGCAAAGTGTTCTCATTGGTCATGGGTCTTTCTTCTACTGAATAAGCTCTAGCTTTATTTACAAGGGTTTTGTGCAGTCCATTCATTTACAGCTGGAGAAAGGTTGAAGGTGAGGAGAGAATTTGACAGGTCTGTTTTACAAAGCCACCACAGTGAGGATGTGAAATAGGGAAACAGACAGATAAACGTCTTGTTGAACTGAGTTATGAATGACAGTGCCATTAAATCTATAAAAGAAATCAGGCTCCCTCTGTTTCTATCAAAATAAGGAGCATTGACCTTTTACCTCTGCCTCACCTGCCTCAGCTTGCCAATCTGACAGCTGCAAATGGTATTAAATGTACCTGCAGAGTAGTGGTGTAGTAATTAAAAATAAAATACTACTTTGTCATCTTTACTGTCTTTTACAAGGCCTCCATCTGCTGTATATGCTTTGCAAGAGTTAAATAACTGCCAGTGTTACGTGGTCTAGATTCCAAAATTGTGAAAAAAAGGAGACTATATATACTGAAAAAAAATCTGAAGACATTCAAGATGAGCAACAGATGGCAAGAGAACTCAAAGGGGACAGGCAAGGGAAGAAACTATATTGCTGGAAAATAACTGGGGAATTGTTAAGACAGGGGGAATTATAGAGATAATTTTATCTCTGGCAGTTGGGCAGAAAATAGACCAAGAGAGATGAGAAAAGGCAAAGAGTGAGGGAACGGTGTGGTGGAAGATGCGCGTGTGTGACTGCTTTTAATCAATGAAGAAAAAGGACAGGTAAAGAGTGAGAAGAGATGAATGAGGAATAAATTTTTGTGTTCCTTAGCATTTGTTTCTCTATAGGAAGTATGTTTATTCAGTCCATTTTGGGAGAGATTGAAGAGAAAAATGCAGACAGTGGAAAAAAGATAGTGACAGAACTCATGTGGATAACTATCTTGTCTTGTATAACCTGCCTAAATCCAAGGCTGATGACTTGCTAAGCTCCCATTGTAAATTTCAATTGGAAAATATTACTCTTATTTTTCAAAACCCCAGAGACAGTAATATTCAATGCAAGTGGAATGGTCCCTACTTAAGTTCTTATTATTTCTAGGTCACGTCTCAATTCTATTGGCACAGTATGAGTAAATCACCAGTCAGGGACCAGATTGACTTTGATGTGATCTTGTAAAATCAGGACTGTTGCTTGTGAAGCTGTCAGGGTCAGGATACTGCTGAAAGGTGGAAAGTGGCAGGTAGTGTAGATTCATAATCTGGCATTTTAGGGGGATGTCCAGCTCAGCCTTGCTCAGTCAGACCTTGAACTCCTTCAAGCACAGAGTTTCCACAGGCTCCCAGAACAAACTGTGCTAGTGTTTGATTTATGGGAATGATGTTTCAATAGCTGCTGTGCCCTGTGCATGGCTGCATTGTGTGCTACAGCCCTGACCTTTTCAATGTTCTGTCATCTGAATGCCAGTCACCTCTTAAGAGCTTCTGCAAAGAGTAAGGCTGTGGGGAAGTGTAGAGTGCTGGAGAGAAAGAGTGGCGAGATTCATTGTTCTACACCACAAAATATGAAGGATATCATCCTGATAAGAGGTCTCTGAGAAATTGCAGTGTGGGTGGGCTGAGGCAGGCTGAAGGTCAGCAGCTCTCTGCCTGTGGTCTTTTGGAGATCTTTTGTGCAGAACTGTGTGGTTCCATAAAATAAGTAGGAAAGTAGGAAAAAAGGTGCTCACTTTCAGCAGAAAAGGTGAGACTGTGGCCCTCAGGTGCTGAAAGCTGTTGGTAGGATGAAAAATGTTCTGTACCTGCCTGATGTCTCTGATCTGTTTGGGTTATAAAGTTTTCAGGGGAAAAGACCGTCTTTCTTGCTGGGTACTCAGTAAAACAGATCCACCATTTGGCTGTTACTGTAATAAAGAAAGATGAAGATATTTGCTCACAGAGAGTAGGCTGGTTTTGTTGGGGTTTGGGTTCTTTTCAAAATCACCTTATGATTTCCCCTTGAATAAGTTGTGTAGGAGAGCAAGTTCACCAGAGCTCTGAGACCTCTCATCCAGCCCTGTCTCATCCTATCTTCTCACCTGATGCTCTCTAGTTCTCATTAAAGTTGTTATCATTCCCTTTGGCAATTCTTGAGTTCCTCCTGACATGTAAAACCTCTTTATTAGCATGATGTATAGATAAATGAAGCAGTAACTGTGGGGGAAAAATTGAGGTTTTATATTTATGTGACTAATAAAAGGCAAAGCACTAAATCCCATCGAGGATCTCTGCTTTCAGGAAAACTGGGTATTTTCTTCTCTTGCTTGCTCAGTTTTTCTCAACTTAGGCAGCTTTCTTCCCCTCTATATATCAATTTTCCAAACTGTAAAGGCAGGTCAATAATTATATCAAATTTAATTTGTTGCCTTGATAAATGTATAAAGGAAGTAATTTTGTAGTTGCATTGTTTTAAATGATGTTGTAAAATGATAGAATTCAGAGAATAAACTGGTCAATATACCATCAATCTGTTTTCTCCTTCTGAGTCTGTATTCTTGCTCCCAAAAAGTATATAAGAACATCTGAATGCTTTACTTTGCAACAATTTGCAAAATGCCAAAACTATTAGCCCATACTTTTCCCCTGGAAATTCCTTAATTCCAGCATCACTTAGAATATCCATGCTTACTGAATTCTATATTGTGTTTGCTATTATTTTTTGTCCCCAATGTGGCCTGAGACTCATTTGCTGCATGTTTTTCAAGCCTGGCTTTAAATAATAACTTGTGATTTTTCTTCTTGCTTTTTATCCATGGCACTTACTACTGCAGGAACTGTGCTGGGAACCCATGTTTGAATTTTCAGTTTGGAAACTTGAAAAATGTTTCTGTTCCAAGTCGCTGTTTTCTGTAGAACAAAATTCTGAATTTATATTTTGGAAGAACTAGAGGAGATGTGTGTCTGTGTGTTTATACACACACATCTTGTTATATTATATTTATTATATTATATTATAATTTTATTATATTAAGGTTTCTAACTGCCTTTCATCCTTATATGTACTCCTGTCTGTCCACTTTTACTGAGGAAACAGTAAAGGAGGGTAAGGAGAGGAGACATTTCTACTTGAAGATATATAGGCTTTATTCATATCCATGCTTTTTTTTTGTGCTGGTATCACTTCAGTCCCCTTGACTCTGGACACGAATCCACAACCATTGTTTTTTCCTAAATCTAGAAGAGTCTTCCAAAATAAGAAGTTCTCCCTTGAAAAAATACAGCATTTTGGCACACAATCCTTAGCAGACAGTCTCTGCCTGTGAGAGTGGAACTCATTAAAATCAAAGTTTACAGTGTCAAAATGGAGCGCTCTGTGAGTTCCAGCAGTACAAGAGGTTCTTATGGATTCTGTGACAAGTTTGACTCTTCTTGGAAAAACACATTCCAATAGATGTTAGCTCCAGTTCTAGGGAAGGACATGCAGTCTGGCTGAAAGGCAAGCATAGTGGAGACCTGCATATTTCATGACACATCATGTGCTGCTCAGGTGCAGAGGCAAAAATTCAATCCTTCACAAGCATGTCTGCCCAAACTGGAGCAGAGGTAGCTATTTTGCATCCCGCCAAGTGTGTTTGATCTTGGAAGTTATAGAATATTTGTTTTATGACTATGAGAGTGCCAAGAAATTCTTTGAAGCAAAGTCTGTAACCTCCAAGGCTGAGATGGAATAGGATGAAACAGGAAAGTTACTGGAAGATGACATTGTTAAAAAAACCCAACAAAACTCCCTAAACTCGAACCCAACAACCTTCCCCTCCAACTCTTTTTAAGCCTGCTGCTTTTAATTATATTGCCTGTCATGACTCTAAATTAATTATGGTGACTGATATGAAGTCTAAAATACCTTTTCCAATGCACATATGATATGATGGATTGTGATTAATTGAAATATAGAGGTCTGAAGTTTGATAGCTTATGAAGTACAGTTTGTGATACAGCCTCAGCTTCCATTTCTTTATTGAACTGTCTTTCTGAATGTCATTAGAGTATTAGACCCAGAGGGAGACCATATAAATGACAGATCACTGCTGAACAAAATTCCAAGTTTTATCTTCTTCCTTCCAGACTGAGGTAGCATATTGCACTACTACTTTGCCTGTTTTTACAGGCAGAAAGAAGCAGTGGTAAAATTTTTTGATTTAAAATGAAATCTCTGCTTGTGTAGTAAAATCTTTGCTGCACTATCCCTTTGGGGGGCTTGCCTGGGTAGCACACTATGTAAGTGGTGGCTGAAATTATTTAATAGGAACGTGTACCTCAGTCCCTGTTTCTGGTTTTGTTGCTTGCTTTTGGCTGTTAGGTCCATCCCCCTGCAGTCAGTGTGACACCATGCTGGAATTGTTCTGTAGAGGGAGGTGCATGGTGACCAGGAACAACTTCAAGTCCCTTTCCTCCCAGATTCTGGGCACTTCTGTGAGAGACCTTGATAACTTCAGCAATTTGATTAAATCTTGGTTAACCCAATTTCCAAAAAAGCCTATATTGAAAGTGTGGGATTTTTGGTCTGGTGTGGTGTCTCTTTTTTTTTTTAATTGCCTTAAATAATCTGCAGTGGGAGCAGTGTCTTTAATTGTACTTTGTACAGAACCTGGAATGGTCATTCCCAAATCCCGAAACTATCTCCAATAAGATAGAAAGAAGATATTTAGGACCTGCAGCTGAAGTCTTGAAACTGATTTTGCTGCTGCTTTTAAGCCAATCTGAGGCCCCTTTCATGCCATTGCAATTATCCCAGGTATTATAGATCTCTACTGTGTATGAAAATCTAATGGTTACTGTCTTTTATTCCTTCTCTGTACCACTACAGGCAACTAGTCAGGATTAATGTGAATACTGAACATAACTGTGCTTCTTTTTAAAGATCGGAGATGATGAAAGAGGTTGTCTGAAAGCAACTCGATGGGCAGAGCTGTTAAGAACTTCCCTCGAGTTGCTGATGAACACTCAGGGCTTTAAACCTAGAGAAAGAAACAGAAATGTGCCAGGGCTTGGCAGAAAAATCCCTGACGCTAAAAGTACGGATACACAAGGACTGATACCTTGTAAAACTACAGTGTGCAGGCCATGGAACCGTGCCAGCTCTGATAATCTATGCAAGACAATGCCTGATATTTGGAGAAAAAGATAAGTGAACAGCAATATTATATCGCAAGAATTTGTAGAACATGTGCAGCCAGGAGAGGAGGTTTGGCAATCCAGCTATTAGCCCCAAGGAATTCCTCATGGGAACAACACTGTAGGAGAGTATGAACAGTGTTGCACAGATGGCAAAAGAGACATTTATTAATTTGAAGCTGAGGATGCTGACACTTAAATAATGTCACGATGAAATAATGGAATCAGCATTAAAAAAAAAAAGCAGCAGTCAGCTGGAACACAAAAAGGTAAAAATTTGTTCTCAGGAAAAGAGTTTGTAAAGTAATGCAGAATGGTAGTCTATCTTTACACAAACAAAAAAGCATTCAGTAATTTTTTTTGAGGAATTTTTTCTCCACTGACTGTACAGGAAATGCAGGCTCCAGAATTAGGGTATAAAGCAGGTTCTCATACAATTGTCCTGTAAATGTCTGGTTGTCCATTATTGCCTATTTAATCACATTTTCAGGGTAAAAATACCCATGATAGGTTTTAGATCTACCAAATCTTCAAATTCTTTGGTTAGGGGTACACCAAGACAGATTTGAGAGGATGATAAATCCCCTTTTGAGCAAATAAATGCAAAATAAAATGGCCTTGACATTATTCATTGTACCACAGGTTGTGATTCAGGGAAATATTTTTAAAGGTAGAAATTAAAATTAACAGTATATGTTTTTGATCTGAGATCAAGTAAAAAAGTTACATGTTAGTCATTTTTAGAACTGATTCCTACCAAATGTTGGTCTCAGCAAACAAAAACTGGAATAATTTTGTGAACAGACCCTCAAATAACCAGGCTAAGTGAATTAATTCACACCAGTTACCACGAGAATGCTGGATGATGTAAATGCCTTTTCTATAATTACAAATTTCTGTCAAGTGGCATAAAAACATGAGATTATATGGGACACATTGGAGGTTTATTGAATGTTTGCAGGGTTTAGTAAACAGAGGAATAAAAGGATATAAAGTTGTAGGTATTGATATATTAGTCTGAGAATGGAACGTGGGTGGAAATACAGCCATATGAAACAAGTGGCATGCAAATTATCCCTGGAAACAAGAGTCTAAAAAAGGTCATTTATAACCCAGGCATTGAATGAAGCACCACAGTAGCTATCTCAGTGACATAATGAGCTCAGTATTTCTTGTATCTGAGCTGTAATTTCAATGGCTCTGCAGGCACTGCAGATCTTTTTAGATCTTCCTAATTCACCCTGCAAAAGAGGAATTTCCTGTCTAATCTTATCCCTATTTAAATTTTTACATAGGATCATTAGTAGGGTTAGCTGTAAGGTGGTTGTCTCATTAGTGTGTTGCTGAAAGAACTTAACCTCAGGAGTTGCAGTTTTACTCTACATTAAAATGTTATGCAAATTCCCCATCCCACTCAGGGTATCAGAGTGAAACACCGATGCTGTTTTATTATTCTCAACTCACTTTTGACTTGTTTTACTAGGCTTTGGCTCAACAGGCCCAAAAGTAATTAAATGCTTCCTTTGTGCCATTTGGAAAATCCTTCATTAGCAGTGTTAGCTTCCTTTGAAATTAATGCTGTGTGTATACCAAATTGACCTGCACAGGAAAAAAACCATAAAATTCTCTCTTTAAAACTAAAAGGGACTGGGAATTCTTCTGCTTCATGGCACCATCTTAAGCTTAACCTGTTAATATCTTTCTCATCCATTAGAGAGTGGACTATTAGACACCTTTTGTTCAAGGTTAGTCTGGAGTCTTCACTGATTTATTATGAAGAAAATTAAAGCAGTACTTGAAGAGGTCAGGAGGCTGGGTGAGGATTTGGGAAAGGAGATATAATACAGTATCAGTGCTAATGTGAAACCAAGCTGCTGCTGCTAAAGGCAGTTGGGTCCCTTGAACAATCAAAATCCTTCACATGAACCTGTCCCTCCTCTCCATTAACCTGTCAATACGTGACTGTCATCTTCCAGGTATTTTGTTGTAATTAACAGATCAATCTCCCCATGACTTGATTACTGGTCCTTCTTTCTTCTGTGACTGTATTGGCTTTAGGAAGAAGACTAGTTAAAGACAAGATATCTGCTTTGGAAATTTCTTGAAAAACACCATGAGGTGCTTGACTTTTAATATATTGCTTCATCTTGACCTTGCAGCAGGTCCTGGAACACAGCTGAACAAAAGAACTTTAGAAGATACATTTTTTAAGATGTAGTCCTTGAAATCAGTGGGACTGATGTAGTCTGCAGAATTTCTGAAATCCTTCTGGAGAGCTTTCCAATGGGCTTGAGTTCTACCAACTCATGGAAAAATTGACATTGACCAATGACTCTGAGTGGCCTGGCTTATAGGACATAAATATGTTAAAATAATACAGGAAAAAGTAGTGAGAATATTTTATTTGAGATCAGTGAGAGATATAAAACTTTAAAACTAGATTTACAGCTGTTTGGATACATCTAACTAATGTATGGTGAGCTTTAGCTGGTAGTTTGTCTTCGTGTGCCAGTGAAAATGTGAAAAGATTATTTTCCAGTGCAATTCAACCAGATTTATGGCAATTATAGGCTCTGGTAGCAGAGCATAGTAAAGAGCTAAAGAAAAGTTGGATGAATGCTTGTTTTCAACCTTCTGAAATACGAACACATGAAATGATTTGTATAAAATAAAAGCCAGAGTGAAGATGGTGACAAAACCCCCTACTAAATAATCCTGTAATGTAAAGCCCTCCTATGAGCTCTTGCCTGTAATGACATTCACATCTGCTTGTGAAGATAGGTTTGTCCAAACAATAGAAAGATTTTCTGCCAAAAGATTTCCAAATATTTTGAAAACTGTAAAATAAACAGCTCCTCAATCCCATAAAGTTTCTATTAGGTAGTCTTCTCCTTTAGATTAATAAATTATAAAATTTGAATCTACAATGAAGGTTAATAAGCCTTGGTAAGATCAGCATGACTTTTCCTCTTGAATGAGTTTATGGTCAAGTAACAGGCACTGTTATGACAACATAGCACATTGAAATAATGCTTGAAAGAGCCCATTAAATTGAAAAGCTATTTGGGTACTTGACTATTTGATCTGTGGAGCAAACTTTTCATCACTGTTTATTGAGGATTATTTATTGGGGAGTCAGAAATTTCTAATAAAACCACTGACAGAACAGTGCATTGAGAAACTAAATTTTCTGTTAGAAGGATAAGATTGCTGTTATTGGAAAACAGTGGCTATTTTTCTTAGGTTTTTGGTCTTATTTATTATTGAGTTTTGAATTAACTGGAGTAACATAAGACTTAGGTATGAGAGCCCCCTCAGTGCACACATCTGACTGATGTACAGTGGCAACCATAGCAGAAAAGAAAAATGTTGGCCTGGGTAGAAGAAAAAGATAAAGAATATATTATTATGCTATGGAAAACACAGGTGAGATTAGCACCACTTCAGTATTAATTTCTCCTCAAATATGGTGGGTTTTGGTGCAGAATTCTATTCCCAAAGTCTAAGTCAGGGCTGAGTCTGAACTCTTGACTCCTGGCAGCTCACACTGACCTTCCATTCTAAAATCTCAGTAACTGCAGTTGTATCTTTGCATCCCAATCTTTTGGGGATGCATAGATATTAATAGGCTGGAATTTTAGTGGGTTGGAAAACTTTAAGATGCAAAATCTAATAGTATGTGTTTTCATGATATTGCCAGCTGATGGTTATGAATCATTCTTCCCTGGAGGCAGAAATTATTATTTGACTTCAGTGCATCAAACAAGGAAGGTTTTGTTATATTCCTTTTGAACTGCCCTTGGTTTGATCCTTGATTGGGTTAAAATTTAGTGTTGTCATCTATCTAAGTAATAATGATGCGCTTTAATTTACTGCCATCTAAACTCAAAGGCCTGTGAATGTCTGAAGAGGAATAACTACAATAAAATTTGGGACAGGAGCACAGAGCATACTGACATATCCTATCAGTCTATGAATTAAAATAAGAGTAGTCCAAAGTTATTTTTTATTTTTAGCAGGAGATTAGGGAAATAAGCTATTATTGTTTAGTCTTAGATAGTGTTACTAGAAAATTAATAAATAATTGTGTTTTTCTTCTGCAGTGACCCCTTGTATCCTACTCAAAGATTTTGTCTCTGATTTTAGGTTCTTCAGTTTGTTGTATTTTGAGAATCATCATAGAATCATAGATTACCAGGTTTGGAGGTGCCTCAAGGATTATCTGGTCCACCCTCTCCTCACAAAAACATGATCCAGACAAGATGGCCCAGCACCCAGTGCAGCTATATCTTGTAAGTGTCACATGCTTGGGAATCCACCACTTGTCTGTGGAAAATATTCTGACAGCTGATTATTCTCTCTGTGAAAACTTTCTTGTGTCCAATCAGAATCTCCCTGGGAGCAACTTGTAACTATTACTCCATATCTTTTCCATGTGATTCCCCGTAAAAAGGGAATCACCATCTTCCTTTTCATCTTCCTTCCTACATCTTTGTAGCCACCCATTTAAAGACTGAGCACTCCCTTAAGCCTTCTTTTCTCCAGGCTGAACTTCCCAGTTCCCTCAGCCTTGCCTCACGTGGCAAAATTCCCAGTCCTTTGATCATCTCTGTGGCCCTTCCCTGGACCCTTGCCAGCCCATCTATAACTTTTTAGCATATTGGGAACCAAAACTGAGCATAGTATTCCCGGTGTAGCCTGAGAAGTGCTGAATGGGGTAAGGACTTCTTTATCTTGCAGCTGATGCAGCTCATTGTACACTGGGATGCCCAGGTGTCTTTCCAGAGTGCTGCTCCCAGCCCAGCAGATCCCAGGTTAGAAGATTTAAAAATATTTTGCAAGCACTCTACTTGGTTGTTACCAGGTGCTTCAGCCCAGTAAACACCTGTTTGAAAGATATAAAATCTTGGGGGGAAGAAATCGTGGGGTTTAATAGTGATTTGATGGCTTTTTCTAAGACCTGCTGGAATGCTTGTATGTTGATTTGGCAAACAAAAGGAATTCAAAGGAATTTCTTTACCTACTTCTATTACAGAAGTACCAAACCTCTCCTATTTACTGTGAATCCTTTATAAACTAGTTCAATTTATGTGGTTCCCCTACACTTTGCTTTTCTTTGTGTCTTTTAAAATTTATCTTTAGTTTTTGTGTACGCCAGCAGTATCATTCTGCATCTACTAAGCTGAAACTTTTCAAAAGGTGGAAGGCTGGCACTGTGCTGCACTTTAACTAGTTGGGATATTTTTTGTCACCCTAAGTACAGTTTGATATGGGAATTTTGGTTTTATTTATTGTCAGATCCTAAAGATGTTAGTGTACGGTGCCCACACCTTTAAATAATAAAACTCCTATATTTGTTTGCAGATACTCTAATCTGTTGTTAATAAACTTGAAAGAATACAGTCTTGTCTAATAAACACATCAAACTAATGGGGACCAAAACAGTTCAGAAGAGTGTTTGTTGTTTGGTGTTTAGATTTCAGTCAAAATTAATCAACAATGGATGGGGCCTGCTGTATTTATTAGCAACACAAATCCCTGTGATTCAGTGCCAGGTCCCTTTGACTCGTTCCAGTGTATGCTGGCAGGGGTACAGGACTGATAAATACTTACATCCTTGTGACTGGGAAAGAAAGAGGGGAGGGGGACAGAGTGGAGAAAACAGACCTCGCAGTTGGCATGGATTCCTTGAGAGCCATTTTGAATGTCTTTCAGAGTGAGCTCGCTTGTAAATGGCAAGTCATTGATTCAGGAACAGTAGAGGCTTTTTTTCTTTGTGAAACCTTCAGCTTTGCAGATGGCTGGCTGCATAAGCCTGCATGGTTTTGTTCTCACTTCCCCTCCCAGGATACTCGCTTTCCCCAATTGTAATTTTCATTCCCCTTTGCTTCTTATTGAATTTCTTTAAGAGATGCAGTTATTGACAGGGGAAATGCTGTTGCAGACGTGCTCCTCCTTGGGAACATCTGTAATGGTCTAAACCATCTCTTGTCAGAGAAAGTGAAGCTGTTTGAACTCTGGATGTTTAGTTTTTAAGTTCCATTTGTGAATTCAAGGCAAATTATGGCTCATTTTGAGGAGGGGTGAAAAGGAATGGCTATCATCAGAAATGTTTTTGTCAAATCAATTGAAAATCCTTACTGTTTCTCTTTGCTTCAGCCACTTGTGAAACTGGAAATACAAAGGTTCTACTCATGGGGATTTCCTGTCCTGCAAAATTGGGGAAGTTTATTTTCCCTGCTTTTTGCAGGTGGCTTGCACTTGGCTCCTGGAACCTTAAGTTCCAAGTCCACAAAGTAAAAACACTTCAATTCTGAACAGAAGCATGTTGGATTTCTTGTAAGAATTACTTAGTGATAAATTGTGCAAGGAAACAAGTTTCAGCATGTCGTTCATGCACTGCTGGAATTTCAATAATGTTATCTCCGGGACTAGTAGTTGCACTTGATACTGATAAGTAAACCAGTCGGGTCACAATACCTGCTACAAATTCTTGTTCTTGACATGACACTTGCTGTTTTACAGCTTTGAACTCAATTTTCTTTTTCTACTGGTCAAATGAAGCCTGAAAGTTCAGGACACTTTCTGAGGAGGTGAGCTTTCAGTAGGAGGGACTTCTGAAAAGGCAGTTTAAACACAGAGAATTCAGCTGTTGATTATGGGAGAAACAATGATGCAGGGGAAAAATTATTGTGGCAATATTGCTGTATGTCAGCCTAATGACAGACCCTGCTGTTATCCACTCCTGGGTCTAGTTCCTTGTGTTATTGTTGTTATATGAAGAGAAGGTGTGGTGGTTCTCCCTGGTAGATAGAAATGGTCTGGGAGAGTGCAGAATTATCCTCCAGGGGACTGTGTGTGTGACTTGCTCTCAGGCAAGCCCTGCCAATAACTGCTCTGCATCAATGGCTGTGCTTTTGTTGTGGGTTTTCTCTCCTCAGAGAAAACCTGCACTGAAAAGGGAATAAATGAGCTCTTGTCACTTGAGAGATGCATCTAACAGTGCAGACAGATTTTCTGTCTTACAGAATATTGATGTGGAACATGTGCAGCTTACCCCTGTGATTACAACAAATCCTGCTCTTACTTCTTATCATTTCTAGGAAATACAGAAAACACAGACTTCCTTCAGAAAGAGGGAGGCTGTCTGTGAGGGAGTTGAGTGGGTGGAATTACTCACAAAGATAGTTCAGTACCCTGTATATAGTTGCCTTGGGTATAATTTGGCATCTTCTAATTTGAGAATATTTGTCTTATGTTCCTCCCCCTCTTTATTGCCATTCTAATTGGTGTTCTCTCAGATATTGAGTGAAAGTAATGTTTGGTGAACAAGTAGATCAGGAGAGGACAATTATGATTCAGAATATGAGCTATGTAAGAATTATGGTTCTCACATTTATTTTTCAAAGCTATTTAGAAAATGATCTAGGAGAATCATCTTTATGATGTATGTTCAAGAAATCTTCAATGTCTTCTCAGGCTGAAATATCCGTTCCAAGCTGTTCCAAGTTTTTGAGGCTATGAAATTTATGGCTCTGTGGTATCATATCCTTGTGTTGCTTATCTGAGTGTAACTGTATGATTAAAGTCCTGACTTTGAGGTGAATGTTTTAGTTCAATTTTAGCTAACATATAAAAACTACCTGCATAAAAGTTTCCTTTCCTACCACCATGCCTTTGAATAAACTGATTTGCTAAAGCAATTGTGGAAAGTGGTTGTGTAGAGATCATTCGGTCTTTGCCCCAAGCATTTGCCATCTTTTCCCTTCCCACTGGTGCTGCTGTTTATCTGATGCCTACAGAATGACCACAGTTTCATTACACACATAGCAGCTGTAAAGGACTGTGTTCCCACAATGGGCAGGAGCAAGCTTGCCAGAATATCCAGCAAACAATTTCTCAGATCCTGCTGTTACTCTCAGATGGCATTACAACCTAGAAATACAGTTTACATGCTCTTTTTCACTTGTTTTCCCTTAGGATCATTTGGGCTCTTGCAGAAAATTCCGTTTTGGTGAAATGGGCGGGTTGTGAAACTGTTTCCACTGAAGTGTTCAGCAGACACAGAGGAAGTGCCTTTTTATCACTAGGAGGCAAAATAATTTCAGCATATTTTTGAAGTGTGGAATCCTTGTGGTGTTTAGGCAGTAGGAAAAAGAACATAACATGTTTTGAGTTAAACTTTTGTCCCTAGAATCTATTTTTATGGATTCTTTTTCTTTCCCAAATGAGAAAGAAATTGAACTTCAAGATCTTCAGAAAAATGGATTTTTTTTTTTTTACCTGACCTCTGTTCTGAGCGTTTGCTGTATAATGTTGAAAACTGGCTGGCCCTTGATGTTCCTAGTAACACTGCTGATGAGGTTGCTGTTTGTGCCAATTAAAGTGGTGATTTTTGGTTATGTAGAAGCATCCAAAGGTGACTATAATCCATCAACTACCTTATTTTGTACCACTTACCAAAATCATATGATTTATGATTTAAATTATGATTACTTATGATCTCCATTAACTTAGCTTTTGTCTCATGCAAGACAAAAATGTGGGGAAAAAAAAGTAGGAGTGTAATATCCTCAAATGACTTTTTCTGCCCCTCAGGTTCTGTCATTGTCCTTCAGTGTTTATTTGGCTAATGAAACATCACTCTTACTTACCTTTTCTCAAGTACTTCCTTTGGAAAAAATGAAACAACTGGAAGTTCCACTGGTGTGGAAGTTGCCAATGGCACCTGCTGGCAACACGCCTTGGCCAAAAGCCTGACTTTACCAGTTTCTTTTAAGTGCTGATCTCCCCACCCCCATGACTGTACTGGAAATGAACCTGATGTGGAAAAATGTAATTTGGCTGGTAACATCTCCTGGAAGGGTCAGCCTTGTGATGCATTGGGGTAAAGTGGGAAGTCTCTGATGTTGGTTTAATGATTAAATTACAGGAATGAAGAACACAGCGAAGCTATGTGAATAGAGAAGGAAAATATCTTCGGGGGAGGCCACCCATGCCCCACCCAGGTGTTGGTGACATTCTTTCTGGATGCCATTCAGGGAAGCCCCCTTCACTACACACAGCCACCATAAAGCTCCTCATTAAACAATGCCAGAAGATGTGGTAAGACATTCTTTATCTCATTTTAATAATATTTGTTTTATTTTCTTTTAAGCAAGATTGAAAGCTTTTCTATTTTTTTGTCTGGTATTTGTGAAAGGAAGTGTTGGATGCTCCAACTATATACTAGTTGCTGAAATACCTCCTTTGCTTTTATGAGACTACAGTTAACAAAAAAAAAGCAAGTTTTAACCATTAATTTCATCTATTTTCTTCCTGGACTTATATCATACGTTTTTCTTTCTCTGCCAGAAAGGGTGGGGGAGCAGGGAGGAAATGAAGCTACAGAACAGGCAGACAAGAGGTTAAATACCCCAGGTTCTGGGTGTCCTGCTACCTATGGAATCTGCAGCTCTAAGTCAGGTATCCAGGCTTCTAATCAGCTTGAGGCCGGGATCTGGGTGGATCCAGCTGCAAGGAAAATAACTTGCTGACAAAAGAGGTAGTTAGAGATGTCCAGGATAAAGACATGGGCTTAGACCGAAGAGAGGGAGTAAGGGCATTCATGTGGTATCCAGGTGTCCATTGAATGTTGGCATATTTGTACAGAGCAGAACCATCACAGGAGAAGAAACAGATTTTAGAACCAGGAAGAGATGATCATCTAGAAGTGTAGGTTCAAGTCCTGGCTCAGAACTGGGTAAGAGATACAGAAACAAGCTTTTCCAACTGCTATGGGTAGCCAGACTAATTGATTGTATTTAACTCCCAATTTGGGGAATGCAGTTTTCCTAGACTATATGGCGTGTTAGCTGAGTGGAAGAATATATGCATTTAGCCCTGGAGTTGCTAGGGTTTGCATGAGAAACCAGATTTACTGGGGGAAGGAAAGGGTTTGCAAGCTTCTTGTTGGAAGCAAAAAGCCTCTGGTTGTTTCAGGACCATCGAGTTGTATGTGAAACAAGAGCTTGCCATGCTATCTCAGATCTTCCACAGAGAAAATAACAGCTACAAAACCAAAGCTTGATGGGAAACATTATGGTGTAGCAGAGAAGAGCAGTATCTGTAGCAAGGGAATGATGCAAGGTGCGTTGGTTAAGTGTTGGGCTGAGCTGCTTGGCAAAATGAATCTTTGCAATTAGCTGGGCTTTGTTGTGGGCACCTTTGGACAGCTGGGCTGGGAGGAGTCGAGAGCAGTGTGTGAGTCAAGGGTGGAACCAATGTGTGTATCCATTTTTTTTTTCCTCTTACCAGTGGGAGGAATGAAATACAAGCATGGAGGTAAGAGTGTATCTGACTCATGGCAAAGAAGTCGCCCATCAGTTGGGTAGATTCTGTCACATTTCCTTTGTGAGTGTTCAGTGCAATAATCTATGATCTGCCCACAGTTTTTTCCATGTCCAAAAAAGTGATTCTGCATGACATTATGTTGGAAAAATACAAGGACTTTGAAGTAAAGCTGTTTTGGTATCTTTTGGTCATAAAGGTAGAAATGTTTCCAGAATAATTGCCTGACAAAAAGAAAGTCAAAGTTTTGCTTTTGCTATAAAGGCTCTAATACTTAAAAATGTTTTTTTCTCTCTTTAAACCATGCAAGTTCCTAAACATGCAGGCATCTAAACCACTTTAGTGAGGTTACATAAATCATGATTGTCAACGACAGTAATTATTGGGTTTGAAAGGCGACGACTTCAAAATAAACCCTTCTTTTTCCAAGCATCAGAGCTTGAAATATGTGCATCTTCCCATGCCAATAGCAAGTATGTTAGCACCCTGATTCATCCTCCTCCATCCTCTCTTTGTCTTTTTGTGTTTCACAGGCAAGGGTCAGTGGAAAAAGGTAAATTGGAATATTGCCCTAAGGAATTTTCCATGCACCATGTGTTATTAGAATTTGTGGCTGAACTTTTAATAGAACAGAAACATGTATCTATACAATAAGAGAACCTAGCTGTGCTTTTTAACCCAGGTGCATGTGTTCCTGCCTCTGCTCCAGACAAATGAATGCCCTCTCCAGTTATTAAAATGATGAAAGATACGGAGTTCTAGGGTATCATCAGGGTTTACTGGTGGTGTATGTTGAACTCAGAGACATATTGCAACTCAGAGGCTGCCATGGCACCTGTACACTCTATTAGGAGGTTACCACTGGCTGCTTGTCCTGCAGCAGATGTGTGGTTCCTCATCACTTTTGTGGAGGTCCTTTTGCCAGCTGAGACCCGCTGGCTTCAGCTGAATGTGTTGTCTCCCTATTTGTGTCAGTCTTGCAGTACCACTACAGTCTTGCCTGTAGTGTCTTTTTGGAGGTGAGGGTGTTTTTTTCCTGTGGGTGATAAGCAGCACAAGAATCATGAGCTCAGGCAACTGCTGGAACTTGTGATGTGGCAGTCAACTGGATGAGGATGCTGAGGAGGGGATGTAACCAAACAAAACCGATAGATTTAACTGAGTAAGGAAATGTTTAACTTCCAGATGTTTAAACTGTAATCCCCCTGATGAAAACTCCTATCCTCCCTTGTTTGGAATGGATGGGAAAGCAAAATGTGCTCTGGCTGCCTGTGTGCCACTGCAGCATGGCAAGGAGCAGCAGTGGTTGTGCCGCTGTTTCTCTCTGAAAGGGAATTTATAATTTTTTCCTACAAGTAAGTGTGTGCCCAGAGGATGCCAGAGCTATGTCTTTTGGGTTTTAAATTAAATTAAGAAGTGTCAACACTAGATAACTCTGAGGTAAAACTGAAAATATCTGTAATGAACCCACAAATCCTAATTCATCATTAAAATGTCTCTCTGCAGGCAGCAAACAGCCAGGCAGAAATCTCTCCTGTGTCCAGGGAGGAATTCCCCCAGCACAGAAAGTCCCTACGCATGGTAAAGGGCTGCTCCTGCCAGATTTAACACATCTGTGGAAAAAGTGTTGGCATGGGGAACATCCCATGGGCTGGTTAGAGTGGACAGTGTTCTCTCATGCAGCAAGAGCTGGGCAATGCCATGGCAGCACTTTGCTCCTACCCCAGCACTACCTGGATATGGGTGTTTCTACCCCACCCGGAGTTCTTGCTGTAGGCATGGTTTTCCTTCTTGCTGCCTCCCATGAGGACCTCTCCTCCTCCTCCCACCAGCTGCTGCCTTTCCATGGTCCTGGCCGCGGCCTCCTATCCTAGAGGAAGGGAGGCTGCCTGTTGGTCTGGTTCTTTTGACTGTTCTCTTGGGTTTCCATCTAACTCCTGTAACCTTTCCAACTGCAGATTGTCTTTGTTTACCTGGTGACAGGCGAGTGTTGTCATGGCTTCCTTGTGAGATCCTCTGAGGAACTCACCCACCTCTGTTCTTCAAAATGGCCTGAGGTGTTTTGCTCTTTTGTAGCAGAGCCATTCCCTCTGCTGCTTGTGCAGCTGTTGTTCCTTTGCCAAGTGGAGCATGTTACCCCGTGGGGGAACGAATGCTTCTGGCTTCCAACGTGCCATTCCTTGGGATTTTGTCTGGCTTTTTGAGGATGTAAATGGAATGGCCCAAAAAATCCAGCTGGGGATTTCCTCATCTTCCTTCTTCAGTGGCCCCACCAGCAGCACGATCTCTGTGACTTCAGGCAATCTCAGAGGCTTCATAGGGTTTAGCTCTAATTTCAGCATGCATTTGCCTGTTTCATTTGATTCTTTCTTATTTTGAAAGGTTTCCAGCCAAGTATATTTCCAAGTATTGCTGTACTTGCACTATACATATGCAATCTCTGTTTTTGTCCTGCACCACAACTTTGCCAGAAATGAGCAGAACTGCCACATATAATTTTTCTGCTTTTTGGGTTTTTTAGAAGATATGAATATGAATTACATCAGGCACATCAACAAATATAGTGCAGAGACTTTCTCTGAGACTTGAGTTGATATTAGCTGTGAGTAGAAAAATGAAAGTCTTCTGGGCTCTGTACTTTCACTTCTAAATATTTAGAGGTTCCCACATATCACACATGAGAACTTTCCTTTCTCCAAGGAAACCAAGTACCAAATGAAGATGATGTACAGACTGTAAGTCTTATTAGCATGTAAGTTTACCTATCCCTAATTTGAGTGAACAGATTGGTTGCATAATTTTTTATTAAAATGATGCTAATTGATAAGGGAATTACTGAAAAGGAGCAAAGGTCTAGTTGTTTCTTCACTGCATACATAGAAAGTTAATATTAAAACTGAAAGAGATTGAAAAGGTCCCAATAAGATCAAAATCATCGCTAGTCACAATAACAGCCAAGTAGCAGCAATAAATTATGAGATTTAATGGACCCAATATTTTTGGATCCCAAATAAAGCCTCAAAACACCTTGTACTTCAAAACATGTTTTCTTGCTATAGAACCCATGCTTCAGATAATTTTGGAAATTTCCTCCACATTTTCACTGGATGATGTAGAATTTCCTCAGACTAAAACCATACAAGAACTTGGTCAGTGTGTACACACAGTTATTTCCTGCCCACTGCAGTTTCATGTTTATATTTTGGTATGAATGCAGCAGGACAGGAAGGCTCAAAACTTCCCTAATTCTACCACAATAAAAGTCTTTTATCACTGAGGCAATGTGATTTGAAGGCTAAGGACTCCACTCTTCAACAGAGAGGAACGGGGTTGGCTTCTCAAAGTTCTGAGGTCTTCTCTAATGCATTTTTGTGAACAAAGCAGTGACATTGCACATGTGATATTAGCAGCATCTGTCCCCAAGGCTGTGCAGCAAGCCCCTCCCCAGATAGGTGCCACATTAAGACATTTCTTCATTTTACTTCTCCGGTAGAAAGCTGGGCAATCCTCACCTGCCATGAATTGATGTTTGGGATTAGTGTGTGAGAGAGGCATGTGAACTGCAGCCCAGCTTTGTGTCAGGTTGGGGAATTCAGTGCACCACAAACCCCCAGAACTGTGATCCTTGTGGGACTGGGCTGCAGCCAGTCAAACATCCTATCAATCAGGAGGACCCCTGCGTGGTGTGGCATTAACTTTTACAATTCAGACCAGTGTGGGACTCTGCTGTACTCAATCCATCAGTCAAGTCTGCCTGCACAGTTCCTCCACAGGGGATACCTCTGCCTTTATGATACTGGTCATTGACAAGCTGAGTTGTGATCAATCAATCAATCAATCAATCATTCTCCTATCATGCTGCACAATGGCTGCAGGATAACACAAGCTAGACTGCCCCATCCTAAAAAAAACACCCAACCCACCCCCTGGAAAATGTTAAATAAAACGGCCTTAAAAAAAATCCATCTATTTTTTACATGTTGCCCAAAGTGATGTCCCCAACACTTTTCTGACAATTATTTTGCTGGTTTTCTTTTTTTTTTCCTAAACATAATCCTGATGAATGTTTTTAATTATGATTCTTTTTTTTTCCCCCTAAATTTTGTATGTATCTTTGTGTGATTACCTAATCTTTTGGCACAAGGAAGCATCTCTGATCAGGCCCAGGCCTAGAATAACACAAATATAGCAGGTCAGGATGGAAGAAGGTGGATTGGCACAGCAAGTGTGTTTACATCATCCCTGGCTCTGGGTTGATTTATCAGTAGATTTGGCCCTATTTACTGTTTCTTTGTAGCTAGTGGTAAAGTATGTCACATAAACCAACAATGATTTACAGGATAATAATTGTTCAGAGTGAATGCAGCTAAATTGAAGAGAGAGCATGGTAATATACATGGGTCTGGTAGTTCTTGGGCATTCATCTGGTTCCTAAATACTGCACATTCCCACCCCAGCAATTTAGGTAGAAATTAGTAGGTTTAAATTTTTTTATCAATATAAAACTTGCAGATCTGTGTGTGCATAGGCAGATATATATATATGTTTTTAAACAGTCCTTTTTTTTTTTTTTCTGCAGTGTCTTGCTTCTCTGTCATTTTATCAACAACTTTTAGAGTGGTTTTTTGGCAACACTTTTGTGTCTTGGAAAATACTGTAAATACTGTCAATACTCTCATCCCATAGTAGTGTGAGTTAGGTGGCAGATCTTTGGAGGAGTGGAGATGCTCTGTGGCACTGGTCCTTTATTGTCCAGATCAGGTATAGAACAAGCTGGGACATATTCCTGACCTGGACTGAAGATTTTCCCTTCTGTCTCTGTCTCAGCCATTGTATGCCCGGAGACCTTGGCCAAATTTCTCCTTGGAGATAAGAATGATCCTCTCTGTTATGCCCCACTCTGAGTTCTGGTAGTGAAAAGGTGGTAGACAAGAACTTGGCAGAAGTTATCATGTTTGGGGAAGAGATGAGAGAGTAGGAAATAGCTTGTGAGCCCAGCCCTACACGTACTTAAATACTGGGGAGGAAATTTGCTAATTTCTAAGTGTTCATCTTACTTGGCATGGCTGGAAAGCTCTGAAATGTCTGTGCTGGGAAAGCAAGGAGTGCTAATAGGAAAAGGCAGGCAGATTTGTGTGAGGCCTGGGGCTTACTGAGGCAAGGACACAGTGGATTTCCAGATCTCACCATGATAGGGAAAGGAAATCAATGTCCTTGATTGGCATTGATAGGCTATGAGGAGGCAACTAGAGGAAAAAAAAGCCTCTAGTTTAAAAAGCCATACCTACCAAAAGCTATCTCTATAAAATACAGGCCTCTGTGGCATCATGGAAAAAAGTCCAGAAAAACAGATGAAGTTGTACTGGATTCACTAGTGCTTTTCCCCTCCTCTGCATCCTGCCAAAAATGCAATTTTACTTTAATTTTGGTTTTGTGTTGTTTTTCATGATGCTAAAACATTGCTTGAACACAGATGTAAACCATCAGTACAGTACTGTAAGGCATGGACCACACAGACATGCAGTTCCTTTCAAAATGCAAACCAGAGGAAACAATCTGCCTTTAAAATTAAACTTCCTCATTAATTTCATTAAAAACGTGTGCAGGAAAAGCTTCTAGGGAATGGCAGAGGGTGACTTAAAACATGGCATTATCCCTTGAAAACTGGCAGGCAGTGAATGCGCTCTGGCAGAAAAAAAAGAAAAAAATAGGGGATCTGAAAGAAAGGTTGGGAAAGGGAAGGGGATCTCCTGCAGTGGTTGCCATTTTTCTACTCCTGTCTGCTTTGCTGTGCTCTGCAGACACACAATAATAACCCCAGTGGGCCTGGGGATCAAATGACGTGTTGCTGAAGGATTAGGAGCAATTCTATCCCCCTGGCATGGGTTTAGGAATTTTCATTAAAATGACCTTGGGTGTGGTGAGAAAGGAATTCGGGCTGCATGGATGGAGAGCTAAACATCCTACCTGGGGAGCAACAAAAGGTCTCTGCAAAGCTGCCTCCCCCGGCCCCAAGCAGAGCTGTCCTGCTTTTTCCCCCCTGCTCAGTGCAGTTGTTCATGGAGATACGTGGAAGGTCGGATTTAAAAGGCATCTTTCCAGGGGATGGAGGGAGGAGGTGGGAGGATGGAAGGGAGGAACAAGCAAGAGGGTTTGTTTCCTGGAATTACTTAAAAACAAATACTTAGAAGCAAATATGCATTTGGTGTGGAGCGGAATTGTGTTTAATTAACACAGCAGCCTTGTGCCCAAGGGCTGCACCAGGAGAAAATGGAAAATTATTGCTAGGTTTTGCAACCCCGTCCTGTTCATCTGCACAAGCAGTCCTTGCATAGTTTGGTGAGTTTCTTGTGTACGGTCCTGCTTAAGCAAAAATTTCCAGTCCTGCTGAATGCCTTCTCACAGTCTGATTGTGTCAAGGCAGGCAGCATCTTGCACCTAACAGCAGCATTTTCAATCCTTGCTGGCTGAACCCAATTGTTTTTGAGGGAACAATTTACTGATAACTGTAATGCAGTTACCTATGATACATGCCATCACATCTTCTAATGGTAGCAAATTCCAGACAAAATGGATGAATCAGGACAACAAGAAAGCATGAAGTTGTTAGCAACACAGCAAAAACACTAAAGCAAGCAGAGAGTAAAACCTCTCCCTGAAGTTTGTAAGGGATGTAGTTGAAAGGCTTGTGCACCAAGTCTTGACAAATTTCATCACCTGCTGGTGAAATGTTCTTTCCTACCTTGCATTCAAGGCAAATTAAAAGAAATGTACTGCACTGTAGGAGGTATTCTTGGTACCAACAGTTGCTCTTGGATGTAACTCGAGGTGTTAAAAAGCAAGCACTAAAAAACATGAGTTATCTGTAGTTCACTGCAATTTCCAACTCATTCTGGAAGTTGTCAAGGAACTATTGATGTAATGAACAGTTAAGAGCTTGTCAGTCCTCTGTCCTTTGATAGCCGCCCTCAAGACATCAGTTTGGACTTGGCCTGGCCAAGTGCTGTCTTTTGGGGGAAGAAGACAGGGATGAACTTCCCTGGAGCAGAGGAAATGCTGAGCACTGTGCAGCAGGTGCTGTGGCTGGCCACCCAGCGTTTGTAAAACAGGAGCTGATGGAGAATAAAGCCCTGTCATATCCCCAGAGGGTGCCCCGGGTGGGATTGCTGTGATAGCAACAAAAGATTATCTGTTCCAGGTCTCTCCCTCCTAAGCCTGCAGAAACACAATCCATTACTTCAGATGGAAAGAGTTTATTTCAGCCTGATTGCATTACAAGATCCTGGAGTGAGTTCATCCATGAGCAGCAGAAACCTGTCACATTTGAGAAACTGTGTGTCAGTGTGACTGGCCTGCTCCCCTCAGCTCAGTACCTGGAGGCAGAAGGCACCGTGGTTAATGAGGGGAGACCTCAAATATTAATCAAACCTGTAATCTCCTACAAAGACATGTGTAGGCACTGCTGCTGAAAATTGTTGTTTTAGACACCTTTTATTCTGATCTCTTTACTCTGCCTTCTGTAGCTCTGGAAAGAAGAGAGGAATGTAAATGTGACCCAGCTTAGTAAATGGCTTTCATGAAAATAGGCTGAGAGTGATTTTCCTCTTGCAGAAGACCCATGTAAAACTGCATGGGTTTGCTGTAAATCTCTGGAGGTTGCTCTTTAAGAGGCCAATTTGTAGAGCTAAGGATAGTAGGACCTGTTTTTCATTTTCTTCATCCTTTACCAAAAGATAGTTTGGTATAAGTTAAGGACGTTTTCTTATTGTTCTCCATGGCAGACGTCTGACTCCCCATCCTTCTGTTGTGGGGGTACTTCTCAGTATCCTGGGAAAGATTTGTGGTCATTTCACTTTTAAGAGAACTTTCAGTCCACTTGTCATGGAAATCAAAGAAGTTAGAAGCCTACTTCCCATTTAGAAACAGATCTAAGGTGTCTGAAAGCAAAAGGAGCTATTTTATTTGTGCTGGGGCTGCCTGTCCTCTCTGTTCCATGAGCGTGAATAACAATCAGAACCTCTGAAATATCTGTCATTCCCCCTGGGTGAGGAAAAGCAGAGTGTGATACCTTCTAGTGCCAATCTGTCAACAGGCATTATTGGCTAAAGTTTTTCCTTGAGGCATGTAGGTTGGTGTACTTATTTTCATTTACAGGAAGGGTGATTCGGAGCAGAGAGGTTAATCTCTCACATTAGCCAAGTCATATTAGCACTGGCCAAAATGTTCAATAGAGTTTGTTTGCTTGCTGTCACTATGCATGGCTAAAAGCCTTGGTATGCACTGCTTCTGCCTGCCTATTATGGGTTATCTTGGGTGGCCTGTCCAACCCATTGATAAGGCCCGGTGGTGACGCTGCTGTGACAATGAAATTGCCAGGGAAGGGGTCGTTAGCTGAGCTGTGAGTGTTTGGTGTCTAGAAATGTGCCCAGTTTAGGTTTTCCTGGGCTAACATATGTGTTCCCTGTGGCCAGGGAGGAGAGCAGAGGTGGCTAGCTGAGCAGTTTGGCAGCCCATAATTTCCTCATCATGGGGAGACCCACTTCCTCTAGTACCAGTTCACTGGCCCCAGAGAAACTGGTTTCCTTGCCTCTAGGCCAAACCAGGGAATAGTTTTGGTGGCTATTATTTTTTCCTGTTTGTTTTTAATTTCCCCCATATTTAGATGCATTGCTCGCATGTCAGATACAATTGTGTTGTGTTCTCGCAGATTTCTCTCAGGAGGAACAGAAGAGGATGTTCACTAAATATTTACTGTAAGGGAATTGTATGAATGCCAGTGAGGAGGAGGATTTAGTGCTAGTGGAGGGGTGTTTGTAAAAGATACAGCACTATTTGTCAGGATTTTGGTAGTTTTGCCAACATGAGAACATCTTAAGTCTGAGAAAATTTTCTGCTAAATATGATGGGGAGGTTCTGGCTATTGTGCATCATTGTTCCCCACTGGTCCAGCATGTGTGAAGTCAATGTTAGAAACATTCCCATTCAGGATTTGAAACTGGACAGAGCACTAAAAGTGTCTAAACACAACAACCAAAATCTTATAAGAGGATGTGGAAGAGTTTATGCAGATCTGTGTATCTTTCTCTCCTTAAATTGTGAGTTTTGCATATATGAAGACTTTTATGTTTTACTAATGCATGGCAATGAGGGTTGTATTTAAAATCATGACTTTTTAAAAAAAAAAATTTTAACCCTTTTTCCCTCCTTTGTAGTATTTTGCAACCTCTGACTGACATTTCTTTCCTTGGAACGTGTGCAATGTGGCCAGGAGGTTTAAAAACAGAGAGAAGAGCTTTATTAATGGAGCTTGAACAGAGGAGTAAAAAAAAAAAAAAAAAGAAAAAGAAGTTTTGAATTGGACCTTCAGTTGCTGAAGAGGTCTGTTGTCCCTGGAATACCTTTGCAGTGTGTGCTGAACGGTCACTCAAAGTCAGCATGAAAAAATGATTTCCGAAGCTGTTGGACAAATAAGGAGACTCATTCTGAGCAGGGACTAAATTGGTTTGGAACATATGCCTGTGCTGAGCAGCCAAAGTACATAATCAGGTTTAGCAAAACAAAGCCTGATACCAAACTTGCCAGGAAAAATTGTTTTGTCATTTTGAAATCTGCTTGGTTTTTAAGCAAACCTTCCCAGAACAGAAAACAATGTGTTTCATGCCCCACTTCATCTGCCATTGCTGTATTTTTCCTCTGAAGACTTGTAAGGAAGGGGAAGAATATCTAATCCCTTTGTTAAGATACTTAAATTAAAAGCTTGCTCGTGTTGAACTGCGCTTTCAGTCAGGATTAAGATTTGTTACCCAAGTCTATATACCCTGTAAAACAACGACTAATCCAGACATTAATCACAGGAAATATTCTGGGCCTTTTAAAAATAAACCATGACATTCTATGAAGAATACATAATTGAGAATATCCTGGACAGGTTGAAAATTAGCCCAGTTGATAGGTTACATAATGATCAGCTGGGTAAGCCAAGGGGAAAGAAAGGAGCACATGGGGCAAACAATGCAGCAGCTTTGTGCTATTGTCTGCCTTTTCCTGTCCTCGAGTTCAGCTCGGTACAAACATTGTCATTGCAAAACAAATGACATTAACAGGAGGCGTCTGTACCCCTGGTCAACCTCGCTCCTCTGCTTTCCGATTTTTCCGACCACAGTTCATATTTGTTCCCCCTGCTCCCTTTGCCATTTCCAGCCAGTGTTTCCCAGCCCTGATCTGTTGCCCAGAGCAACATGTGCAGGAGTTGGGTTGTGACTGATCCCTTTCTTCAGGCAGTATCTGTCAATGTCCCCCCTCTCTGCCAAAGGCCGGTTACTCATGTCAAGGTCAAACTGTGGACAGTCATTCTGTGTCTGCCCAAGTTAATCCAAACCAAACATACCATGTATAAGTAGCTTATCTCCCCAAATAAATAGACGATAATTAGCATAAGCCACCACACCCACTCCTTTTCCATTCCTCTCTGAAAAAGTCCTTCCACCTGAGTAAATCAGGATGCTTTGTCTGACCCACTCTTATTATGTTGAAAAGCAAGCAAGCAAGTTCTGGCTCCCAGTGGGATGGCATTTACTACCTGGCTTTCCCAGACCAAGCCACTCTTAGCAACACAGGAAGAGATGCACACAGGAGGTGAAATTATGCCAGGAAACCCTCAAAAACTATAATTTACAGCAGATCTCTGCAGATCTGGGTCAATCATTATCAGTTGTGCTGTTGTCTAAATGAGCATCCCTTCTTGGGCACAAATGTGTCCCACCTCTGTTTTTTCAGAGACAGCAAGATAAAGCAGATTTAGCTGTGCAAGGAGATGGAGGGACTTGGAGTTACAGTATGGATATGAGCCAGGGGTGGATTAAAATTCCACATTTTTTCTGTGGGGCTGTTATTGTGGATCTGCCCCCATAAGCAGCTTCTTTGGCTGGCTGAACCTCTGTGTTGTGGCACTATGGGACTCTGGAGTGAAAAAGGTGTCCCCCCTTGGTGTCACAGAACATGTAGGCACCGATCCTGAGGGAGGAGAGGGAGAAAGATGAGCGCTGATGCTGTCAGGAGGGTGAGTGAAGACGTGTGATGTTGAAGGAAGGGCACAAACAGACAAAGGTAAAGGAAGTGATGGGTCCGAACTGCTCTCCCTGCCCAAAGTGTGAAGTGGTGATTGATGGTCAATTCTTTCCTTCTGTAAAATCAATTACTGGTGTTAAAAAAAGAAAAAAAAAGAGAAAAAAGTGGACTGTGAAAAATCCCAGCTTTACTCTTAGAGAAGGAATCTGCATGTCAGCTGGCAATGAACTAGGCAGGTGGGATTTTTAGAGCTGAAAAACAAGTTTTCAAATTTCCTATACTTCTTCCTTTTCTGTTTAAATATCCTGTAATAAAGACAGACAGGATCTAATCAGTGTGCTCATGTTCAATTGTATAGAAATAACATATATGTAACACTAATTATTTAACAAATGACTAATAATGTGAGGAAATTCTGTTTGCTGCACAGGGTTTCTTCTCTTATTTAGACTTTTGTAGCTCCTTTGCCCTTCCCAGGACATGTGGTTTGCCCTGAAAGAGTGAGAAGTGAGCTGAGCACCCACACCTCGGCTATGGTTATCACTGAAGGTATAAATAATTTCTGTTTAGATAATTCCCTTCTTAATCTGGGTTTGTGCCTCTTATCACTTAATGCCTACAAAACAAAACATGAATAATTTAAAAAAATAAAAGAACAAATATACTAGGTTTAGCAGGATCTATAGGTTTCAGGCAAGAGTTAGAGGCTGCAGTCAGTATTCTGGGATGGAATCAGATAGAAAATTAAAGGGCCTCCAGTGCAGGGGTTTCCAGAAAATGTGAGGCACAAGATACTCTGACCTGGCCTTGTGCTTAATACCATAAATCACAGTTTAATGACACAATTTGCAAGTACAGGAATAGAGGTGTGTTTTGGATACATTTCTAGCCAGCAGCAAAAGTGGCCCAAAATGCAGTTTTGAGAGCAACATTTGTACAACCTGGGAAATTATATTGCTTGTATTTGCTTCAGTAGCCTAGGAACACATCAGAGGCGTCGTGAAACCTCTTGGGGGGAGTTGGTGTTGCTTTGCATAATTTCCATCAACGTCCTCACATCCTTCCTCAGCTTTTGAGGCTCAACCCAGGTGTGCTCAAATGCTCCCGAAACTTGGCAAAGGCTTCTGCAAGGCTGCCTGGGGGAAGGGAGGTAAAGGAGGCAAGGAGGAGGTTTCACCTGGTTTCAAGTTTCAGGACAAAAACTTTTCCAGGAGTAACAGTTCCCAGCTTCAGGAGCCCCTAGACAGCATCGGGAATCCAAAATCCCGGGTTTTTGTACAGGACAGGCGCTGCCAGGCAGAAGAATTATTTCAGGGAGGGATTATTTCAGGCAGCACTGAGGAACAGGACGCTGTACTTGTCAGCGTGCAGGATGTGCTCACTGGAAGCCTGCGGGAAACGCTCACCCAAACTCGGCCACCTTTTCCTCCCGGGCCGGGGAGGGGAGGAAGGCGTTCGAGGCAGTGGTTTGCAGCGCCTTTCTGAGGGAAGGGAATCATCTGGCACGTCGCTGGCAGCCGGGGCTCGGGCCGCCTTTCCCCTGTGGCGCACATCTGGCCCCGGCAGCCTGAGAAGAAGCGCCCGCTCCCCGAGGTGCTCCCGGAGCGGGGCCGCGCTGCCGGCGGGCGCGCTGCCAAGCCCGGCGCCGGTGGCAAGGGGGCGAACCTTGTAAAGAATTACATTGATCGCTGGGTGCAGCGAAAATGCGCCCTCGGTTGAAAAGTCATGCATTAATTAAGTTGATGGCCTGTTTAGCTTGTAACCTCGGCAGCTGAGCCTCAACCTCTCTGTGGTCAAATAGATTTACCTAATGTAATGAAAGGCCGTACCCTTTCCATTTCCTTCTTTCAAAGCCTTCTCACCACAAACTCTTCTGGTAAGGCCACTTATCAGTGACAGCACATTTTTCATTACTAGTGGAGTATATGTTAAAATGGAATTTTGAAGTAGTCTTTCAAATGTCACGGGGTGCACGCTGCGTATCGACTGGTCAGTGGTCAATCCATCAGTCACTTACCTTTGTTTGTTTTTTTTAAAGTTGATTTGCCTGTTTGTCTCCTTGAATTGATTTTAGACAACACTCCTTATTCCAGGCAAGCTTGTAGAACAAAGACAAAAAACTGATTTTTGTCACAAGCTGAAACAATAATAGTAATAAAAAAGGATAATTTTACAGATCTTAAGCGATTAACTTAGTTCTGCAATTTTCCCTGAGTCTTAAAAAGCTATATATATTCATACACGTATATATAGATAAATAAACCAGCTTTGTTCTTGTAATATAGTTCTATGTGTTAATAGACTGAGACACTGTATGACCGTGAGGTCTTTATTTCATATGTGCCATGTTTGTTGGTAAATAAAGTAGGAATTTAGCTCGTGTGCATATTCAAAATGGTCCTGCAAAGCTCTCTGATTATGTAGGAGATAATTCTACTTCAGGTTAACAAGAAAAATTCCATTTTGTGTTTGATTTCATACTTTTCTGGACTGATGATGTCATTCTATTTAGTGTCATTAAATTTACAACAGAGTCATAGAGAATCACTGTGAGGTTTTTTCTTCCTGTATGTGGGTGGGGTTTTTTTAGGGTTGTTTTTGGTTTTGTTTTCGGTTTTTTGTTTGTTTTGGTTTTCTTTTTTGGGGTGTCTTGGATTTTTTTTTTCAGTGATTGCAACAATGATTCAAGAATCTGCCCAGTGGCTGAGATGGGTAAAATTCATGTGCTTTTTGTGTTCTATAACAAGGAGGAAGTGTCAAACAGAAAACATAAAGATGTAAGAAAAGAAATTTGTAGAGAGAAGATAAGGAATCCCAGGAAAGGCTTTAAAAAGAAAAATTGTTGAAAGCATCTATGAAGATGGAAGAATTTCACTCAACGCTGTGTTCTATAACATGTTCTATTATATATTCCATTTATTTTACCCTGCAAGGCATCCTGTTGAATTGGAGTCTTGAGTACATTCAATGACAAAAACCTTTCTGAATCAATACAGACTAGTCTCTAAAGCATCTCTAATTTCAGGGCTAAAATCTCCAAAGATTTTTATTTCAGCTATGGCTCTTACTGTTCAATTACTTGGAATTGATTTAATGGAATAACCTGAGTGCCCATCTATTGAAGATATTTCTGTTTGAAATAGGATTTATCAGAATAAATGCTGTTGTCATTTAGATCTCAGGTCTGTGTAGCCCGGAATGCTGCTTCCAGGAGTTTCCAATAGGACAAAGATGTAGTGATGTATTCTGGGATGGATTTTTGTTTCATGATTCTGAATGAGTTTTACATTCCATTTAAAGATATCCATACTGGTTTAATCTAAATAATTTGTCTTGACAGGTTTTCTAAGGTTAGGTAGATCTTCCATGAGTCTTAGCACAAGCTGAGTTTTTCTCAGCTCTCTAAGTCCTTGGGCTTTAAGGTCTCTGAAGTCCAGAGGAGTCTGTCCTAATTCTTAGTCTTTCAGAGATTTGGAGCTTGATTAGGTTTTGTTTTTGAAGATCAGTGCATAAAACTGACACCAGAAGTGGTGTTCAGTGGCAGGATTTAAAGCAGACAATGGAGAAGACAGCCAGCCACAGGATGTACCAGCTGGAATGTCTCACTGTCTACACAACAGCCGGGCTCCCTGCTGCATGAGAACTGCATAGATCGCTGCCACCTCACAGGGGAGGAAAGGATAAAGCAAACTGTGATAAAGCTCATTTAACATGCTGATGTGGCCTGGCCATTCACACTTCAGGAAGAGTCAAATTGGGCCTGAAGCCTTTGCATTAGTCTAATTCACTGACACCTTCAGCTGTCAATAAAAGAGGGAAGGCACAGAAGCAATGATCTAGCCAAACAGATATTTTAATTTTCAGTCATGAAGATGTCCACATCAGCGTGAAACCAAGATTTATTTAAAAAACATTTTTTTTCTGTTTTGAGGGAAGAATAAGACTTTCCTGAATAGTTAGACAGTCCTCTGGCTAGGGCACTATCCTGAAGGAGAACCTGGCTCCAAAGAGGTTCCTTTTGTACTGGAGAACGTGGAGATGACATGTGCCATCTCAGGAGCATGCTCTGAATACTGTGCTGAGGGTTTCCTAGATTACCTCTCTTTCCTGCCAAAGCACTCCACGCTACACAAGTCAGTCCATGCTGGGCATCTAATTTATTCCATCCCAACTAAAGTTCTTTGTTGAAATAAGTTCCAGAAAGTTTTAGCAAATTTCTCACAGAAATACTACTTCACTGGAAACTCGTCCATTACCTCTTTCTAGAGCAAACCTAGGATGGGCTTACTAGGCTGCTGTGTTTGGTTTGGCCACCTTGGAGCCATTTGCAGATTTGTTTTATATTGGTACTGGGCTGGTGTTTCTAATGCTCAACACGTACAATTACTGCTCTGTTAAAAAATAAAGCGTGCCATGGGAGTTGAAACCAGAGACTGGAGCCCAGGAGTGAGAACAGCTGAGAGCAGCAGGGAAGGGGAAGTAAGTGGCAGGGCAGGCTCTGGTGCTCTGACATGCAGGGTGTTCCTTGCTTGTCATCATTCCCTGGGAGCTGAATAGAAGGAAAAGCCATCTCTTGTTTTGTAAGTCGCTGCAAGTATCTTAAAAACTGGAGACAAAGAAAAAGGATGGAAACAAATCCAGAATGTCTTTCTGCTTGGTTACAGACCGTCCCCCCTCTGTCCTGTGTTGAAAAGGTCTGAAGCAGAATATCCTATTGTTGCAGTTTCTCTTTATTGTAGAGCATGACTTGCTTGGCAGGATGACTTTCAGCAAGATGCCAGGGGAGTGGTTTGTGTGCACTACCTGAATTCTCAGAGTTCTCCCAGCCAGGAGTGACAGGACTAGAGGACGTGGCCTCAGCTTGTGCCGAAAGAGTTTCAGGCTGGACATCAGGAAGAATTTCTTCATGGAAAGGGTCATTAAACATTGGAATGAATTTCCCAGGGAGGTGGTGGAGCACCCATCCCTGGAGGTGCCCAGGAAATGACTGGATGTGGCACTCAGTGCCATGGTTTAGCTGACAAGATGGTGATCAAAGGTTGGGCTCGATGATCTCGGAGGTCTTTTCAAAACTAAATGATTCTGTGAATCTACACATCAGCACAAGTAGGGGGTTTGACAAAGCAAAAAGGTGCTGGGAGGTTCAATGGAGTGTTTTTAAGCTCTCAGAGTTCCTAAAGGACGTGTTAAGTAAAAGATGAAGGTAGAGCACCCGTGTAGAAAGGGCAGCTGTAGAAATACAAGCTAGGAATTGTATTTCCTGCCAGAGAGGAGAAGGAAACACTGGTGATGATGCTGTGACTTTGACTTTCTAGCTAAAGTCATGTGCATAAACCAATTTTTTTTTTTTCTTTTTTAAACAATGCACCCAGGAAATGTTCTGAGGGAACAATGCAGGGTGCCCTCTATTTTGCTTATGCATTCACCATTAGCTGCAAAATCTGTATGCTTCTGTGTCTTGTTTAATCATGTGTGATGGGGCCATTTGTGTATAAACCTACTTTGGGGGGAGACATGGGCTGTGTGAAGTGCCTCTGGTGTCCCTCAGAGAGCCCAGACTAAAATGGGGCAGATCCCTCCTCTCTCAGAGAAATTTCATGTTTAAAGTAGAATAATAATAATTACAATAGTAATAATAACAGCAAGAGTCTAGATGCAAGATTAACTATATTGCAAAACTCTTCTTGTGGCATTGAAAAGATGAACTCAGTCCTGCAGCCATTGCAAGGAAGGGTTACATCCTATTTACGAAAGTATTTAGTTCAAACCAGATTTGATGTCTTTTAAACTTGGCTGTGCTAAGGGCTGAACACTGTGTTCTTCTGCTGGCCTCTAATGCAGTGTGAAAGCATTAAGTAACATGGGCTGAAATGCTGAAAGTGCCTGTGCAGCCTGTAACTCTCCAAAGCAACATTCCAGCTCCTGAGAATCCAGTCTCAGTGCAACTGTGGAAGCAGCAGCCAGGGAGGGATGATTTCTATCTTACATCTTAATGTGAATAAAATGCTTTTTTACTCAAGGAGTCAGAGTTGTCATAGAGGGGAGGATATGCTGGAATGTATCTCAGCAAGACTGTTACATTCCTGCCCTTTGTGCAAATCCAGTCATAATTATTTAGCAATAGCCAGTACCTGAGCAATAGAAGATAAACAGAATTGTTGACAGCATAAGATAGACTCTTTATGTAAGTTCTATCATCCTGGGGCTGAGTGGCAGCAGATGTTCCTGGTCATGCAAGCTGGGTTTCCCACTGGATGAAAAATTGGTGATGTGGAGTCTGGGTATGTTCTCAGTTTACTTAAGACTGCACTCACCAGTTGTGTGACAGGGATGGTCAAAGAGTGTGCAAGATGTTCTCTCTCATCCTTGTTTTCTTTCCTAGACTGTTAGAACAGCAATGCCAATGGAATGACTTTATTTCAAGAATTAATTCTCGTTAGAGGTACTAAAGCAGAGAACAAATTGTCTTGTTTACTTGTGCCACTTCCCACAAGTACAACTTATGACTAAAAATATTAGCTTTTCTCGAAAGATTGAGCAGGACTTGCCAGCTAAATAAAAGAAGATGTAAAGCAACTTACAATGGCATCTCTTGGCTCTCCACACAATGATACTGAAATTGAGGAAGTAAATTACAACAAAAAGGATGCAAGATAGAGCATGCACCCCTGGGGGTACAGTGCCAAAATAGCTGATGAATTCATCTGGTTTTAATGGTACAGTCATTCCTTCTTTTAAGCAGTTTGTCTCTTCTGAGTAATGACACAGTCTGGTTATTGTTCTCATGTAGGAAATAGCAAATCATCAAAACCAATTTCTGTACCTGGTTTCACTATCTTTCTAAACATAAGAGATTTTGAACCATAATTCACATTGATAAGTAGGTCCTAGAAAAATCATTACATTTTTATAATGGCTGAAGTTTTAAATATACATCAAATTTTCCTGATTTTCTATTTCTCTAGCGTGTGAGAAAATGAATTTGAAAATTTTATGCTGAAGCACTTTTCATGAAGAGATCCTAATCTCCAAGCAGAAGTTAAGTTTGCTGCAGTGTAGGAAATTGTCTCTGATTTCCTCTCTTGCTCTGAGTCTTACTTTTTTTTCCTTTTCTTTTCTTTTCTTTTCTTTTCTTTTCTTTTCTTTTCTTTTCTTTTCTTTTCTTTTCTTTTCTTTTCT